>JABMDO010003117.1:0-321027 GCA_014851415.1 Cnaphalocrocis medinalis
GATAAACTGGAAAATCTTGTGTATTCGTGATTTTCTGTCGTTAACAAAACGTCACTTTTCATTGAAATATTAACGTTTTATTATTAAAATGTTTGCAGCTACTTTGTTGTGGTTAGAGGGGACACGTGAGTACACACACACACAACGTCGTGTTGACTGCAGTTGAGTCACTCACGAGTCACATCCAAAGTCACATCAACCTCGGCAGAGAGTCACACACAAGTCAAATATCCCGTAAAGCGACTCCGCGACGATACTAGACGCTTCCAATTGATTTATATTAATTGTGAGGATTATGAGATATATTTCAAAAAATTCTTAATGCATCCTTTATGTTTTCATAGTTGGATTTTTAAAATTATATCTCATAATCCTCACATTTAATTTAAATCAATTGGCGGCGTGTATCGTCGCGGTGTGTCGCCTTAAAAAGGCAATGGGGAAATAGTTGCCACCTGGTTTATTTGGATGGCTTACTGGACGAGATATAAACTAATTGTTGTAGTTTAAAATAATAATTATTTAAATAATAATCAGTTTACATTTTACATGTCTATTGGATGTGCCGGTCATTCTTCAAGTCCCACTCTCTCTAGTGTTGCCAGCTAACCACACACTATATAAAACCACAGATGCAACATGGTTATGAACCTTATTTGTGATAACATAAGAGCAAAAACCAATGAAATTGTGGCTCACGGTAAAAAATACCATACTTACCCTAAAACATAAATGGCAGTGGCGCCATCATTAATGAGGGTGTTTGCAAATACAAAATCCGATAGATGGCGTTACATTGACGTGCGGTCCAACTTTGACGACATTGGTTGTTTCATAACGTAACTTCATAATTTTGACATGATACGTAAAATGTAACCAATCCACTCGTTGTTGGACCTGTCGTCAACGTAACGCCATCTATCGGACTTTGCATTTGCAAACACCCTCATTTCATGAATTTTCTTGTTGATGTTATACATCACAATCGTGCAACGTGTCGGCAATATCAAAGCCATATAAATCCTGTATAGATTAGCTTAAACTCAACGAAGTATGCTCTAAGCCTAATAAAGATTGTCAGTCTTAGCCTTATCCAGAGATAAAACTAGAATTTATAGAACACTAAATTCGTTTTACGTAAATGAAGCTGGCTTCTTCTCTTCAAGGCCCCAAAAGAGTAACCTAAAACTTGGGTACAGACATCCACACTTCAGCTTACCACAATCTGTCAAATTTATCCAATGAGGGTGTATCCAAATGCAAAATCCGATAGATCTTAAAAGGCCGGCAACGCATCAGCGACCTCTCTGATCTCGCAGATGTTCATGGGCAGCGGTGATTACTTAAGGTGACCCGCTTGCTCGTTTGCCGCCTCTAGTATAAAAAAAAACAAAGATGGCGTTACGTCGACGTGTGGTCCAACTTTGACGACATTGGTTGTTTCATATCATACATAACTTCATAATTTTGTCAAATGTTTTCCAATCCAGTCGTTGTTGGACCTGCCGTCAACGTAACGCCATCTATCGGATTTTGAATTTGCAAACATTCCATACCCTCATTGATATTTAACCTTATTTGTTTGACAGAAAGATGACAGTTGACTGAAGTAATTTGACAGTTTTGTATATTTTGATGTGTGGCTGTATTTTACCTACCTAACGCCCTTTTGGTCTACTGGTACATTTGGCACATCTTATTTTCTGGAATTCGGACTGGCAACACTGTATGGGGCGAATGACCTCGCGGCGCGAATTTTAAATTTTACTCATTGAGTGACCTGTGTGGAGAACTTTGGGGGAGGCCTATGTCCAGCAGTGGACGTCTATTGGCTATGATGATGATGATGATGAGTGACAAGTATTAGAAATATTGTTGCATCTTGAAAAATTTTATTTACTTTTATCTAAGTCTGTAATGTTTTGCTTTCTTAAAAAATATCGTATTTTCGCCACAATCAGTGTAAATAGGTTGGCGGCGCTAGTTTCATTCGTATAGCCCCTTAAATACTGGTCCATGATTTCGGGGTCCCTGGGTTCCATCCTGGTTCGAGCAACCAGTATGTTTCGAATTCTTGTAACATAGCTCGGTTTGTGATCACCAATTCAGGGGAAAGGGGGTTAAAAGGTAGCAGCGCACTTGTGACACCACTGGTGTTGCAGGTGTCCATGGGCGGTGGTAATCGCTTACCATCAGGTGATCCGTCGGCTCGTCTGCCACCTATATGATAAAAAAAACATGAAGTAGGTACATACTTACTCTCACGTCAATCAACGTCTTGTTTGATAGAAACTTGTTCTTCTGGATTATAGCTGAGTAGTTGCTCTCACTCTGAAACAAAATAAAACTTCCATACCAGGGCTTCAAGAAAGAAAGAAAGAACGAACGAAAGAAAGAAAGAATCCATTTATCGATTCCTAACTGCAACTCCTTTTTATTTTTTACTTTGCCACCAATAAAGTACCTACCTATACTCTGGTTTTTAATCATGTGTAGTAAACTGACAGATGAGAATGACAAGTTTCTATGCATTTTGACATTTTGCATCTGTCAAATTGAGTGTTAATGTATGGGGATGACACATGGACATATTGTGTTAGTTTACTACACATATGCACATGAATAAGAATCAAAGTTTAAGCGTTTATTGACCACAAAAAAAGACAAAGAAAAAAGATACCTTTATGGCAATAACTAGGGGGCAGCACTTTGTATTGACAAAAAACATAGCAAATGAAGTTCCGATTGATGACACCAGTTGGCAGCATCGTCAAAGTACACTTATGCTGAAGATAATTCGCGTACAACGCCCCCCTTTCAAGGTCAGCCAAAACAGTCTTGTTATCTCAATAGTAGATATAGTGATAATGATGTCAGTCTTACAATCATAATGATTGTTTAATGATAATCTTAGAGGATTCTCATTTATGATAGCAGAGAAAGCATTGAGAATTGTAAAACATGATCCCTCTAACAATATTGAAAATGAGGTATTTTTATTTATGTTATAACGATTTTTTGTAATGGCGACCAGGGATGTTACGAATATTCGCATTCGCAGTCGCCAAATGCGAATGGTTCGCATCGTTTTTAACATTCGCATCGACATTCGCATTCGCTTAAATCGATGCGAATGTTAAGCGAATGCGAATGTGTGCAGGTCGTGCGTGCGTGAACTCGTGACTCTTGATCTTGCTAGACTGACACTGACTTTTCTTAAAATATAATTTGCCTTTATTGAACTTTGACTACTAAATGTCTGTCAAGTCAGTACATTTTGTATGTTTTTTGTCTTTAAAGTAGTAAAAATGATTGATTTATATGTTGTTTTTTTTACATTTGATGTGACTGATGTCTTAAGTACCTAACATTCGTATTCGCATTCGCATTCGCACATTCGCGTCGTAAAAATTCGCATTCGCATTCGCGAATGTGAAAATTTTGACATTCGTAACATCCCTAATGGCGACACCGCGATGATACTAACTAACCCCGCCAATATATGAAATATATTTTTAAAAATCCAGCTATGAAAACATAAAGACTCGATGGCGCAGTGGCTGAGGTGTTCGCCCGAAGCGCGAAAGGTCCCGGGTTCGATTCCCGGTCAAATCAATTTAGGAAACTAAATTTTCAAAATTTTCTCGATGGATCTAGGTGTTCTGGTTTGACGCTCCCAGTTAATGATCGTCACTTGGTTCTCATAATAGTACAGGGGTTGCCAGTTTGAGACCAGGTTGATTAGTGTGATTGTCTGGCGCATTTATTTATGTATACCTACTCTGTATTCGCAGATAGTTTTTTTTTTACTTTAGATTAAAAAAATTAGGTTATAAAAATCGGTATTACGGTATGTTGGCTTTTTCTAGTCTTTATTGTGCATTTACAAGAGTATTATCTTGAACCGATTACTAAATTGGGCAATAAAAAGATAAATTCGTGCGTTTTAATTATCAACCTAACGGATTTAGCAGATTTAAATAAAGCAGAATCATCTGGCTTAAATTTGACAATTTCAAAACAGAAATTATGAATTATAAAATAAGTACTTCTTCATATAATCGGGACTAATCGCGACGAGATTTAATAAATACTTAAGTACATTCTAGCACTTACTGCTTGACGTTTCGACTGCGTTACTAAAACAGCCGTGGTCACAAGAAGTATTTGTATAACGGAACGCGACAGACAGTTAGACAGACCCTTTCCCATTTATAATATTAGTATGAATAAACTCCATAGACATGGGCAGACCGTATATGCAAACCGAAAAGGCGAAACAATAACGCGTTTGAAATCGACGCCCAGCGCCATCTATTGGTAGACCGTGGAACTACCTACTAACCCGAAACGTAGTGAGGGCGGGCCGTTTCTTAAGGGGCTATACGAATGAAACTATTTCAGGATGCAACACAATTTTTATAACACGCGACAAGTAACAATAATGTTAATTATTGCTGAAAACGGCCACTTTTAGCAATAATTAACATTATTGTTACTTGTCGCGTGTTTTATAATATTGTATTGCACCTTGAAAAATCCAATTTACTTGGATCTAAGTCTGTAATGTTTTATTTTCTCCAAAAATATCATATTTTCGCCACAATCAGTGTAAATAGGTTGGCAGCGCTAGATTTTTCGATAAAGGCCCTTAATTAAATAATACTAAGCAACTTTAAATGCTCACCCGCTCTATTTTCTGTCTCTTTTCCAGGTTTTCCAGCCTTCTGTCCATGGCCATCACTTTATTTTTAAAGTCGGAAGCTATGCATTTACAGATGCTGAGGCTTTCGCCGAAAATGCGCATTTTGCATTTCAAGTCATCGAAGTCTGTACGGAATCTAAAATAAAGATTATACTTTGTCAATAGCTTGTGATAGCTACTATAAGTTTTGTTATTTTTAAACTTCCTGTTAAAAGTCATCAACATCATCATCAGCCCGGTAGTACCCACTGCTGAGTATAGGCCTCCCTTCCCTTTCGCCACTGTGCCCGGTCCTGAGCTGCTCGGATCCATGTATCCCTTCCGATTTTAGCGATGTCGTCGACCCATCGCGCCACCGGACGACCTGGACTTCGTCAGCCGTTTCTTGGACACCATTCGGTCATAATCTTGCTCCACCAGCCATCACCGCGCCTAGCTAAATGTCCTGCCCAATTCCACTTAAAAAAAAAAACTGTTAAAAGTACCTATAAATTATTATCAAGAGGGTTAGGATATAGGGCCCTGCCTGTTGTAGAAACTATTAAAGGAACTATAGTCACTCTATCCATTTTCCATAAGTACTACTCGTTTTATTTGGTGCTGTAGGTAGTTCTGTACCATAAATAAATTATCTTTTCGGTTGTAGTTGATTGAATATTTGTGGTATTTGGAACTGCAATATTTATTATTGTATGTATGTTTATTTAGCTTGTCGACGAAAGTTATATTATTATTACCTGTTGATAGACGCCGTAAGCGAAGTCCTAGATATACTGGTGCTAGTATCTGACGTCATAGGAGACATAGATTGCTTTGACCTCATCCTGGCATGTTCCTGCCCAGTCTGCAGGTCCACCCATTGGTCATCACTACTCGATGAAGGAGTATGAATCTGTATCTTCGCCTTTGGGTTGTAAATGTTGGCATGTCGTTTATTCATATTGAATAATTCGGGTAGTTTTATGTTAGTTATTGGAATAGAGAACTGTGGCTAAAATGTTGGAGAAACTCGCGTATTGTGTGACAGAAATTTTGAGTGACAATCAAAGACAAAATTTTGGCATTTAATCATTTCTCCGTGATGGAAAATGAGCAAAGACATTTAGAAACATAATTTTGACACACAAATTCTTCTTATAATACAATTATTTCATTTCGTAATACAAGTCTTACGGTTTTTGTGAATTTCATCAAACACATTACAGCGCCATCTATATTGGAATTAGAAACTAAAACCATCATAATAAGTTAAGCTACTTGTCACTAGACGGCAAGAGCTTTATGATCTTTGGAAAAATTTAGTAACGCCATCTGTACTAGAGATTGAGAACTAAAAATAGCATCGCATTTTATAGTTAAGCTATTTGCAGCTAGATGGCATTATTAACTTATTCATAATTAATTTAGCAAAAAATTGCAGATTTAAATATTTTAGTAGGGGAAAGTATGAAAAAAAAATGCTTTCATTTTTATGTATTGTATGAAAAAATACTATTAAATTTTCTTCATGTAGGGGCACAGCAGTGATTCGGCCAAGAAAACACTGCGTTCCCACCTTTTTATAGTAAAATTGGTGAAATAAAAATCATAAATAATTTTATGTAAAATACCTCCATTTTATTTCAGTTATTTAATACTAATTGTAACAATTAGATGTGTATACAATAATGTTGAATTTATTTATATAAAAAAACTTATAATTAAGTCTAACTGATTGCTATTAGACAGTCGACCAAAATGGTCATTTTAACCAATTTGGTCAAATATCTAATTTACTACAAAAATTTACTTATATTGTAATAAAAAACAATTTACTTATTTTGTAAAAAAAAAAACATTTTTGCTATCTTAGCTCATACAATTATTGAAAATGAAAAAGTCTAATAAAAATAATTACAAAAAAGCGTTTATAACTCAAATGACGAAAAAAATGGCAGTTAAAAAAACAAAAAATACATAAATTACAAAAATATTTTTTAATGTTGTAATTAATAATACGATAAAATAACTAGATTCGTTGAAAATAATAATAATAACCTACCTATTTACAGATCTTTTTATAATATTGTTATAAATAGAATAAAATATATTTTTTACTGTTTTACAAGTTCTTGGGGATAAAAGGTTGGTAACTTTGCTTAGGAACTTGTCGATTTTCTTCTGTCCAAATTAATAATTTTGTAAAAAAATATGAAAAGTGAATTTTAAAACAGTTAAAATTTATGGCACTTTTGCTCCATAACGTTTTTGTTACCAATTTTTTTTAAATTAAAGATTTTATTTCTTGCCCTTGTCTAAGCATTTGCAGTTAGCGTTGTGTTTGTGTACACCAGCGACTTCAGAAAAGGATGGATTGAAGGTCACTCCAGGCGCAACATACTGAGGGTTCGTTCCAGACCCGGATGTTTCATACGTTATAATCTGGGGTTTAGTCGTGTAAGTAACAATTTTGGGTTTCGTCGTGTAAGTGAAATACTCTGGCTTAGTCGTAAAAGTGACGATTTCGGGTTTTGTCGTAAAAGTGACTATTTCGGGTTTAGTTGTGTAAGTGAAGAATTTGGGTTCTGTTTGGAAGACTTTCTGCTCTGTGTAGGTGGCTCTGAAGCTGTTGGAGATGGGGCCGGTGGCTTCTGCCCCGTTTGTGAACTTGGCACTTTGGCCGAATTGGCTGAAGCCGAATTGTCCTGAAGAACCTGTGCCTTCGAAGCCTTGGAAGTTGCTACCGAGAGCCCCAGCGCCTGTTAGGGCTCCAGCCCCAGCTCCTTGAACGCCTCCGAAGCCTCCCTTGATGGAGCTGCTGGACGAGGAGGATGAAGATGAGGATTGGAAGCCCTTCACTCCGCTGACTGAGCCTCCTTTCACTCCGGTGAACTGGCTACCGCCTTTAACTCCAACGGCTGAGTTGATCTGGCCAGAGAATCTGTTCTGAGTGACCTTGGATCCTGCTGGAATGTAAATGAACAATGGATTAGAAACTGATTGAACTAAATGATAGGGATGTGTGGAAGATGGAGAGATAATGCGTCGACCCCTGTTAAACCTAGCAAGATGATGTTGGTGGGTTTTAATTTTATATTGAAATCATGGCGCTTTAAATCTTCGTTGAAGACGATGACACCAACACCTTGAATACAGCTGCTGTGCATCTTAGAGCAATTTAAGTTTTAAGTCCTTTTGTGTATGTGTCCTTTTGTGTAAGATTTTTTATTTGCTCCAAATGAATATTTTTCTATTTCTATTTCTATTTCTTTTGGGTGCGAATATCTATCTCTTTCTCCCGCTGGTGGGTATCTGATACTGTACAGTCGCTCGGTGACCGAAAATAGGACTTAATTGAACCACAAACAACAGGTACTTATGTAATAGAAGTAGGAGAGATAATGAGTCAAACCCAGATAAATTGGGAGGGTAGATCGAATCCACGACCTTTGGCGTATAAGGCGGGGTCACTACCAAATGCACCATCCAGCCAGTCATATTATAAAGAATATATAATATATAAAGCCCCTTTAGCGTGTTAGATTATCAAAATAAGCAAAGTAAAAGTAAATTTTTTCTTGTTTTTTTTTGCGCTGAGCCAGCGGAGTAACTGGAGTGATACCACTGCCTCACAGAAATCCGGCGTAAGCAGCACTTGTGCTGTGTTTCGCAGACTGAGTGAGGGTACCGGAGGCCCAACCCGGGGGGAAGGGGATAAAAGGTTGGTAGAGCTCTTGTGACGCCACTGGTGTTACAGGTGTCCATGGGTTGCGGCAATTGCTTACCATCAGGTGATCCGCCTACTCGTCTTTCACCTATGACATAAGAAAAAAGTAAGTAAGTAAAAGTAATAAAATATAACTTACTTGCGAAGGAAGCGAATCGGGCGCTCTCGCCGAGTCCGATGGCCCAGTTGTACCACTCCAGGTCGAATTTGAAGAAACCAGCGAGCTGGTTGCCGGTCTGGCAGCCTGCAACCAAGGAAAGTAGGAATTAAAGTCCGCGTTTTCAGTAGAACTGACTTCCGCCCTCAGAGACGTTGATTAATATTTTTTTATTTTTGGTATAGCAATGTTTTGCAATTTATTCTTAAGTAAAATTGCACTTAAAAAATCCTCGGAGGGTTCGGGTGGGACTCGAACCCACAACCTTCCACAGTCCGGGAGGCTGTACTACCCCTTACTAAGCCGACGAATTTCGTAAGTGCTTAACTCGCCATGAGCTGACGATAGTCTCATCAATTTCACTACATCACATATTACATTGATCTGACTCTGAGATAGGTAGCTCAAGCACCTGTGTTACAGATATCAGAACCAACAGTGGGATTACAAACATACATAATACTTTTCTTTTGTAAATACATACTTATAATACATAGAAACACCCAGACCAATACAAACAGACATGTTCATGCACACAAATGTTTGTACTGTGCGGGGGATCGAACCCGCAAACCTTTGGCCCTAGACGCAGCATTCACTAACACTGAACAAACCGGGTCGTCAATTAGTACGGTATACATAATATACAATATCCATGGAGACACCATTATTGCAAATATTTGACCAACTAAGGTTAAGCTGAAATGCTAAACGAATAATTTTCCGGATCGTTGATTTAAACCTTAATGCCGGCGCGCACCCACAGAGGTTAGCTCCTCATTCTGCCCCGAACCAGCAAGTCATGGAATGCCCTTCCAGTTTATGTATTTCCTCCTTACAATTCTGGGTTTTCTAGGCGGGGCGTGAAACGGCATCTCAGCAGGCCTTCAGGGTGAGAGTGACAGACTCAATGGACACGTTTGTCTGTTCGTTTGTGCCTGTCAACCTCATATTTGGATCTCACGGCCGCTTACCATCAGGCGGAGTGAGGGTCATCTTGATTATCTTCTTTAATTTACCAAAAAGTCACGAACACAATGAAGGTTCGTTTTATTTTCTCGAACCCCCGAAACTAAAAGCTGAATACTCCTATGGAACATGACTTTAGCGTCTGCATTTTTTTTTATTTTTGTTTTTTTATTCTCATAAAAGTGAACTGACCTGAATCCCAAGAGTACACGCCTCTCAACACGTAGTGCACGTTGTCGGTGGTGCAAGCCAAGGCACTGCCAGTGTCAACCTGAAAAAATCAATATTATAAAATAAATAAACTGATACATAAATACATGTATGTATGTGGTTTTGAATATACATTAAAGATATTTTCAACATTTGGTGGAAGCAAGAAAGAAGCAATTTAAATTTTTGCCAGTTGCAAAAGTTATACGTATTCAAAATATTCTCAGACTAATTAGAACCTTCCGAGAAAATATTCAAAATTATGGTAATTTCACACCACAGACGAGTGTAATACCAAAGATTTCTTAGATAAATTCAATTATGACGATGATTTCTTAGATAAATATTATTTTTAATAATGACTGGATCAATTGGCGGAATAAAATGACGTTAATTCTTGCATTGTATCATGGATAAATTCTTGGGCAATACAAGCAAAATTAAAAACAACTATGAATGGAATCTTATTTGCTGAACCTTAAAAAATAAAATATGCTAGCTTAGGATTTAAGTTTGGTACTTACTCTTCCTCCAGGGGTAGGGTTTTTGAATGTTTTTTTTTCATCCTGTATTATTTCTGTATCTAGTTTTTTGTATTTATATCTAGTTTCTTTATTTGTATTTATATTTAGGTATGTATACCTAAATATAAATACAAATAAAGGGTAGGGGATAAATGAATCGACATTTCGACAACAGAAACTATTTATAGTTTCTGTTGTCGAAATGTCGATTCCCATTTGAATTATTACCATAGCATTCAAAGTCAAAGATCTTTAGGTATTTGCATTAGATAAATGTGGTTTTAATTGATGTCATATCTTTCATTGAAACTTTTGTATCTGTAAGCTTCCTAACTACGCACGTTTTGTATGAAAATAAGGTATTGGCTCGGTTTATTTGCTCCCCAGTGCATGTCGATCTTACCTTGCAGATATTGTTGACGGGGTTCAGAGGCTGGCCGCACGCGCAGCTCTCCTGGTCGTATTGCTCCAGCAGATGAGGGTAGTCCTGGGACAGCTTGGCTTCGCACTCGCCGGGGTTGATGAGGGAAACGTTGAGGCTGTGCATGATGGCTCCTTCGAGATGAGCTGGAATGAAGAGAAAATTAACGTTATTTTTTTTGAGAATAAACCTTATTTCTGACGAAATCGACAAATGGTAAAATCTTTTCAACGTCGTAAGGCAGACACAATGGAAAATCAATTGTTTTATTCCTTTTTAAAAGGCTTTTGGGTCTTACGACGACGACATTGACTTGGCAATCACACTAAGGCCCGATTCGATCAATCTTTATCCGAGGATAAATCTATGGAATAACTTTTTACACTATAGATTATCGTCGGATAAACATTCAAATTGCCCCTAAGTATTCTAATTTATATAGCACTAGCGGCCGCCCGCGACTTCGTCCGCGTGGAAAAGTAACTTTTTACCCCCTTTTTAACCCCTTACAACCCCCTTTTCGCAATAAAAAGTAGCCTATGTTCTTTTCCAGGGTCTAGATCATCTGTATACCAAATTTCATTTAAATCCGTTCAGTAGTTTTTGGCGTGAAAGAGTAACAGACAGACAGACAGACAGAGTTACTTTCGCATTTATAATATTAGTTAGGAAATTAGGATTTAATGTAAGTATTACTTAAGGGATAAGTTTTTTTATACTAGACGCGGCAAACGAGCAAAACGCAAACGGGGCGTAAATATTCTTGAGTGTAGGCCGCGTTTTGGAAGTTGCAGCCGTGGACCGACGATCTAGTTAGAGTCACGGAGTCCCTTGGATGCGGTTGGCACAGGTTCCGATCCACGTGGAGAACATTGGGGGAGGCCTATGTCCAGCAATGGACGTCTATTGGCTGAAAAGATTATGATAAAGTGCTGCCACCTACAGTTATTGCACGTGCCCTCTAAGTTTATATCCGGAACTTTTCTTAAATCGCGTTTCGTAATACCGGTAGGTATTATGTTCGAGATTTAGTGGACTAGGCTAGTAGAACATTCATAAATAATTCGGAGACAATTATTATCCTCATTAATTCTAAAAAAATCTTGTATAACCTTTATTATATCCGCGAGGTTGTTTGAAAAGAATAGTTTGTTGCAAAACTAATCCTAACCTCGAAATCTAAATCACAATCGACATTTTTATGATTATTTAATGAAAATTTATGTATGATTGATGAATGTCACATTAAAAATAGGCTAAGTTTATTAATTGTACGATGATGTCAGCTATTCGTATATTAAATCAATGTTTTAATAATTTCGAAGACGTCTTAATTTTGTGGATTACCGCCATCTAGCGTCGAGTAGAAGAACTTAATAGTTAAAACTTTTCTCAAGAGATGGCGCTAGTAGTAAAATTTGTGTTATCTAATAATTTTATTAAAATAGAGAAAACCGGAGTGAAGCAGTGCATGCGCTATGTTTCGCTGCGTGAGTGAGGGTACCGGAGGCCCAATCCAAGGGGAAGGGGGGTTAAAAGGTAAGCAGCGCACTTGTGACACCACTAGTGTTGCAGGTGTCCATGGGCGGCGGTAATCGCTTACCATCAGGTGATCTGTCGGCTCGTCTGCCTACCTATATCATGAAGAAAATATATCTTTCTTGCAACCAACTCTGACGTCATTTCCCAGTACTATTCTAAATTCAAGTTTTTAGTAATTATCTCATTTGAATTCTACCAAGTTTAATATTTACGATTTTCTCTAGAGATTAAAATTTTTTTGAGCATTCTTCCGAAATTAATTTTAATCACGTGGCTTATAAAATAACAGGTTTATAATTAAATTGTTTTTACACTTATCGTTAACAAAATCTGCATCTAGAAACAGGCAGTAAAACCACATTATTATTAGGTAATTATTTTACCTAAAATAATTCGATGACTACTAAATAACTTATCATCTTAAAATTTAATTAAAAGTGTGATTAATACTGCCAAATAGATTCTAAATGATGCGATTGAATTTCACTACTAGTAAGCAGTGATTGATCTCTTATATTCACGGAAGACCAGTTTGGTCCATAATCTAGGGGTCCCGGGTCGAGCAAAAATATGTTTCGAATTTTCCGAACATAGCTCGGGTTTGTGATCACCGCACCGCATTAGGCAAGCGTGGTGATTAAGCCTAATCCCATTATAGTAGCGATGACTTGATTTCTATGATGGAGGTTTTCTATGGTGAATTTTGACATTAGAGGCCATCTTGGATCGCTGAGCCGCAGTATTTTACTGTATTACTTAAATGTCCATAAATAAATACACACAACATCTCATACATTGTACCTGATTCTGTACTAAGTAGCTTAAGCACTTGTGTTACAGATAATACAACAGAGGATCACATATATAATACGTAAAAACATAACGCCCAGACTCTGAACAAACACAAGTGTTAATAACACAAATGTTTGTCCAGGGTGGGGATCGAACCTACGACCTTTGGCGTATGAGGCAGGGTCACTACCAAATGCGCCATCCGGCCAGTATTGTAAGTCCATAAGTGGATTGCTAAAGCTGACGAAATTGCATAGGCATGTCGAATCCGACATACTGGCCAAGAGCGGCCATACACAACCTATGTCAACAAGCGCTATCTAGTGACATTTTGTGGAATCTTGTCCCATTTGCAAAGCCATATGCTAAAATGTCATTTCCTAACACATAGACCTTTATGCAGCTTTTCTTCAATATGATTGTGTTTTATTATCCGATTCTACGTATATTTTACCTTATCTGTTGCTGGAGATAATGTTGCCATGTAATGGAAATCCTAACTAATATTATATGTAAATGGGAAAGTCTGTATGTTTGTCTTTCTTTCACGGCAAAATAGAACGACGAATTGACGTGATTTTTTAAGTGGAGATAGATGAAGGGATGGAGAGTTACTTTTTGGCACTTTCTAACCCCCCATTTTAGGGAAGTGGGGGGCACTAAGCACAAAAGAACACACAAAGTGTCCATTGGGTCTGTCACTCTCACCCTGAAGGCCTGCTGAGATGCCGTTTCACGCCCCGCCTAAAAACCCAGGATTGTAAGAAGGAGGAAACACTTGAACTGGAAGGGCATTCCATGACTTAATGGTTAACCTCTTCTCATTTGCCAATGCCTGATGTGCGGTTGTTTTTCATGTCTAGCAACACTGTTAGATTCAATTTAAATGAATTCATTTGATTTGATCATAAATATTCAGGTAACATTTGAGGTGGAAAAGTTCACGAAGTTTCAACAATCTTTAAATGAATAGTTATTCAACGATAATAAATATTGATATAATCTATGTTATTAAATTCAATTGAATAAAACTTTGAATTAAAATTGATATGTAGGTAAATAATAAATTCTCCAACCGATATTCGGCTACGCAGCGGCCAATCTAAACATCAGCCACGTACGCAGAATATATTATATCCTGTGTTCAAGTGTGTGCGCAAACACAGGTACACTCTATTCCCTTACGCTCTTAATTCGATGGGACAGTCAGTATTATCATCACAAAAATATTGGTTAGGTTAGGTTAGAACAGTGACTAGCAAAAAAATCTTGAAATTTTTTGGTGAGTTTTATTTGGGTGAGTTACCATAAGCTATTTCATATGCGTGTTTTATTATACTGTCAAGTCCTTCAACATACCTCAACATTGTTTGATTTAAAAATTCACAAGACTACACATAAAGGTCGAACGTATTCTGTAATAGTGACACACAAACTGACATCCAAACATTACATAAAAAACCAGCTTCTAGTTTACCCTTTAGCGAAGCCAGGGGGCGTTAAATTCAACTATTTGGTAACAGTTATACAAGGGGATTATTTATGTGATAAATATTCTATCTTCTATACTATTTATAAAGAGATAACTTCTATAGACAACGACAAGGCTTTATAGGTAAACCGAAAACACGAAACGCTTGCGCGATGTAATTAAACACAGCGCCATCTATTGGTTCATTTCTGAATTACGGTCCCGAAGCGAAGTGAGGGCGGGCCACTAGTAAATAAATAAATTAATAAATTGAGACAACATACATTGTTCTGGTCCCAAACTAAGCTTTTCCCTTGTACTATGGAAACCAGAAACAACGAAGGAACCACAAACACCCAGACCCAACACAAATATTTGTTTCATCAACAAACATTTGTGCTGGTGCGGGAATCGAACCCGCGACCCTTGCTTCTCAACCGGCGCTCAAACCATTGCGCTAAACGGGTCGTCGAGTGATAGGTAGCAGACGAGCAGGCGGATCACCTGATAAGCAATGATGGTTTTTGCAAATGCAAAATCCGATAGAGGGCGTTACGTTGACGTCAGATCCAACTTTGACTGACATAGTCGTTTTGTACGTTACTTCGTGATTATGACAAGACACCTGCAACACCAGTGGAGTTACAAGTGCGCTGCCAACTTTTAATCCTCTTCCCCCCCGGGTGGGCCTCCGGTACCCTCACTCACTCGGCGAAACACAGCACAGGGGCTGCTTCACGCCTGTAATTGTGACCTTGGTATCACTTCAGTTGAGCACAAATGCGCTGCAACCTTTTTTCTCCATATTGGGCCTCTGGTACCCTCACTCGCACGTAAAACGCAGGCGCTTCACGCCGGTCTTCTACCCATTCATGCCGAAGCGTAGCTCTCCCTCGGTCAAAAACGTTGGTATGTCAGGATCGCAAGTTTAAACTATTAACACCCAGATTCGAAGCTTACACAACGAGCGACGTCCGATGGCTATTTACGTATGGACAGTCGGATGGCAACCGGTCCAGTGAGTAGCGATAGCAAAAAAAGATTTTTGTCTGCAATTTTTTTTAACATTTTAAGTAAAAAAAAATTTTTTTTTAAACAAAAATATTTTAAAACTCGGCCCACTTTCACTTTGTTTCGAGACGTTAGTTTCAATCTGAATCAATAGATGGCGGTGGACGTCGTTTCACGCAAGTGTTTCGCTTTTTCAGCGAATAAGCGTCGTAGTAGTGTTTAATTCTTTTAAAAGTAGTGGTACCTTTTTCAAACACCGAAATAAAATAATAAATGAATGAATAAAAAAAGAATCTCGTCATAAACAATAAAAAAAAAGACAAACCGAATCCAAACAATTTATGTTTTCAAATTTCACTGTAATTTTTTATTAAAAAAACATTATTATTTAATTTCATTTATTTAAAAAAAATACCTGTTAGCAAAAACTTTAGGTAGGTCATGTGCAAACAATATTATTAATGTTTTAGTCGAAAATTTCAAACAGGTTATACTTAAAAAGTAACTGCATTTGGATTTTTCCATTTATGTTAATTTATTTTTTGTTGAACCTTAGTTCCTATTGTTATTCTGAGCAATAAACAAAAATTTATATGATTCTTAAAACTTTCTCATAAAGTAATGTAAGTGGCCATTTTTTGTTAAACTGTTGCTAAGCATAATAATGTCTGGATTTTTTTTTATTTGAGAGGAGTGAGCAATTTAGAATATGAAAACTAAAATATAAATGCAGATTTTTTCCATTTAGAAGCTCTTAAAACTTTTTTTCATTTTTATGTTTATCCGAACATTAAAATTTCTTTTTGGTATTGTAATAATTTTGTTATTTTATGTCAATCAAATTTTTTACTATTAAAGTAAGTAATAGTTATTGATGGTCAAAGGCCAGTTGGTCGTCCAAGGTACCTCTGGAGGGATGAAGTTGATAAAGATTTGCTCGGACTCCAGTGCCAGTCATCAGCCTGGAGTCTGCCGAGGCTGATGACTGGCAGGAGGCGGCGCAGCACCGACCCTAGATGGAGGCTCTTATTATTGGAGGCCAAGGCTCATTTTGGTTGATGCGCCAGCCTAGTTAGATAATTATTGAAAAAAAAATGCTGGTTGCTATTTATTTTAAGTTAAAGCATTTTTTTAATAATACAAAAAAAAGTAAAGTATCCTATATACTGTCCCACTGCAGGGCAAAGGCCTCCATCATAGAAATCATGTTATCACTACCATGATGGGATTAGGCTTAATCACCACGCTTGCCTAATGCGGATTGGTGATCACAAACCCGAGCTATGTTCGAAAAATTCGTAACATACTTTTGCTCGAATTGCTTTTTTAATAATACTATATTTTTTTATTTTTTCAGTTGTTAACGAAAAGTATTTGGTTGAGATCATACTTATAGGTTTTTATTCAATTTGTTTTTGTTTTTCTTAATAAACTGGTTATTTTTTAGGCAAGAGTGAATCGACATCTTTTAGGCAAACGCGTGACATCCTAGACCTCATCTTCACTTTCCATCAGGTAAGATTATAGGTAGTCATACATTAACTCTAGTACAAAAATACACCTCTACCTACCTCAGTTCCAATTATTTTTTTCTTCCAAGATGTCCATCTGCCCATCTTATCTTAATAGTGAGTCGATAAAAAACCGGGCATAGCCAAGGCGATATGCTAAGTAATATCTTGACATTGTACATTTCCAAGGTTATATCTATGATAGTCTATGCCGTAAAGATTTACATACAACGAGAGAATAAAATTATGAATTGACCAAAATACGAAGACCTCTTAAACATACGCTGCCTCTTTTAAACAATAGCTCAAATAAAATAAGTCACATTTAACATTTAGGCAAACCAACGAGACTTCTAGATTAGAATTGTGTCACCGTATTGCAAATATTGATCAAATTAACACAATTTTGAACGAGTATTCATGACCCAATTGATCTGGTTCCCCCATTTATCAGGTGATCCGTCTGCTCGTCTGCCACCTATCACATAAAAAAATCTTAGCCAAGATATACCTACTTTGGATCGCTGAGCCAGCATAGTAGGTAAGTAAGCATCGAATGTTGTATGAATTTATTTTAAAACACTAATCAAAGATCGAAATGACTGGCCGGGTAGAGCATATGGTAGGGACCCTGCTTTATACACCAAAGGTCATGGGTTTGATATCCACCCTGGACAAACATTCGTGTGATGAACACTTGTGTTTGTTCAGTGTCTCGGTGTAATATAATGTATTTATTATATTTGCGTTTCCTCTGTTGTCTGATATTTGTAACAAAACGAAGACAAAAGTTAGTCGCGGTTTAAATGATGCTGTCACTTGTGCACAAATTAAAGTGAAAGCATCCATTCTTAAATCAAGTCTTAACTTAAGTAGGTACTTAGTATGAAGTCACATCAATATACGAGGTGACGAGAAGTCGTGTGAATTTAAAAAAAGGTATAGGCACTACAATATATCGGGAAATACAGTCTAAAACTCTCAGAAACCATATTTTAAAACCCATTTGAACCATGGGGAAAAACCATCGCTTCACATGCGGATGTCATTACTTTTGAAGGCTTACACGTAAAGCCCCATAAGTCGTAAAATTTGCATAAATAGAATCACAATGTTCCATTATTCTGAGTGAGACATCTTAGCAAAATGATCGAAGAAAAAAATCTAATGTATGAGATTACATCATCTCTTTTTAATACCTTTATCGTATTCTGCTTAAAGTGTGAATGTGGCAAAATATTTATGTGGGAACAAATTTTATTTTTTAGCATTTAGTGGCTCCGATTATTTTGTAAAAAAAAAGCATTAGAATCTCCTTATATTAAGCTTACTTATTTGGAAGCATGAAAAATGTGTACGCTTTAAGTATTTAAAAAAATTACACCTTTATCAAAAATTTTAAAAAAATACCGACAGCAAAAAAAAATAATTTTACTATGATAATTGTCAACATAGTATGGAAACTTGGCTAGGACTAAAACACTCCGACTTATACAGGGTGTATGTGTAGACATTTTACAACCAAGTCTCCTACCAACCATTCTGAACAACATTAATTTGTTCAAGGACTTCAAGGAAAAAAAATCGATGAATTTCGAAAAGTCGTTTAATAAATGTTGTTTAGAATATTTGGCAGAAGACGTAGTTGAAATGATGTGAATGTTCCAGTGTGTATCTTATACATCCTAAATAATAATAATTATAGTTAATTCGTCGGGATTTTGTCCTTTGATTCGATGTTAACGCGGATCAATCTATAATACTTATATTTTAATGATTGGTAGACCTTCACTCTTCAAATGTTAATGATCTAACAGTAATGAAATTACAGATCTATGAATACGTAATTAGTTGTAATATGTATTCGTTAGAGCGAATACACAAATGTATTTGTTCAGTCAGTAAGTTCAGGGACGTGATAAAATTAAAATATTTGTATGTCAAAGTCGTTATGACCGGTTTGATGGATGCTTCTTGAATTTGACGGTGGTTTTCGTCACTATCGTAACATGATTATTTGTCAGCGTAATTTTGAAACACCATTTTGATCATAGCACAGAATGCTTAAGGGGCTATACGTATGAAACTAGCGCCGCCAACCTATTTACACTGATTGTGGCGAATATGCGATATTTTTTAAGAAAGCAAAACATTACAGACTTAGATAAACGTAAATTGAAGATGCAATACAATATTTCTAACACGCGACAAGTAACATTAATGTTAATTATTGCTAAAAACGGCCACTTTTAGCAATAATTGACATTATTGTTACTTGCCGCGTGTTAGAAATATTGTATTGCATCTTGAAAAATCAAATTTATTGGATCTAAGTCTGTAATGTTTTGCTTTCTTAAAAACTATCGTATTTTCGTATACAGATGATCTAGACCCTGAGAAAGAACATAGGCTACTTTTTATTGCGAAAAGGGGGTTGTAAGGGGTTAAAAGGGGAGTAAAAAGTTACTTTTCCACGCGGACGAAGTCGCGGGCGCCCGCTAGTCCATACTAATATTATAAATGCGAAAGTAACTCTGTATGTCTGTCTGTTACTCTTCACGCCCAAAACTACTGAACGGATTTAAATGAAATTTGATATACAGATGATCTAGACCCTGAGAAAGAACATAGGCTACTTTTATTGCGAAAAGGGGGTTGTAAGGGGTTGAAAGGGGGGGTAAAAGTTACTTCTCCACGCGGACGAAGTCGCGGGCGGCCGCTAGTAATATTATAAATCCAAAAGTAACTCTGTCTGTCTGTCTGTTACTCTTTCACGCCAAAACTACTCAACGGATTTAAAATGAAATTTGGTATACAGATGATTTAGACCCTGAGAAAGAACATAGGCTACTTTTTATTGCGAAAAGGGGGTTGTAAGGGGTTAAAGGGGGGTAAAAAGTTACTTTTCCACGCGAACGAAGTCGCGGGCGGCCGCTAGTAGGTAATAAATACAATGTTAACGCGTTAAAAAATAACGCCGCCAAATGACGCTTAGGGGGCAACTTGGGCAAAAAAGCTTGGGCAGGAATTTCAAGATTTTTTAGCTGGCCAGTCTTTAGACTTAACTCCACCAAAATATTTGTGACTAGCTTTTGCCCGCAGCTTCGCTCGCGTTAATTCGGAGCAGCACGGAGGGGCAAAAAGGGCAATAAAAATTACAGAAAAATAATGGCGGAAAAAAAATTCGTTAAAAATCCTTATTTTTTATTATTTTAATTTTACGTCCCTTTGCGTCTGCGCACCGTACTTCGCGACATTGGCCCAATTCGGCGATCTTCGCACTCTCTCTCTCGATAGCAAATTTACGGGTTTTCGATGAGACAGACAAACTACAAGCCGATATGTACACAATTCGATATTGTACGATTCTATATAAGTCAACGGAATATTTCATTGGATTTTGGTCTTATGTTATGATGGAATAAGGTTCAAAATTAGGTGGGAACTATTTTAACTATGTGTTATTAAGTTTTAAAGAAAGCATGGAGATTTACATAGTTAGGTCGCTGTGTTGATGGTAGCTCTGTGGATAGACCTTCCATACAATAGTCGTGGATTTAAATACGAGCATGTAACATAATAATTTTTCAAAATTATAGATAGATAGATACTCTTTATTGCACAACACATTACAGAACTTAATGCTAATAGTAATTTACAAGTACAATATCCTCGCTAATAGCGATCTCTTCCAGACAACCTTTGGGTAGAGGAATAATGCAGCGAATTAACAAGGGGTAGGGCAGTGCAGATCTTTTATGTAGGTAATAAGATAAATACATCATAATAAATACATAAATGCATACTAGTAATAAATTAATACGAAATTATGTGTACCGTATATTTGGGTTGACGGCCCCCAGTTAATTATCGTCACCTGGTACTCATAGTACAGGGGTTGCCCTAGTTTGAGACCAGGTTGATTGGTGTGATTGTCTGGCGCATTTATTTATTTTATTTATCTACTATTAGATTGGTGCGAGAATCGTGAGGAAACCTGTAGCCTTACCATGAGTTTGAAATACTATCCTCGCTATCGAAAACTTTTGCTTTGTCTCTTTCATTGTGATGCATTTGAAAGAGACAGAGCAATAGTTAGCGTTATGTCAGTTTTAGATGTCAACTCATGGTAGCGCTACTGCTCGTTTCGTATAGTTCCTGAAATCGTGTAACCATGATTCAGTTGGTCTGGTTCCCTGTTGGGTTGCGAAGGTCAGACGTGCGTCGCTTCATTGTAATTACCAGACTCCCACATCCTGAATCATGGTCTAAGCGTACCCCGGGCTCCGATGGGACAGCTTTGGACGCAACTGAGTCGACTGACCGGATGGCGCATTTGGTAGTGACCCTGCCTCATACGCCAAAATTCGTGGGTTTGATTTCCATCCTGGAGAAACTTTCGTGTGTTTGTTCAGTGTCTGGGTAGGTATTATATAAGTATTTATGTATTACTAGTTCTTGTACTATTAAGTATTCTGTGTTACTAGCTTTTGACCGCAGCTTCACTCGCGCCCCCTAAAATGGGGGGTTAGAAAGGGGCAAAAAGTAGCCTATGTTACTCTCCATTCCTTCAACTAAGTAGGTATCTCCACTTAAAAAATCACGTCAATTCGTCGCTCCGTTTTGCCGTGAAAGAAAGACAAACATACAGACAGACAGACACACTTTCCCAATTATAATATTAGTATGGATATTTCCCGGGTCGAGCAAAAAGTATGTTTCGAAATTTTCCAACATAGCTCGGGTTTGTGATCACCGCACCGCATTAGGCAAGCGTGGTGATTAAGCCTAACCCCATCATAGTAGCGATGACTTGATTTCTATGATGGAGGCCTTTGCCCTGCAGTGGGACAGTATATAGGCTGATACTTTACTTTTTTTTAAGGATATTTGTAATTCCTCTGTTGTCTGACATCTGTAACACAAGTGCTTAAGCTACTTAGTACGGAGTCAGGTCAATGTATGAGATGTTATGAGAATTGATAAAAAGAAACCCGAAATTTAAGTTCCAGGTTAAGTGACAATTGTCACCAAATAAAAATAACTGAATTTGTCAATTCGGACATTATATAACGGCAACATGTACAGTCATATCGATCTTACCAACTTTCTGCTCTTACCAAGAATATGTTAAAATTATCAACAAACTTATTAATTCACATGAATATACAAAGACACTTTCTTATTCCTTGAGCACTAAGATTGGTTTCCCAATGAATCTGTTTTCTTAAGTACTCACATAAATATGGACATTTTCGATATCACCAATTTAAGGGGCTACACGAATGAAACTAGCGCCGCCAACCTATTTACACTGATTGTGGCGAAAATATGATATTTTTGAAGACAATAAAACATTACAGACTTAGAAGTAAATTGGATTTTTTAAGATGCAATACAATATTTCTAACACGCAGCAAGTAACAATAATATTAATTATTGATAACTTTTAGCAATTTTTCGCGTGTTAGAAATATTGTATTGCATCTTGAAAAATCCAGTTTGGTTGGATCTAAGTCTGTAATGTTTTATTTTCTTAAAAAATATCATATTTTCGCCACAATCAGTGTAAATAGGTTGGCGGCGCTAGTTTCATTCGTATAGCCCCTTAAAGGTTGGCAGCGCACTTTTGACTCTACGGGTGTTGCAGGTGTCTATGGGCGGCGGCAATCGCTTACTATCAGGTTATCTGTCTGCTCGTCTGCCACCTATTAGACACAACCGGACATAACATGCTTTCTAAATATAAGTAGGCGGTGTTATCTAGAGGAAAAATGTTCACATATTAATTTGAAATATGTTGCCCATATTGAGCAATAACATTAGTTATCATGACTCATAGTTTAACAAACAAAGTTTAAATGTCTTAATACTGCGTGGTTGATTCCGGATTCACTCGAGATTCGACGGTTTTAAACTTTAACAATAACAAACTTTTACTTTTAAAGTGGAAATTGAAAACGTCAAATGTGTTGTGTTAGAATTGCAGTTTTTTAATAATTATCTTCTTAAATAAGTAAAAAATATCAGCCTCTATACTGTCCCACTTCAGGGCAAAGGGCTTAATCATAAAAATCAAGTCATCGCTACTATGATGGGGTTGTTGCATTATACAAATACCTACTTGACAACAACTGCGTTACGTTAGGGGAAAATTCGCCCGAAAAAATCTCGCCTTTTTTTGGCCGGTCACTGTTCTAATCTAACCTAACCAATATTATTTTGTGATGATAATACTGTCTAAACTCTACTAAACAAAAAAATATTGGTGAAGCTAGGTTCGAGCAGTGACTGGCCAAAAAATCTTGAAAATTTTCGAGCGTATTTTCCCCTAGCCCGTTGTAACGCAGTCGAAACTTCAAGCAGTAAGAGCTTATAATGTAGGTAGGTACTGTAACGATGGTAAACTCCTTTGATACTGGCCGCCGTTTATTTCTGATTTTTTATAATGGGAATCTGTCATGCATTGAAAAACAAAAAGACACGCTCTCGGGAGCGCATTCGGATTTGAATTGTGATACCGCGAGGAGTAGAGTAGGAGGGTACAGATCTCACGTTATAGCAGGGTCTTGGACGGAACACCCTCCCAGAGTACCTTAGTTAAGGAGTGCACTAACCTATTAATTTCAGAAAAGCAATAAAGGATATTTCAAACCGACACCGCCACTTTATTGCTACAGTACTTATTTTTAAATATCCTTTATTGCTTTGCGTTTAGTCCCGTTTATATGCAGTATTTGTACTCTATATTGTTTTATAATTTCAACAAATCTCGATGGACCCTCGAATAAAGCCCTTTCGGCCATTACGTCAGTATAATACGAAATAAACTGCGAAGGGATTATCTAATAATCGGTCCACTTTCAAACAAGAACGGCTTCGTAGGAAAAATAAACTTATACTTATTGTGTTCATTAAGTATCTGTGAACATTTACATCCCTTTAACCACGTGTTCTATCAACCTTTCTGAACAACATTTTAGCGTAATGCGATCCACGCCACTGCGGCAGTCAAAAACAGCATGGTTTTTTTTGCTCTGTCTATCCAAAATCCTACAGCCCACGACGCCTCGCCATTTAAGGGCGAAGGGGAAAACCGGTGGGGTTTAGTCGGTATGCCTCTGGCCGGCTTCTCGTTAGGAGAAGCCCCCGCTAGAGGAGAGCCCGACATGACCCGCCTGCTGGTTGCGTGCGTTTGCACACAAAAGGCTTGACATCAGGAAGGAGTTCGATTGATGTGGATCTGCCCGAGCGCGAGTCGCTTGTGCTTGTGTTTCACGCCCCATTTGGGGCGAAGTGACATTGAGATGGGACAGACACAGACTTTGTAGGGAGTGAAGAAACGCACCGGGGAAAGAGCCCTTAGCAAGTACCTGGTGAGCGTCTCCCAAGATTCGGTCCGTATGCCGAGACGGTAAGGACCATGGGCTGGTGGAGGGACCTGTGTCAATAACCCACCTGCTCCCCAGCAGGAGGATATGCATAAAGAGCCGCTATTAGGCGGCAACGGGCAAATCCATGTCATCATTTCAGCCAATAGACGTCCACTGCTGGACATAGGCCTCCCCCAAAGTTCTCCACACAGATCGGTCCTGTGCCACCCGCATCCAATGGACTCCCGCGACCTTTACCAGATCGTCGGTCCACCTGGTGGGAGGCCTGCCACGACTGCGGCCTCTTGCGCGTGGCCTCCACTCAAGGACCTTTCCACCCCAACGGCCGTCTGTTCTCCTCGCAATGTGCCCTGCCCATTGCCACTTCAGCCACGCAATTCTTTGGGCTATGTCCGTGACCTTAGATCTCCTGCGGATCTCATCATTTCTGACACGATCACGCAAGGAGATTCCGAGCATAGCCCTCTCCATTGCCCTCTGAGTGACTTTGAGCCATCCAATCCATGAATGTGTCTATAAAGAGGGGGTTAAAAAGCCACTAACCTTGCAACACCTGTTTCCCCCATCCAGTCACAATACACTCCCCTGCTCCATTGTAAAAGGCGTCCAGAGTCTCCCCCTCTCCCGGCAGACAGATCGGGAAGATATTCTTTGCCAGTCTCAAGTTCTCTGAAAGAACTAAGATGGCGACGTCGTTCTTCAAAGACCCACTCTTGTAGTATGGGTGTCGGAGGATGTTCTTGACTTGGACGATCTGGAAGGGCAGGGGCTCGTCGTCGATTCCAAGCTTCCATTCTCCACCCTTGATGAGAACATTCTTGGCCTCGAGACTGGAAAGAAAATAATAGTGAAATGGGGTGTTTGATACGAAATAAATAGATTTGTTTTGGCTACCGATAGACTATCTATAAAAAAGTATTTTTTAGGGTGATAGGTGGCAGATGGACAGACGGATTACCTGATGGTAAGCGACTGCCGCTGATAGTATCGATACATCGATAGAGAATGGAGAATACTATTAATAATCTATACTATATAATCTATACTAATATTCTATACTAATATATATTATTATATATAATATAATAATCTAATAAAGCTGAAGAGTTGTGTTTGTTGTTTGTTTGTTTGAACGCGCTATCTCCGAAACTACTGGTGCGATTTGAATAATCTTTTTTTGTTGGATAGTCCATTATAGGAAGGCTATAGGCTAAATAACATTACGCTAGACCAATAGGAGCCAAAGACCGAGCGGTAATTGTAAAAACGGGGAAAATTATTCATTTTTGAAGGCTTCTTTCTGCGTGCCTGCGAAACGGTTCAAGATCCACAAAAAAATATGTATAAAAGAAATATTCCTCTATACATGATCTAAAAAAAGTCCGCGAGGCATATGTCTATCTTATAAGGTTTAGTCCAATGACCGTTTTATGGTACCAAATTTGGTCGAAATAATTTGTTTAAGTTGTATCACATAAAATATTTTTTTATAAATAAATAAGTTTTTATACGATAGGTGGCAGAGGAGCAGACGGATCACCTGATGGTAGATGCCAGAAACAGCAGTGGAGTTACAAGTGCGCTGCCGACTCTCGCACGACCAGATCTAACATGCTAAAGGGGCTTTATTCGTGTTGCCTATGAGGGGTTTTATTTAAAAACTTTATTGAACAAAACTTCGTACAATAAGCGAGTTGAATGCTAAAGAGAATTCTCTACCACTCAACCTTTGGTTCAGGCAAAAAGGATTAAAATGACTAAAATTTAACATGTACCTACTTATTACAGGGTGTATCTGTGAACATTACATCCCTTTAACCACGTCTTCTACCAAGCATTCTGAACTGAATTCAAGTTGTCAAGAACTTTTCGAAATTCATCGAACATTTTTTCGACTCCCAATACAAAATGACCATGTCACGTGACCGAATTTGTATGAAAAGTTGATTTTTTTGTGTAAATTTCCAAAAGTCATAGGACAAATCTTGTTTAAAATGGTTGGTAGAACACGTGGTTAAAGGGATGTAAATGTTCACAGATACACCCTGTATTGTTTTAAATTTGAAACAAAACTCGATGGATCCTCAAATAAAGCCCTTTCGGCCATTACGTCAGTATTAATCGGAATAGCGAAGGGATTATCTAATGATCGGTCCACTTTCAAACAAGAATGGCTTCGTGGAAAAATAAACATTTACAATAACTATAGTCTGTTTCAATTATGATGTCCCCCTGGACATTTCGAAGAACGTAACTCTGCACGTTACGTGTACGTAACGCGCGAGATCTATAGATCAAATCAAATATTATATCTTTTCGTACTTGGTAGTAATCGTCATGAGGAAAATATACAATTTATACAAAAATACCCTACAATTATAGTCCTGTTTCAATACATTCAATATGAAGTCCCTTTTTGTATTTGGTAGTTAATAGTCATTTGAAAATTATACAATAATCCAAAAACATCCTACAATTGATTCACAAGCAAAATTAACATATTGTTTTTGAATATAATGCTCAAAATAATGTAAACTTCAAAATAAATCAATAGTTATTTTTGCGCGATTGCGGTTACGTACTATGGTTTGTGATTGACTTTTGAACATAGTGACGCACCTCAAGTATTCGGCATGTTCCAGAGATACAAATTCTATATTTGCCGATTTAAAAAAATCGTGTTCAATCATCATCTGCCATTTTGAGTGTCACTTCAATCACTACGAGGAGAGTGCAGAAAAGCCTACGACTAAGTTTGCAGCATGAAACAATAGCGATGATGACCTTGAGTGCGCAGAAAACCAATTTCAGTAGAAATTCATCTGTTCTACAAGTGCGCAAACTAACGGTCATCGCTATTGTTAGATGCCGCGGACTATACAATAAGACGTACGTGATTTCTTAAGCTTTGTACATGCGCGGATTGGGCACTTTTGTGTATGTTTAAACTCGGTAATCGTTAAGAACGATACCTAAAAAAATACATGTTATAGGACTGGATTTCGATCTTGAATTTCTGACGAGGATATTTTTATTCATGTTTATAGGTCATTAGAAAATAAAATATAACGTAAGCATCGATTTTATGCAAAATATTGGATAAACTCGAAACTAAACAGTTCAGATGACTGATGTTTTTACAATACAATGTACACTAAAATCCCTGAAGAGGAATTCTTGTTTCTTGGCTTAATAATTTTGTAATTAATAATATTCTGATTTTTTGATATACGCGAGCGCGAGTACTCTCTATGCCTCAAGGCCGTTGGCGCATGTACAAGCCTTAAGTTAGTTTGTTGTTTTGTTGTTGAGGTGGTCGTTTATTGTTTTGTTTGTAATGCCAAATAAGTCTTGAAAGTGTTCTTTCGACAATCTCTAAAAAACCTTAGTTGTTGAAAATTACTTTGATTAAAATTGGTTACAAATATGGTTAGGTTAAAGAACTTTATTATTTCTCATTAGAATTACAAAGGGTTATTCACTTATTGAGAAACAAACTTTTCTTAGTAAACTAAGATTACAAATTATAGTAGGTATCGAAGCAAACGAGCGATGTACAGACACATTATCCAATTTAGTATTATAAACAGGGTAAAAAATTGGTTACAAATCGATAATCGATGCCGCTGAATATCGATTCTAAGAGTAACTTCCCTAGTACTGACTTTTGACATCTTTCCAAAGGGACATCATAATTGAAATAGACTATACCTATTGTGTTAATTATAAATGATACTATATCTTCTTCTTCTATACTATTTATAAAGAGGTTAATGTCATAGTCCACGTCAGAGCTTATAGGTAAACCGAAAACACGAAACACTTGCGCGATGCAATCAACACCCACCGCCATCTATTGGTAGAGAGTGGAACTATTGTCCCGAAACGAAGTGAGGGCGGGCCTAGTAGTGGCCCGTCCTCATCGTATAAACCGCCGTATTACTTTACACTTAAGTTTTAATAAAAACAGGGCCGTTTTGAAATGCGGCGGTTCAACGATTAGCCGGATTTGAAAGCGGGTGAATAAAAAACGGCCAAAATGTACTTGGCGATATAAGTCGTTCAATACGGCTAGCCATAATAGGCGGGGGAATAGTCTCTTTGACAGTTTTTAGTTCCGATTCTTAAAACTTACTCTTGGCGCTGCCTGACCTTGTTTAATTAAAAAAAAAACTAAGTTTTGTATAGGTTAAAGATATTGTTTTTAAATATTCATCCAGAAACACTTTGTGTAAAAGTTAATTTTAGGGTTATTTTTTTATGACATCAATACATCCACACGTATGAGTTTGGATGAAAAAGGAAATAATTTCAGTTCCATGTGTGGGATCCAAAAAATTTTTTTCCTTTTTGCATAAGAATCTTAATGCGGTTCACAGAATACATCTACCTACCAATATTCAATAGTATAACAGCGTTTTCACATTATCCGATCCGATATCGATGTCGGACGCCGATCCAAATATCGGGGTAGGTAAGCAAAATGCATGAAAATAATATGGTACGGTGGCCTGCACATCAAGTTACTACAATCTGTCAAATTTCTTCAATCAAACCTCACTTTTATGTCAAACGTGTTTGATTCAATATCAACTGAGGAAATTTGACAGATTGTAGTAACTGATGTGCTGGCCACTGTACAATCCGATAAACGATATCGGCGTGGACAATATGAAAGACAGGACAGTAGTACATACATATTTCATACATTTTACCTACCCCGATATCGGGGTCCGTAAATCCCAGGAAGACTCGGTTCATATCTGGACTTAAAATCTCGGAACTAACAATCTATAAGGGTTTTATTCCTTGCCATTTGGCTACGGAACTCTAATAAAAAATGTCACTAACCTTGCAACACCTGTTTCCCCCATCCAGTCACAATACACTCCCCTGCTCCATTGTAAAAGGCGTCCAGAGTCTCCCCCTCTCCCGGCAGGCAGATCGGGAAGATATTCTTTGCCAGTCTCAGGTTCTCTGACAGTACCAGGATGGCTACGTCGTTCTTCAAAGACCCACTCTTGTAGTATGGGTGTCGGAGGATGTTCTTGACTTGGACGATTTGGAATGGGAGAGGCTCGTCGTCGATTCCAAGCTTCCATTCTCCACCCTTGATGAGAACATTCTTGGCCTCGAGACTGGAAAGAAAATAATAGTGAAATGGGGTTTTTGATACGAAATAATAGATTTGTTTTGGCTATCGATTATCTATAAAAAAAGTATTTTTTAGGGTGATAGGTGGCAGATGGATGGACGGATTACCTACCTGCTACGCTAGCCGCTGATAGTATCGATACATCGATAGAGAAATTGGAGCAATACTATTGATAACGCCAACACTTATATAGTATTATTATTTCCAATAGAATCACGAACTATCGCGTGTTTCCCAGTTGCGTCCAAAGCCGTCGCTTCAGAGCCCTGGACTATCCAGGAGTCTCTCTGTCTCTTAATTATAAACCAATCTGATTATCTCTTTACTTTTCCTCCAAAATAACAAATAGCGCCATCTATCGAGTCTTATTCGAACTACCAACTCACCCTTTAACGCAAGAAGAGATGAGTAGTCTTTTTACACTATAGGTACTCTGATTTTTAATCATGTGGAGTAAACTGACAGATGTCAATGTGTCATCCCCATATATTATCACTCAATTTGACCGATGCAAAATGTCAAAATGTACCTATAGAAACTTGATATTTGCATCTGTCAGTTTACTCCACATGATTAAAAATCAGAGTATACATACTCACATTTTATGAAACACCGCCACCTACCGGCATTCAATCAAAGTAAATACTCACCCTTCAACGCAAGAAGCAGAGGTGAGCACGACATCAGGTCTGGTGATCACACCGCCGCACAACAGGCTCCTGTTGGTCTGGAGGAGGACCATGGCTTGCCAGGGGATTTCGGCGAAGTCTACTTCCAGCTCGTTGCGGTTTCCATAAGGCTTTTGACCCTGGGGACAAAGGTTGAAATTGCTTAGAAGTGTATGATAAAAAGCACCTAAGAAAGACGTGTGTGAAAAAATGTGTAGAACCACAGAATACTTAATAGTACATGTACAGAAAGCCCACTCCTAAAAACCGTCTATGGAAATGAAGACTCAGGCTACCATAACATAACGTTGCAATTCCGACCGCCCAGCGTTCAATGCCTACCATTATTCATACCTAGAAGTGCGTTCTCTTTCTATCGCAAGCAACCAGTCGCGCGTCGTCGCCGCTCGTTCGTGATTTCCTACTAATTTGCCCCTCCGGAGGGGACGCCGCATGTACTTGCAAGTTCGATACCTACACGCGGAGTGGGACAGGCCTGGTAGAACTGAGGTGCATAGAGCTACATGGTGATTGGTTATTTTTGATGTGAGATGAATTTGTGCCTCAGTCTAACAGCACACGCCATCTAGCGGATATTTCCCCCTTTCTCTGTCTGGCTAACTTGGATGCGCCCCACAATGCGCCAGACAATCACACCAATCAACCTGGTCTCAAACTAGGGCAACCCCTGTACTATGAGTACCAGGTGACGATGATTAACTGAGAGCATCAACCCAGAACACCCAGACCCAAGAAAACTTAGAAAATATAGTTTCCTAAATTGAATTGACCATAGTTTTGCAAACTCTTGTTTTCCATTTTAGGATTAGGATACTATAAGATTCAAATTTGACCAATAGATAGCGCTAGGTGTAGATTACATCGCGCAAGCGTTTTGTCTTTTCGGATTATCTAAAGCCTGGCAATATCCCTTTATCCACGTATTCTACCAGCTATTTTGATAACTTTTCGAATTTGTTCAACGATTTTTTGAAATTCGTTATTGGCCTCCCCATAAAAAATTACCAAGCCACGTGACCAACCTTGTATGGAAAGTAGTTTTTTTTTTCAAAAGTCATAGGTAGAACAAAATGTTTGTTAGAATGGTTGGTAGAAAACATGGTTCATCATCACCATCATCAGCAACCTACGTTCGTCCACTGCTGGACATAGGTCTCCCCTAATGCACGCCACCGCTCCCGATTTTCGGCCACTCTCATCCAGCCCACTCCAGCCAGCCTTCGAATGTCGTCATCCCATCTTGTAGCAGGGCGTCCAACACTACGTTTGCCGAGTCGCGGTCTCCACTCAAGGACCTTATGGCTCCAACGGTTGTCAGTTCTGCGGCTAATGTGACCAGCCCACTGCCACTTCAGTTTGCTAATTCGGTGGGCTATGTCGGTGACTCTGGTTCTCTGTCGGATTACATCATTTCTGATGCGGTCCTTCAGAGATACTCCGAGCATAGCCCTTTCCATAGCTCTTTGAGCGACTTTGAACCGCTGGATTAATCCAGCCGTGAGTGTCCACGTCTCGGCACCGTAAGTCATGACCGGAAGGACGCACTGGTCGAAGACTTTCGACTTAAGACTTTGAGGGATGGGTGACGAGAAGACTTGACGAAGCCTACCAAATGCTGCCCAGCCTAGCTGAATTCTTCTATTGACTTCTCTCTCGAAGTTGTTTTTGCCTAGTTGGAGCGTTTGTCCTAGATAGACATATTCCTGGACAACTTCGAGAGGTACTCCATTAACAGCGACCGGTCCCGGATCAACGAGCTCGTTGAACATGACCTTGGTTTTATCCAAGTTCATCCGAAGACCGATGTGTTTAGAAGATTCAGCCAGGCTGCTCACCATCTCCTGTAGGTCCTGTAAGGTTTCCGCCAAGATGACGATGTCGTCTGCGAATCGTAGGTGTGACATGTACTCGCCATTAATATTAATTCCGCGCTCTTTCCAGTTTAGCGTTTCGAACATGTCCTGCAGCGCAGCGGAGAAGAGTTTCGGAGATATAACATCTCCTTGTCTCACACCACGTCGCAGCAGGACAGGCTCGGTTTGGCCATTCTGGATTACTACGGACATATTAGCGGCGTCATATAGACACTTCAACACCTCGATATATCGCCAATCGACTTGGCACCTCTGCAAGGCCTCGAGAACAGCCCAGGTCTCGACGGAGTCAAAAGCTTTTTCATAGTCCACAAACGCCATGCACAGGGGCTGGTTATACTCTTTGGTCTTCTGTATAACCTGTCTCACTGTGTGAATATGGTCTATGGTGCTATAACTCCGTCGGAACCCGGCCTGTCTGCAGGTTGAGCTTCGTCAAGTCTTCGTGTAAGGAGATTCGAAATGACTCTTGAGAACAATTTATAGACGTGACTTAAAAGTGAAATTGGTCGATAGTTCTTCAGTAAGGTTTTGTCGCCTTTCTTGAAGAACAACACGACCAAGCTCCGCTGCCACGCCCTAGGAGTTCTCCCAGAGAAAAGAACCGAGTTAAATATACGCCGAAGTTCCTTCAGCACCGGCTTGCCGGCAGCTTTTAGAAGCTCGGTTGTGACTCCGTCTTCTCCCGGGGCTTTTCCATTTTTAAGTTGCCCAAGAGCTGCCTCGATCTCCTCCAAGCTGATGTCGGGTAGATCCTCCGTCGCATGGCGGGTTAATGTGGCTCTTGAATCCTTCTCATCCGGCGTAGGGTGGGGTGAGTGCGACGCGTATAACTGGCTATAGAACGTGTAAACTTCCGAAAGAATCTCTGGCTTTGACGTGACGACTTCTCCATTTGCCTTGGTCAACTTCGACAGATGGCTCCTTCCAAGCTGTTGTAAGAAGACTTTGGACCCCCGGTTCTGCTCAATTGTTCTCTGTATTAAGAGTGTATTGGAGCTTCGGAGGGTCACGTCTTAACAGCTTGGAGATGGACTTATTCAGAGCCCGTTGCTCTGCCGAAGTGACTGATGGATCGTTCCGCCTCTTGTCCATTAGGTCCAGAGTCTCTTTCGAAAGCTTAGACCGTTTGCCCCGTACGTCGCAACTCACAGAACTTTGCACCCTCGTCCCGAAGAATTTCCACAACTTGGTCGAGTTCTTCGTCGACATCTACGTCAATTGTGGATCCCAAGGCAGCGAATCGATTTTCCAATTTAAGTTGGAAGACGTCGGAACCAGCGAGCGATTGGAGTAGATTTGGCCGGAGCGTGGACTTCATCAATCGAGAGCGTTCAAGCTTGAAATCGATATTCAGAGTGCCTCTGAGAAGTCGGTGATCACTTCCGGTTTTAAACCTATTGATCACTGAGACATCTCTGAATATTCGCTTTTTGTCCGATATGATGAAGTCGATCTCATTTTTAGTCATAGTATCGGGGCTCTGCCACGTCCATTTCCTCTGGGCTGTTTCTTAAAGAACGAGTTCATTAAGAAAAGCCCCTCGCGCTCTAAGAAATTGACGAGCATTTGCCCCCCTATGATTCCTACTTCCAAAGCCGTATGGTCCCAGCATCGATTCGCTGTAAGTCTGTACACCCACTTTTGCGTTAAAATCCCCCATGACAACGTTATAGTGAGCCTTAGTGGTGTTGTGTAAGGCTCGAGAAATGTCCTCATACATCTCTTCTACGACATCATCGAGTATGTCGACGTTGGAGCGTACACTTGAATAACCTTTAGGTTGTATCTGTTGGTTAATTTAATTACGAGGTACGCAACCCTCGCCGACACACTGGAGATTTCAATAACGTTGTCAGTGAGGACTTTGTTGACTAGGAACCCGACGCCGCCATGTGACGGATTATCTCCTTCCCTGAAGTACATAAGATGGCCAGACTCTAGGGTCAGTGTGTCCTCACCCTCTCTACGGACTTCGCACAGCCCGAGAACATGCCCATCTTATGTGCTTCAACTCCTCCTCGAGTTGGGCCAGATGCGAGTCGAGCCGAAGCGTGCGTCCGTTATACGTCGCCAAGGTCAGTGTGGGTGTGGCGGCCTTCCGTAACCCGGAGATTTCTTAGCACCCCCTGCCCTGCCGTTACCGAGACCGCCGCCTTGGCCCGGAATTAGCAGGGCTGCCGGGAACTGGGGGCCGGGGCAGTGTCGTATTCATATGGGGGATTGGACCATACCCCACCACGCTGGTCCAGTGCGGGTTGGTGGGTGGTTCGTCAGAGCCTCTTTCGTTAATCAGCAGGGACGCGCCACGGGCAGGAGAGGTTGACTTGGGGCCCGAAAGATGTTGTGTGGGCCCCCTTACGTCCCCATGGTTATAGGGATGTAAATGTTCTCAGATACATACACTCTGTGTATGAGAATATGTAATAAAACAACCGGAACTGTTCACCAACACACTATATTTTTGCACTGATTATAGTTACACTGTATAAACTTATTTTCACTTGCGTAAAGTACGGTAATTAATTAATATAAGTTATAAATACGAAGAGCAACTACAACGTGCAGAAGTCTGAGACGGAAGAGAGCGAGATAGCAATATTTGTTTTTTAATTAAGTTACAATATAAAAGTTAGGCATTGGAAATACTAAACACTCTGTACGTCGCGTTTTTCGCTCAAGCCAAACATAATGGCATTGGATCGACTGATGGCGTATTCTAGTAGCAAATAACAAAGTGTGTAATGGAGAAGCGATAAAACCAATAATCCTGCTAACACACAGTCGAAACAAGTTTTCCTCGAGAAAATTTCATAAACGACCGTGAAGAAGCGCGTGCGCATCTTTGCCAAGATGGCGCCATGCGCTTGCGACTAACTTAAAAAAAATATATTTGAAGTAATTTTTTGCCAATTCCATGTCAAATCTAACTAATATTATAAATGCGAAGTATGCGAGTAACTCTGTTACTCTTTCACGGTCTAGACCATGAGAAAGACTTGAGAAAGAACATAGGCTACTTTTTATTGCGAAAAGGCGATTTTAAGGGGTTGAAAGGGGGGGGGGGGGAGGTGAAAGTTATTAAATCCTAACTTATAATTTTATTTTATTTTATTTTTTTTTAAATGTAATAATATTATAAATGCGAAAGTAACTCTGTCTGTTACTCTTTCACGCCAAAACTACGGAACGGATTTGAATAAAATTTGGTATGCAGATGGTCAGCCACTTTCCCCTCCAATAAAAAATAAATTGGGCCTCCGGTACCCTTACTTGTTTCTACTTTGCCACCTAATAATGTCAAAAAAAAGTTTTAATCGCTTAAGCCGCGTTATTGAAGGAGTTACTATGAAATCGTCTTATGCGGTACCTAATGCCCCATAAAAATCGCGTCGCAAGTCGCAACACTATGGCGACCCAAATTCCTAGGCTCATACTTGACCCCCTTCTCTTCACTGATGGGACAGTATCGATGATTAATCGATTCGCAAATTAGATTCCGATGATCGTCATCGATTAAATTATTCACGCCGCAGGCAATTTGCTGATTTTGAACGTGGTTATTGATTTTATGTTTTTATAGTGGCAGGAGCAAGATAGTTAGCTAAGAACATAACCCTGCATAATACAGGGTCATCATCATAAGCAACCCACGCTCGTCCACTGCTGGACATAGGTCTCCCCCAATGCACGCCACCGCTCCCGATTTTCGGCCACTCTCATCCAGCTCACTCCAGCCAGCCTTCGAATGTCGTCATCCCATCTTGTAGCAGGGCGTCCAACACTACGTTTACCGAGTCGCGGTCTCCACTCAAGGACTTTATAGCTCCAACGGTAATACAGGGTGTAAAAGACTTGTAGGGTTAAATGGCAAAAAACGGAACCCTTATAGATTCGTCAAGTCTTTCTGTCCGTCCGTATGTGACAGCCATTTTTTATGCGGATTTTCAAAAGTTACAACAAATGTTGTTTTAACCTGACTCCGTACCTACTAAGTAGCTTAAGCACTTGTGTTACAAATATCAGACAACAGAGGATCACAAATATAATACTTAAATACATATTATAACACCCAGACACTGAACAAACACAAGTGCTCATCACACGAATGTTTGTCCCAGGGTGGGGATCGAACCCACGACCTTTGGCGTATGAGGCAGGGTCACTACCAAATGCGCCATCCGGCCAGTTAGATTATCAGATCAGAAATAGAAGAATACCATGGATACAAAGTGTCAAATAATTATTTTATTAAGCTGTAAATCTTATTAAATATTAATAATTATGCTAAACTATAATGTGTATTAAATATTCATAGATTTCTAATAATGGGTGACCTTATGATGTTGCAATTATATTGAACTAGCTTTTGCCCGCGGCTTCGCTCGCGCCCCCCACTTCCCTAAAATGGGGGGTTAGAAAGGGGCAAAAAGTAGCCTATGTTACTCTCCATCCCTTCAACTATCTCCACTTAAAAAATCACGTCAATTCGTCGCTCCGTTTTGCCTTTTAAAGAAAGAGAAACATACAGACATACACACTTTCCCATAAAAATATTAGTACCTATGGATTGAATGACTGGGAGAGCTACGCTTTGGCATGAATAGACCGGCTTGGGGTGATACCACGGCCTCACAGTAGATTGGCGTGAAGCAGCGCCTGCGCTACATTTCGCTGTGAGAGTACCGGCCCAATCGGGAAAGGGGGTTAAAGGTCGGCAGGGCACTTGTGACTACTGGTTTTTATGTGTTTATTGGCAACGGCAATCGCTTACCATCAGGTGATCCGTCTGCTCATCTGCCGCGTATCCAATATAGATTTCTTTAATTGTATCACATTTAAAAAAATCTATTGGAATAATTAGCGCAAATAGAGAGGTTAGCGCGCCATTTTGAAACAACTGTCAAAAATTTCAAAATGGCTGACATGGAAGCCTTTACAGACGTCACCTTTCTTACTAACAAGCTAAAAGCATGTTCAAATCTCACATATTATTAAAGTGAGTGTATTCTAATGATGTGATTCATAATAAAGTACAAAATATAAGCAAGATTTTGTCCGTTTCGCAAGCATACGGGTTGTCGAATGTCATACGGCAAATAACAAGTTAGGCAATCACCAATCTTGAATTTTAATATCAAAACATGGTAGGATATGAATGGGCTACACATATCTTATAAATTAGTAGTTATTTTAACTATAAGAATTTCTTTAAAAGATATATACCTACTTAAAAAGTAAAGTATCAGCCTATATACTGTCCCACTGCAGGACAAAGGATTCCATCACAGAAATCAAGTCATCGCTACTATGATGGGATTAGGCTTAATCACCACGCTTGCCTAAATGCGGATTGGTGATCACAAACCAGAGCTATGTTCGAAAAATTCGAAACATACTTTATATACGACCTGGGAATCGAACCCGGGACCCCGAGATGAACGCCTGGTACAGTCGGCAGCAAATAGATCGCCAAATCCAAGACTGTCAAATTGTTAGAAACAGCTACAGTGGCCAAAAACATTGATACTGTCAAATTGATCAAATTATTGAATACACAGAGCCTGACCAAATTTATATCGTATACCTACTCTGATTCATAATCATGTAAAGTAAACTGACAAATGTCAATTTGTCATCCCCATACATTATCACTCAATTTGACACATGCAAAATGTCAAAATGCATAGAAACTTGTCATTTTCATGAATCAGAGTATAGGTAGGTATTATTAAAGTAATCTTCTCTCAACATTGATCTTGAAAGGAAGGCAAAGACAAGGACATTTGATGATTATAAAAAATGCATTTTAAAATACAAGTTGTCAAAAATAGATTGGTAGCAATTTTTTATAACATTTTGGCATGGTCTCATCTTTGGGGCAATTTTTTATTCAAGGATATTAAAACCAGACTAGGTTGTATATGGCAACACGAAGATTTATTAATAAAGATGTGTGCATATTGAATAAGAATTTAATTGGATTCAAGTAGCTTAGGGTTGCCACTTAAATGTCGATCAACTTTTCTTTTATAAATAAATAAAAATTGTTTATTCAATGCCAATCACACATTAAAAAATAATAAACAATAACAAAAAATAATGAATTGTATTGGATAGGTGGCAGAAAAGATCACCTAATACCTAAGCTATTACCGTACAAAATCAGTGGAGTTACTCTTGTGAGGACGTGGAATCCTTCCGGTCGAACCGGCGGATTCATGCTGAAGCGTGGCTCTCCCACGGATACTAACCAAATATGGGCGATATTTTGATTTTCTTTTACTATAGTATACCTACGGCGATTCTATTAAGCAAACAGAATATTGAGTTATTTTTGTAAACGCACAATTAAAAAAATCGTTTCTAAATTGATCTGATTGGAAATCTACTCTTCAGCCACTAAGCAATCGAGAAGTGTGTATTTCCTCTAAATGCGTATATTTTTTGTGTAGAAAAAAAAAGTAATAAAAATGTAGAATAGGGAATAATTTGTCGAAAATACTTGGAATGATAATAAAAAGCGGTAGTTACAAAAAAAAAGCAGCCAAGAGCGAGTTGGAGTCACAAATGCAAGGTTCCGTAGCAGAAAGTAAAATTTATTCTTACATTTGAGTTGATTGAATGTAATTTTAAAGGTAAGCTTGATTTTTATAATGCAGGCCTTTTTGTCTTAAATACATTAGTTACATTTTTCCACTTTAGAAGTAGATATCTCTAGCGCAAAATATTTTCATTTTTATTTATTGACACCTTTTTTGTTGAACCTTTTATATTGTTTAGATGTCAATCATAAAATTCATGTTTTTTTTTATGTGATAGGTAGCAGACGAGCAGGCGGATCACCTGATGGTAAGCAATTGCCGCCGCCCATGGACACATGCAACACCAGTTGTTGTGATATCCTATCGTTTGGCTGTGAAAATATCTATCATGTTTTCTGTTATGTATACTTATTGGTTGTGCTGTTGGATGTCCTAATAAAAAAAAGTTTGTTAATTTAAAAATAAATGATATTACAAACCTCAATATCATTTTAGCCATTAGGCTACGGAACCCTAAAAAGAGGGTTTATTGCACTACTTGGTAACGTTTCTAGTGTTATTTTAATAAGCGTAAAATTGGTTTACATTTTGTTAAGTGACATTGACTTTTCAGTATGATTCAGCATTTTTTTCATGCACGCGAAACATGGACCGCTGTTAACTGTAATAGTTTGATTCATATTTAGCGTCATACAACTCATGTCTTTATTTTGCTGCACCATGTAACTATTTCTTTTTTTACAAAATTTCCATGACGGTGTTTGCGTGCCTTTTTTGTGCTTGTTAATTTTTTAAAGTGTTTGTTAATATCAAATTAATAAAAAGAAAAAATAAATAAAAAAAGTAGAATATTTAATTAAAAAATTAAAATCTTGCTTTTTTATACCTTAGACGAGTCCTATAGACGAGCCGACATTGGCGGCGACATTTTTAGCGCGTCCTTAGCTGTTTACGCAGAAAACGAAGAGTTTTTAATTGTTTTTTAAATCTCTAGTGACAACCCTAGAACTGCTCTTAATTGGGCCTGATGTATAATAAATAAGTTACACATATTTTTATGATGCAACGTCGTCTGTCTGTATAACTTAATATTTTAGAGGCATCCGGATTCTCTTGGAAAAACCTTATAAAATATACGGAAGATTTATAATAAGTAGGTATTATTTTTTTGTCCATTATAGGTCGATGTTTATTTATAATTTACTAGCTTTGACTGCGGCTTCGCTCGCGCCCCCCATTTCCCTAAAATGGGGGGTTAGAAAGGGGCAAAACGTAGCCTATGTTACTCTCCATCCCTTCAACTATCTCTACTTAATCACTCCACTTATAAATCAATTTTATTCGTCGCTCCGAGACAGACACACTTTCCCATTTATAATATTAGTATGGATTTTGAAATTTTCTAGGTTTATTCCCGGGTTCGATTCCCGGGTCGAGCATAAATAGGTATGTTCGAATTTCTTTACTTATCATCAGTGACCTTACCATGAGTTTGAAATACCTACAATTCTCGCTATCGAAAACTATCGCTTTGTCTCTTTCATTGTGATGCATTTGAAAGAGACAGAGCAATAGTTTACGTTATGTCAGTTTTCGATGTCAACTCATGGTAGCGCTACTGGTGTAATCGGAGTCTAACGCTTGTTTATCTATACTATTTATAAAGAGATAACTTCTATAGACAACGACAAGGCTTATAGGTAAACCGAAAACACGAAACGCTTGCGCGATGTAATTGGACACACCGCCATCTATTGGTTCATTTCTGAATTACGGTCCCGAAGCGAAGTGAGGGCGGGACACTAGTCGTAACATAAAAAAAAAGAGTAGGTAGGTACTTACATTTAGCACGCCGCACTGTCCGATCCCGCCATACTGTCCCAAGAACACCCTGTATACGCCCTCAGACGCCTCCCCCTGGACGATAGCTTGGCCGAACCCTTGGCTGATTCCAGACCCGAACCCTTGGGTCAGTCCTTGTCCAGAGCCCTGGATGACTCCAGTTCCGAAGCCCTGTTTGATTCCAGTTCCGAAGCCGATGCCAAGTCCTTGGCTTCCAATTTGGCCGCGGATTCCGAAGCCCTGGTTCTGGGTGGCGCCTTGGCCGCGGATTCCGAAGGCTCCGCCCCCTTGGGTGACACTAGCACCTATGAACAAAGAAATTATTAATTAGTTTTATGATACTCGCGCCGCGCGGATTCGTACGCGTGAATTAATTATGACACTTACCGCATATTTTGACAATCCACACATATATTTTTATAATTGTAGCCTATGTTTAGTCTGTTATAGCTCTATTGTGGTAAGTTTCATTCCAATCCATTCATAGTTTTTACGTGAAAGAGTACAACATCCATACATCCATACAAACTTTCGCCTTTAAATATATAGGATAATATAAATTCACACAACGCCCTCATGCCTGACCGCCCGTCTAATACTTAAAAGCACTTGGGACGATATCAACAACAGAATCACAAATATAATATATACATAAATAACCCCAGACTCTGAACAAACACATTTTCCTCACACGAATGTTTATCAGGTGGGGATCGACCCACGACCTTTGGCGTAAGGCAGTGCACCTTACAATGCGCCATCCGGCAGTTAAATCCTATGATCATACAGGGTGTATCTGTAAACATTTAGGTACATCCCTTTAACCTCCTGTTCTACCAACCATTCTGAACAACATATTTTGTTCTACGACTTTCGAAATTCGCATAAAAAAATATCTTTCCATACAAAGTCGGTCACGCGACTTGGTAATTTTGTATGGAGAGTTGAAAAATTTTTGGATGAATTTCAAAAAGTTGTTCAACAAAATTATTGTTCAAAATGGTTGATAGAAAAGTGGTTAAAGGGATGTAAATGTTCACAGATACACTACTACTACCTATGATGATGAAAGGTACTCTACCTTGTCCGCGGATGCCGAAGCCGCCTCCACCCTGGCTGACAGTCTGGCCTTGGCCAGTGATCACAGCCACGCCTTGGCCCTGGCTGCCGAACTGGTCCTGACCTTGGAGGACTCCTTGGCCACCTTGGGTGAACTTGGTTTGGCTTGACTCAAACTGAGTGATTTGACCTTGACCGCCCTGTGAAAAAAGAAATTCAGTCAAACCATTGTAAAAAAAATTGTAAGCTCACCGGATTAGTAAGCTGAATTGGCAGTGGACTGGCCATATCTGCCGCAGAACTGACAACCGTTGGGGTAAACGAGTTCTGGAGTGGAGACCGCGTCTTGGTAAACGTAGTGTAGGACGACCTCAGGCCAGATGGAGTGACGATCTGCGCAAGAGGGCTGGCTGGAGCTGGATGCGAGTAGCCGAAGATCGATTAAAGTAGCGAGCCTTTGAAGATGCCTATGTATAGCAGTGGACTGCAACAGGCTGATGATGATTGTAATTTTTTTTTGTAATCTGTATCATAGTAGCGATGGGTCGATTGTATTACCAAAATAGGAGGTCCTACTTGGATCCGAGCAGAACAAGGGGGTGGGGACGGCTCGACTCTCTCGGCTGTCCTCGTCCTCTCGGGAGATGTTGTGGTGATGGCTTCGCGCTAGTTGCCCTAAAACTATCTCCCCCGATGGAAGATGAGGGAGAGTCCCAGGGATTTTAGTCGGTATACCCCCCGCCATTATGCGGGGGGAGTCCGACATAACCCGTCCGCCCCCCAGTAGACGGGTATGCATAACGCATTTCCCCTGGATTACCAAAAAAAGGACCGGGTACTTTGGCGAAAAAGAAAGAAGGCTTACTCAGCAGTAGCACAGAATACTTAATAGTACAAGGTACAGAAGACCCACTTCTAAAAACCGGAAATAAAGACTCAGACTACTATAATATAACGTTGAAATTCCGACCGCCCAGCGTTCAATGCCTACCATTATTCATACCTAGAAGTGCGTTCTCTTTCTATCGCAAGCAACTGTCGCGCGTGCGTCGCCGCTCGCTCGTGATTTCCTACTAATTTGCCCCTCCGGAGGGGACGCCGCATGTACTTGCAAGTTCGATACCTACACGCGGAGTGGGACAGGCCTGGCAGTAGGTACTTTCTGGTTGATGATGATGTATATCTATAGATAGTAGCCATGACTTGATTTGTTCAATGATGGAGGCCTTCGTTCTTCTTCTATACAGGGTGTATCTGTAAACATTTAGGTACATCCCTTTAACCTCCTGTTCTACCAACCATTCTGAACAACATATTTTGTTCTACGACTTTCGAAATTCGCATAAAAAAATATCTTTCCATACAAAGTCGGTCACGCGACTTGGTAATTTTGTATGGGGAGTCGAAAAATTTTTGGATGAATTTCAAAAAGTTGTTCAACAAAATTATTGTTCAAAATGGTTGATAGAAAAGTGGTTAAAGGGATGTAAATGTTCACAGATACACTACTACTACCTATGATGATGAAAGGTACTCTACCTTGTCCGCGGATGCCGAAGCCGCCTCCACCCTGGCTGACAGTCTGGCCTTGGCCAGTGATCACAGCCACGCCTTGGCCCTGGCTGCCGAACTGGTCCTGACCTTGGAGGACCCCTTGGCCACCTTGGGTGAACTTGGTTTGGCTTGACTCAAACTGAGTGATTTGACCTTGACCGCCCTGTGAAAAAAGAAGTTCAGTCAAACCATTGTAAAAAAAAATTAAGTTACACTGGATTAGTATTGGCAGTGGCTCGACCGGAGTACTACCACTGCCTCACAGAAAACCGGCGTGAAGCAGCCCCTGTGCTGTGTTTCGCCGAGTGAGTGAGGGTACCGGAGGCCCACTCGGGGGGGAAGAGGATAAAAGGTTGGCAGCGCACTTGTGTCTCCACTGGTGTTGCAAGTGTCCATGGGCGGCGGCAATTGCTTACCATCAGGTGATCCGCCTGCTCGCCTGCTACCTATCACATAAAAAAAAAAAGTGGCAAGTGGGCTGGTGATATCTTCCGCAGAACTGACAACCGTTGGGATAAACGAGTTCTGGAGTGGAGACCGCGTCTTGGTAAACGTAGTGTAGGACGACCTCAGGCCAGATGGAGTGACGATCTGGGCAAGAGGGCTGGCTGGAGCTGGATGCGAGTAGCCGAAGATCGATCAAAGTGGCGAGCATTTGGAGATGCCTATGTATAGCAGTGGACTGCAACAGACTGATGATGATGATGGTTGTATTTTTTTTTGTAATTTGTATCATAGTAGCGATGGGTCGATTGTATTACCAAAATAGGAGGATCCGACTCTCTCGGCTGTCCTCGTCCTCTCGGGAGATGTTGTGGTGATGGCTTCGTGCTAGTTGCCCTACGACTATCTCCCCCGATGGACGATGAGGGCGAGTCCCAGGGATTTTAGTCGGTAATACCCCCCGCCATCATGCGGGGGGAGTCCGACATAACACGTCCGCCCCCCAGTAGACGGGTATGCGTAACGCATTTCCCCTGGATTACCAAAAAAAGGACCGGGTACTTTGGCGAAAAAGAAAGAAGACTCACTCAGCAGTAGGTACTTTCTGGTTGATGATGATGTATATCGTACATAGTAGCCATGACTTGATTTCTGCAATTATGGAGGCCTTCCTTCTTCTTCTATACAGTGTGTAAAAAAAAGGGGGTATCAACCATAAAGGGAAATAATGTGTACCTTGTGTAGGTTCTATATGCTAAGTTTCAAATTAATAAAAAATAATTAAAAAAAAGATAAACAATCTTCCCGTAAGTAATTCATTTATAAAATTTTGTTGCAAGGGGCGGTAACTATTCAAAAAGGAGCGGTCAAAGGTTAATATCCCTATCAGCTGATTGCTCATTACTGATGTTTTTTTTTTTTTTTTTTATATTATAGGAAGACAAACGAGCAAGCGGGTCACCTGATGGTAAGTGATCACCGCCGCCCATGGACATCAGCTACACCAGAAGGAGTGCGGATGCGTTGCCGGCCTTTTAGGAAGGTATAGGCTCGTTTCTTGAAGATTTGAATGTGATTAATTAATTTATTTTTAATTTTTGATGTGCGAATTGAAATTGATTTCACGAAGAATCGGACTTCAATTAAATATTACTAATCGTAATATTAACTTGGCAGGTTAAATACTCTAAAATGAGATTTGTAAAGTGTGTCAGAATCGGTTCACTTTGGGATGATACCCCCTTTTTGTTACAACCTGCATTTTTTTTTTTTTTTTATGTGATAGGTAGCAGGCGAGCAGGCGGATCACCTGATGGTAAGCAATTGCCGCCGCACCATGGACACTTGCAACACAGTGGAGTTACAAGTGCGCTGCCAACCTTTTATCGCCTTCCCCCCCGAGTGGGCCTCCGGTACCCTCACTCACTCGGCGAAACACAGCACAGGGGCTGCTTCACGCCGGTTTTCTGTGAGGCAGTGGTATCACTCCGGTCGAGCCGGCCCATTCATGCCGAAGCGAAATATAAAAAGGTCTAGGTCTGCATATGAAAAGGTCAAATTAAAAATATTTCACATACCGCTCCTCCGAACCCGACCTGTCCTTGGCCACCGACGGCGAACTGTCCCCTGCCTCCCTGGGCCGAACGACCCTTGACCCTGTTCAACGAATTGACCTTGTCCTTGGGTCACAGTTTGACCCTTGAAGGTGTTGCTGGCGAATTGCGATCCTTGGGCTTGTTGGGTACCTGTGACAATATTAAAATCCGTTAATTACTGTAAGGTTCATATAAATCAATAGAAAAAAACTGTATTTTGAATAAATGAAATATTTAATAAAATAAACATATAAAAAATGTAACAATATACAGAGTGTAGATGAAAATTTAAATCTCTTTAACCACGTGTTCTACCAAAAATTCTAAACAACATTGTTTTCGCACAAAATTCGCACAAAAAAAAACCATATTTCCATACAAAGGTACGTAGTACTTTCGATATAAAGGTCACGTGACTTAGTCGTTTTGTATGGGGAGTCGAAAAAATTTTTGATGAATTTCAAAAAGTGGTTGAACAAATGTTGTTCAGAAATGGTTGGTAGAACACGTAGTTAAAGGGATGTAAATGTTCACAGATACAGTCTGCATGCACGATTACATTGTTCTAGTTAGAGAATTATAGCAAATTTCAAAATTTTCCACCACAATTTGTTGGCTTAAGTATGATCACAGATACAACCTGTATTTAAATTATGTTAAGTAATTCTTTATTCATAATTGTTACAATGTCTTCCATCGTTAAAGGAAATTATAAATTTTATTAGATTTTTAGTACGTGGTTTACAGTAGTTCTAATTTTATTGACCAGTTAATTACATTATCTGTTTACATTTTATGGTTTGTAATTAATTAATTATTTAATTAAAATTACATGATACAATGTAAATAGGAATAAATGAGATGCATCTACTTAAAAAATTACATTTAAATGAAAAATGGCATTTGAAATATTTATTTACAGGTTTGTTCGAACAATCCAAACTACTATTGTTTGTGTAACAATAAATCAAATAGGTCACTAAAATATCTTGCGAAAAAAAGATGAAAAAATTTATTTCACAAAATTAGATTTAAATTGACCTTAAATTAAATTTTAATACTGACCTTGACCACCGATGCCAAATTGACCTTGACCTCCAGTTTGGAATTGACCTTGACCTCCGGTTTGGAATTGACCTTGACCTCCGGTTTGGAACTGTCCTCGACCTCCAGTTGAGAATTGAGTTTGGCCTCCTAAAATAGCCAAAAACTCATTAGAATAATTTAATTATGCCAAAAAATACAATGCTACAAGGCTGTTTTGGCTCAAAAAGTGACATTGAAGTAAGGCGTTAGTACTAAACATTTCATAGAATACTTCAAAAAATACTGTGACAATTGTCAAAACACAACAAAAGAAAAATAACATCAAAAAATACTTTGTTAAGCCTAGTCATTATTGTCATTTGTTCTTAAAGAACAAATAAAAATGCACCTTTATGCACATTGAAATATAGTCGTCTTTTGACAAATGCTCAGATATTTTTGGCTGCTGCACAGCCCTTTATAGCCTTGTCGCATTGTATAGATTTTATTAGTCACAACAGTGCCCTTTTCCCGAAATAAAATTAAAATAAATCTAAATTAAAATTAAAATTAATATTAAATTATGACCAAAAAAAAAAAATTTAAAAAGATCCAGCTTCTGCAAACTCATTTTTTTTGTGCACCCGAAAGAGTACTTGGTAATTTATTAGAAATGTACCCGATCGAGTACATACATTACTAGAGATTATATCTGAGTGTATAGTCTGCGGCATGAAACAATAGCGATGAACTTGAGTGCGCAGAAACCAATTTTAGTAGAAAGTCTTCTTTTTACAAGTGCGCAAACTAACGGTCATCGCTATTGTTAGATGCCGCGGACTATAAGTAATGTTTGGAACTTATTACTAACATGATATGCTTTTAATGTAAAATCTAACTTAAAAGATTTGTGCACCCATGCTTTTTAAATGTTTAGTTCACTATGTAAGGTCGAAAAGTCTATTTTTAAGTGTACATTGGAAAATGGTGGTGCTATGGTCTTACATACAACTTTGTGGTGGTGCCATGGTATTACATACAACTTTGTGGTGGTGCCATGGTATTACATACAACTTTGTGGTGGTCCCATGGTATTACATACAACTTTGTGGTGGTGCTATGGTCTTACATATAACTTTTTGGTGGTCCCATGGTATTACATACAACTTAGTGGTGGTGCCATGGTATTACATACAACTTTGTGGTTGTCCCATGGTATTACATACAACTTTATGATGGTGCCATGGTATTACATACAACTTTGTGGTGGTGCCATGGTCTTACATACAACTTTGTGGTGGTACCATGGTATTACATACAACTTTATGGTGGTGCCATGGTATTACATATAACTTTGTGGTGGTGCTTCGTGGTGCCACTATAACTTTAATCATATCATACCTTGCGAAGAAAACTGGGTCAAAGTTGCCTCTTCCTGATCAAACGCAGTTTGACCCCGACCCCCAGTGGTCTGTCCTTGACCACCACTGAAACTTTGACCACTTTGACCACGCAGACTAAATTGACCCTGACCATTTTGACTTAATCCTTCGCCACCACTAAATTGGCTTCTTGAGCTACTTTGAGTCAATTGTACTCTCCCCTGTCCAGTTCCACCACTTTGACTAAGTCCCTGACCATTTTGACCACTTTGACTTAATCCTTCGCCGCCACTAAATTGACTCCTTGACGCAGTTTGAGTCACCTGTACCGTCCCCTGACCACTTCGACCATTTTGACTAAACAGTCCATTTTGGCCAGTTTGACTGAATCCCTGTCCATTTTGACCAGTTTGACTAAAGCCCTCACCACCGCTAAATTGGCTTCTTGACCCACTTTGACTAAACTGTTCCTTGACCACTTTGACTAAACTGAGTTCCTTGACCACTTTGACTAAACTGAGTACCCCGACCTTGGCCAAATTGACCTTGACCTTGCCCAAATTGACCCTGACCTCTAGACTCGAACTGACCTTTCGAGAAAGAGGTAACGGTGGTAGCTGGGAATCCTGGGGTGACTTGGTTTGGTCCGAAGGGGGGGATCGTTGGTTTTGGTGTCCTGTGGGAAAAAAAAATAGGTTAGTGAGAAACAGATTCGTTTATTGCTTTAATATTGTGTAACAAGTTGGAAATACCTAAAATAATTGTAACTATAATTTAATCAATTGTTTTAATAATATTTTACTTCAATAACGTGCTTGAATTGAATCAAGCTAAAAATAACTTGTATTTTTTCTTGAAAAAAGTCAGATACAAAAAAAAAAACAAATTAACTGGGATTTGACTGAGAGTTATTCTACCGATAAACAAAAGTGATAGTCACTGGACATCGGAAAAATTATCTACAAGTAGGTAACCATTAAGGGTAGGGTTACCCCTAAGGGTACAGTTACGCCTAAGGATAGGTTTACCCTTAAGGGTGGGACCCCTAAGAGTAGGGTTGCGCCTAAGATAGTTTAACCCTTAAGGGTAGAATTACCCTAAGGGTAACCTTTAGGGTAAAATTTTACGAATTTGTGCAAGTACTTTTAACAGTTAATATATTAAAAAAAATACTTACAAATTGTTGTTTAATAAAACACCCCCCGTCACAGGCGGCCTCACTGTGACCTGTGGCGTCTTAGACCCACTGTTTTTGCTATCTGGCACGTATTTCCCATCGTTACCGCCAAACACATTTGGCACCCACTTGCCAAGCTGGTTGGTCGGCCATGGATCCGTGTAGAGAGGATCCCTACAGCACTTTCCGACGCGGCCTGTTTCCAGGTCTTTGCAGTCCTGGGGAAAAAGAGTTTATATAGTGGGAGAGCCACGCTTCGGCATTAATGGGAGTGATAACACGGCCTCACAGAAAACAGGCGTGAAGCAGTGCATGCACTGTTTCGCTGTGTGAGTTAGGGCCCAGTTGCCCCCTATAAGAGGTTGAAGGGTGTCAGTGCATTTGTGACTCTACTAGTGTTGCAGGTGTCTATGGGCGGCGGTAACCGCTTACCATCAGGTGATTCGTCTGCTCGTCTGCCACCGATCACAAAAAATATTTGGATCGCTGGTACGGCTGCGCTTGGGGTCCTGGGTTCGATCCCCGGGTCGGGGCAAGACCTATTTTTTTAAAACTAGTTCTCAAACTAGGCCAACCCCTGTACTATGAGTACCAGGTGACGATAATTAACTGGGGGCGTCAACCCAGAACACCCAGACCCAAGAAAATTTTGAAAATTAACCAGTTAATTATTCGTCACTTGGTGCTCATAGTACAGGGGTTGCCCTAGTTTGAGACCAGGTTGATTGGTGTGATTGTCTGGCGCATTTTTTATTTATTTTTAAATGTAGTTTCCTAAATTGACATGACCGGGAATCGAACAGACCTTTGGCGCTGTTTAAAGTTTGGTTAAAGAAAAGGACTTACCGTCAAAGGCACTCTATACGCCTCTTGGTCCCTGGTGAGGACCACCGTGGAGTTGGAGATCACACCCTCAGCTGTGCAGAACTCGATGGGGGTACACTTCAGGGCAGCTGCGCAGCCTGATGGGATTTCACCTGATGGAGAGGAAGATGATCAACATTTTGTAGAGGCAATGGGGTGTATCACACCATAGTCACCCTATAGTCCCCTATTTCAAAACATTCTTAAAGTCACATTATCGTCGTAACGCCCAGACAGGAGACACAATGGAAAATCAATTGTTTTATGCCTTTTAAAAGGCTTATGCCTTATGACGTTATAGTCCACTATTTCAAAACATGCTTAAAGTCACACTATAGTCCCCTATTTCAAAACATTCTTAAAGTCACACTTTAATCCCCTATTTCACAAAATTCTTAAAGTCAGACTTTAGTCCCCTATTTCGAAACATTCTTAAAGTCACACTATAGTCCCTTATTTTGAAACATTCTTTGGGCCACTGTAATCACACAATAGTCACACTTCTGTAACACTATTATCAAATTACAGTCCTGTGACTTTGGCCATCACAAATCAGAGCTATGTACGAAACATACTTTGGTCTACTACCACACTACAGTCACACTTAAATCAAAGTATAAAGGCTGTTATTTCACTTTACTTTATAAGTAGTACTAGCGGCCGCCCGCGACTTCGTCTGCGTGGAAAAATAACTTTTTATCCCCCTTTCAACCCCTTACACCCCCCTTTTCGCAATAAAAAGTAGCCTATGTTCTTTCTCAGGGTCTAGATCATCTGTATACCAAATTTCATTTAAATGCGTTGATTAGTTTTGGCGTGAAAGAGTAACAGACAGACAGACAGACAGACAGAGTTACTTTCGCATTTATAATATTAGTATGGATGACCTCAATCATGTTCTTCCTATTTTGGTAAGATGAAAAGAGTGGGAATAAAGTGTGACTATGGTGTGATTATGGTGTGACTATTGTATTATTATAGTGTGATCAAGTTTTATTATAGTGTTACTAGTGTCATCATTATAGTCTTGGGGCTTTAGGATTCTTAAGTATTCTTATGTGTATTTCTTTGGACTTACTGGGTATAATAGGTTTGCTGGGCGGCTGCCTAGTCTCGTCCAGAATCAGCACTCCATTGTTGTACGTAGGCCCGGGCACTCTGAACTCCTTGTTGTTGGTAGAGCTGGAGATCTCTGGCGGCAGGTACCCTGGAGCTGAGGTAGACGGAACGGGAGGGAGGTAGGTAGGTTTAGGAGTTGTAGGGCGAGGGGTTCGTCTGGGAGTGGGCCTGGGAGTGGTAGGGATGGCTGTAGAGCTGATGATTGAAGGCTGGTTCACGTTGTCAGGAGGCAGGTATGGGATGCCAGGTTTAAGACCAGGTCCAACACCTGGGCGGAAGATGCCATTCGTTTCGCTGCCAGAAGAGAAGGAGTCGGTTTCTACAAAGTTCGATTGACTTGTCGATTTGAAGACTTCGTTGTTAAATCCACTACCTCCAGCGCCGAATCTGTTTGTAGTCGGAGCAGGGGTTGAGAAGCCATTTCCGAATGTACCTGAAGCTCCAGCCCCAAACTTATTGCTGTTGAAGGAGCTACCAGATTCGAAACTGGATGTTTCAGAGACGCCTCTATTCACAGATCCGGATCCAGACCCGAAAGAGGCGCCAGCTTGGAAGCCGTTCCCATTCGCACCAGCTTGGAATCCATTCCCATTTGCACCCGCCTGGAATCCATTTCCAGAGGATCCGAAGGTTGAAGATGAAGATTCGAAGGAGCTAGTCCCCGTAGTCTGAGTTCCTTGACCCAAGTTTCTGTTTCCAAAGCCATTGGCCCCGCTTGCTCCAAAGGCGTTGGCTCCGAAGGAAGACTGGCCTGTCTGCCCAAAGCTGGAACTGCTCTGGCCAGCCCCGAAGCTGCTGCTCGCTTGTCCTGATTGCCCCTGGCCTTGTCCGACGAAGAGACCAGAGCCCTGGCTGCTGGATCCTTGGAAGGTAGCTGAGCCAACTCCTAGAGAGCCCTGGAGACCGCCAGCTCCAGAAAGTGTGGAGACTTCGATTCTGCAGCAGATTTCGGTCCTCGTATTGCAGTACTGCTTCTATAACAAAGATAAGTGGACGTTAAAACCTTAAACGGGTACAGGGAAAATAGTTCCCACCAGATTTTGAACCTTATCTATCACGACATAAGAGCGAAATTAAATCCTTCAATGACTCATGCCCTGTTAGGGGTTAATGTTTTTGCCCGATTTTGAACCTTATCTATCACGACATAAGAGCGAAATCCAATTAAATTCTTAATGACTCATGCCCTATTATGGGGTTAATGTTTTTGCCAAATAGCTTCGACCATTGGAGGAGTTTGGGAGAGGCCTTTGCCCAGCAGTGGGACAGTTTAAGTTAATTTAAAAAAAAGCTTCGATCAATTACTTCAATTATAGAAACGATAGATTTATTTCTATGTGATAAGTGGCAGACGAGCAGACGGATCACCTGGCGATAAGTGATTGCCACCACCCATAGACATCTGTAACTCCAGTAGAGTCACAAGTGCCTTGCCAACCTTTAACCACAAAATAATTACACACAGAAAGGAGGCTGCCCACTAAGAGGTAAAAAACGTGTCATGTACTCACGCATGCGCACTAACGGGGAAATACGCCTTTTCGACCACATTAATCCTAGCCTATGACATAAGATTGTCAAACTGTCGAGGTCTATGGTAGAGGCCGCGCGCTTATGTACTCATGCCGGGCAACAACCCTAGATGTCAACGAACTCTTCTAAATTCAAAATCAGGCTGAGTCTACCTTCTGTGTGTAATTATTTTGTGCTTTAACCCCCTTGACCCCTGTAACCTTTTCGAAAAATTCAAAACACTTTTACTCGAACCTGGGACCCCGAGATCACCGGCCCGGTAAACCACTAGACCAACGGGCGAACGAATGTCAAATAATGATTCAACAACAATTGTGGTTTGACAATTGGTAAACTGATGTTTGGGTATCTGTACACTAATATTTAGCAAGCTTTGCGTAACACTTACCTACGGCTAATTCAATCATCGCACTTATATGTAATGTTGTAATATGTCTAAGAGATATATCATTAATAACATAACATTACTGTCAATACAGGAATATGTAGAGAATTAATCATTATTTTAAGGCCGAGGTGTAGTGGGGTACGCGTCGCTTGGTATCGCTTTGGTTAGAAGATATTAAATCATTTTTAAAATCGTAAAAGCATTATTATTGGCGCAATGGTAGTGACCCTGCCTCATACGCCAAAAGGTCGTAGGTTCGATCCCCACCCTGGACAAACATTCGTGTGATGAACACTTGTGTTTGTTCAGTGTCTGGGTGTTATATATGTATTTAAGTATTATATTTGTGATCCTCTGTTGTCTGATATCTGTAACACAAGTGCATAAGCTACTTAGTACGGAGTCAGGTCAATGTATGAGATGTTGTGTGAATTTATTTATTTATTTATTATGACACTTCCGTAGAAGATACTTGTATGATTAGAAAAGCCGAAATTAATGCCCTAAACACCCAGACGCAAACTAATTAACAGTTTAAAAAAGGAAATAAATATACACTTCATTTAATTAACTGTATATTAACATTTTGTGAGATCATCAAATCAACACCTTATTATGATAATAATCAAAAACAGGTTTTCGAAATTCCGGTTTCCATCTTTAAGTTAAGCAATGTGTGGTCAAAACCTGGATGGTGGGTCAGTATGACTGAGGGGTCAAAAGTCAGTACATATTTATGTCATATTCACTAACGGCATACTGTCATAGTGATGTTTATTGCATATCCTTAGGCTTAGACGAAGCCAGTTATAGTTTGTGAAGGGGGGAGGGGGGGGGGGGGGGACTGAACTATAGTTTTGCTATTAGTTCTTGGTGAATGTCGCGGGAGTCCCTTGAATGCGGGTGGCACAGGACCGATCTGTGTGGACTTTGGGGGAGGCCTATGTCCAGCAGTGGACGTCTATTGGCTGAAATGATGATGATGATGATTAGTTCTAAAGTTTGCAAATAGATGGCGCTGGGTATCGATTACATAGCGCTGGTGTTTCGTCGTTTCAGATTACCTAATTTCTTGTTGTTGGCTATAAACAAAACCTTAAGTAACCTTACAGACTGCCTTGATGGCGCAGTGGCTAAGGTGTTTGCCCAAAGCGCGAAAGGTCTCGGGTTCAATTCCCGGTTAAGTCAATTTAGGAAATACATATTCTAAATTTTCTTGGGTCTTGGTGTTCTGGGTTGACGCTCCCAGTTAATTATCGTCACCTGGAACTCATAGTACAGGGGTTGCCCTAGTTTGAGACCAGTTTGATTGGTGTGATTGTCTGGCGCATTTATTTATTTACTAATGGCCCACCCTCACTTCGCTTCGGGACTGGGTTTTCAGTTTACTTATAAGCCTTGTCGTTGTCTATAGAAGTTATCTCTCTATAAATAGTATCGATTTACTTCCCCTATTTCTTTTTTTTTATTTATATAACAATTCCATGGACACTGTTTTCGTGCCTTTTTATGCTAGTTTTTTTTTAACCAAGCACATTCAGAGGCGATACATAAATAGATAGATATACTTTATTGCAGAAAATTCACATCTATGAAATGCTATATGTAAGCTTTATAAGGCTATATAATTTTGCCTTAACCAGTGTACCAACATCTTAACAACTCATATTTCTAAACTTACTTACCGTCAGAGAACTTTTCATACAAATGACGAGCGTCAATAGATTTTGTTGTAGCTGATTCATTGACAATTATCGTTAATATATTATCGTTTATGTGGCAACACAGCGAAAGTCAATGTCAATGGTGAATACGCTAGATGGCGTATTGTAGAACTGAGGTCTACTACACGGTGATTGGTTATTTTTGATGTGAGATGTCAACATGGCACTGAACAACCAATGACATTGAAGTTGGACCTTAGTCGCCGTCTAGCGAAATTGTCACACAGTGGGAGTGCAACCCTTCAACATGGGCCGGCCCGACTGCAGTGATACCACGGCCTTACAGTAGACTGAAAGTAACGCCTGCGCCGTTTTAGTCGAGTGAGTGAGGGCGCCGAAGGCCCAATTGGGAGAAAGGGGCTTAAAGGCTAAATCACACTTGTGACTCTACTGGTTGTAGCGATTGTCTATAGGCGGCGGCAATTGCTTACTATCAGGTCACCCGTCTGCTCGTTTGCCACCTATCACATAAAATGCATCATTAGCCCAAAACATGTACCAAAAAGTTCCTTAAAAAAGAAAACAAAGAAAAAAAAATGTCAAAACAACTCTCGCCATTTCAGAAATCTACCAATAGCAGCCTGTACCTCGTCGACGTTGAATAATGGCCTCTACTTAGGTGGAGTAAGACTCATTTTTCACTGACATGCCGATATGCCCTAAAGATAAGCTATGGCATACTTCCTTCGTTGACATCTGGGACTGTCAGTGACAAAAGTGTTAAGAAAATAAATTCTTCGAATTAGTTTGGGTCTGGGTGTTCTGGGTTGACGACCCCAGTTAATCATCGTCATCTGGTCTCATAGTACAGGGGTTGCCCTAGTTTGAGACCAGGTTGATTGGTGTGGTTGTCTGGCGTAAATAAATAAAAATACATTTTTCTATTCTAGTTTAAGAAAATTTTACAGATTTGAAAATAAGAATTATGAAAAAGAATAAGGGGCTTGTTCACCACCTGTGAGTAATGTGTCAAGTAATTTACTTATCAATTATAGTGGGTTCGGAGAAAATTGGCCCCCAGTCCGCGGCCTAGTTTAATTTAAACATTTTTTTTCAATACAAATACCAGGGGCCAATTTTCTTCGAACCCACTTTAATTGACAAGTAAATTACTTGATACTTTACTCGTAGGTGGTGAACGAGGCCCTCACTCAATAAAGAGACCCACCATCAGGCTGATCTGAGTCACTCCAACCGTCTTCTTAGGGTGTCTCTGTCTGTCTCTTTATTATTTCTAATCTCGGAAAGTCTTAAGGGTTTTAGATGAACTTTTTTTTGTCTAGCTCTTCATTTATTTTATTTATTCTTTATGCACGAAATTAAAAAGTACAATTTGGCCAGCATAATTATAGGATGTTAAGAAAATTTGATTAGCAAACGCTATAAAATCAGCGTTATAATGTAGTGTCTGTTGGTTGTCAAGGATACCACCTTCTCCTTTCTACCACCGGACAAAGCGGAAGACGAAAGGAATCCACCCTTACACTGTGGAAGTTCCACCAGCTCGTACTAAGCGTTTCGCTTCTTCTTTCTTAGTACGAACTGCTAAGGAATGGAACTTGCCGCCTTCTGTATTTCCAGAGAGCTACAATTTGGGTGTCTTTAAGTCGAGAGTGAATAGGCTTCTTCTGGGAATGCACGCTACATCTTAGACCTCATTGTCACTCTCAGGTGAGATGAGGTCAAGTGCAAACCCATCTTATATAAAAAAAATATATTTATTAACACTTTCGAACCCAACTATACACGGCGCAACCAATCCATCGTGACACGCAATGAGTTATGGCGGGGTCGCAGGTTCGGAGCCGGCCGTGCTGGCCGTAAGTGGGACAGTAGCCATCGCTTATCACTGTATCAGACGATCTGACGCATTATGTTGTGTCAGTAAAATTGCAGTTAGATTGGAATGCATCTCGCGAGATTGTAATTGAAGGCCCAATCTAGGGGAAGGGGGATTCAAAGGTAAACAGCGCATTTGTGACACTACTGGTGTTGCAGGTGTCTATGGGTGGCGGTAATCGCTTACCATCAGGTAATCCGTGGGCTCGTCTCGTCTGCCACCTATAGGTAATAAAATATATCGTACCCCGGGTTCCGAAGCGACAGCTTGAACGCAATCGGGAACATACTAAGTTGAAAGAGACTTGTAAATTATTCCAAACACTACTTAGTTATTACAAATGTTAATTTTAATATGAACATTTGGCCTTTACAATTTGCCGCTTATATCTTCTGTCAATCTCTGTCAAAGCTGACGTGATATATTATCAAATTACTAGCGAGCCCTTTGCAACATACTATGTTTTCAACATAGGTGAATCATAGTGAATTTAGAAGAGACTAGAATGTGTTAATCAAAACTTTATAGCAAAAACGCAATCTTCTATATCGTCTTCTTCTATACTATTTATAAAGAGATAACTTCTATAGACAACGACAAGGCTTATAGGTAAACCGAAAACACGAAATGCTTGCGCGATGTAATTGAGCACAGCGCCATCTATTGGTTCATTTCTGAATTACGGTCCCGAAGCGAAGTGAGGGCGGGCCACTAGTATAAAATAAAATGCTTATAAAAACCATTAATATTAGGTATAGAAATAGATGTTTCGCCAACAAAATCGATGAATTTTATAGACATAGTTTCTACTTGTTATTGGCAGAAATTATCTCCTCACAGAAGAGGTTAGGTCGCTATAAAATAACAAGATGGCAGCCAGTTTAACAAGATGGCGACCTTTGCCACTGTTGAAACAAGAAAAGAATTTTAAGACGATTGCTGGTTTTACAAAGTATTTATAGCCAGTAGGCAGATAGCGAAGCGATTCGCTTCCACATTTATACGGACAGCTAAGGAGTGGAACTCCCTGCCGAGGTCTGTTTTTCCCGACCACTATAACCTGGACATGTTTAAGGCAAGAGTGAACAGGCATCTTCTAGGCAAACGCGTGTCATCCTAGACCTCATCGTCACTTTCCATCAAATTCAAATAAAAAGGTCGGTTAAATGAACTTGGCTTTTTGAGAGAGTCACGGCATGAATGGGCCGACTTGATCGGATACCACAGCCTCAGAGAAGACCGCGTGAGGCAATGCCTTCGCTATTTACAAAAACAACAAACCTAACGTAACTTTGCAGTGTTTGCTCTGTTTTCATCGAGTGAGTGAGGGTACCGGAGACCCAATCGGGGGAAAGGGAGTTAAAAGATTGACAGCTTGTTGCTTCACTGGTGTTGCGGGTGTAATACAGTTAACCATCAGGTGATCCGTTTGATCGGGTGCCACCTATCACATATAATAAAAAAGGTTCACGCGTCGCCGTGGAATATAAAATTTTTAGGTAGACAACTATGTCACTCTATCTATGTCTAAGAGTAGGTATGGGTATAGTAACACATGTTAAAAATAACTTAAATGTCATTTGCCCAAAGATTGTCTGGTACAAATCGCTTCAAGCGATAAGACCGCCGAAATTGTACATTCAATTTCTCAATGTCTAGTTCTTAAGTTGTCAATTTTGTGCAATAAAGTATATCTATCTATTTGGTAATATTAAGTTACTCACTTAACCGTATACTGTGGAGTTGTATGTTTAAACTTTAAAGATATTAGTTTTGAATATGTTAATTATTTAACACAACTATGTTATGTTGCGTGGAACTATGAATCATACTTATTGACAATGATATAATATATTGATTCGTTAACTAGTTTCATGTGTAGGTTACTATGTTTAGGTCAAGAAAACATAGTTAGTAAGCTATAGTTACATAGGCAGCACAGACTGAAAGCTGCGAAGTATACGCATCTATCTGGTACTACCACTTCGTAGCTTTCGGTGTCGAAACACTGGGCCCGTGGGGTCCCGATGCTAAGCTTGAAGTCACGGGAGACCCAAAGGCTGGCAGCTACTTCGCCCGATTTCCATCGCTATCCAACGAGGTAATGCTGCCAGCATTTTGGGGACATTGCCAAGGGCCTACTCTGATTTAATTTTTCTTTTTGGTAGTTTTTAGCTTTAGATTCCAGTGTGGCCAGTACAACCAATACAACAACTCAAGTTACTTTTTTTTTGGGCCGACCCGGGAATGGAACATTGTGTTAAGTACATTGTGTCGAAATATCACCGACATAGCCCACCGAATTAGCAAACTGAATTGGCAGTGGGCTGGTCACATTAGCCGCAGAACTGACAACCGTTGGAGCCGTAAGTCCTTAATGGAGACCGCGACTCGGTAAGCGTAGTGTTGGACGCCTGCGACAAGATGGGATGATGACATTCGAAGGCTGGCTGGAGTGGGCTGGATGAGAGTGGCCGAAAATCGGGAGCAGTGGCGTGCATTACGGGAGACCAATGTCCAGCAGTGGACGAGTGTGGATTGCTGATAATGATGATGTCGAAATAACGGTTAGGAGGACAATAAGACCTATTTTACTGAGTAAATAAAATTCTATATAAGGATATGTCAAAACCCACTTAATTATTTCTTCACAATTAATTAATTTTACAATATTTGCTTATGAAATCATCGTCACACATTTTCTTCTAATAATAAAATTATGCAATGTCAATAGTGTGGCCAGACTATCGATTACTTAGTCTGTAGGTTAGTAAAAGGAAATCGTCTCTCCTGGTATTTCCATGTAGTGAGAAGAGAGGAGGAACAGGTAACCAAAAGAGTGATGGGTATGAATGTAAATGGGTGGACGAACAGAGGACGGCCGAAAGAGATGGATGGATTGTGTGAAGAATGACATGACTGAAAAGGGAGTGGATGATATGATGACGAATGACAGGGACGAATGGAGGAAGAAAACATTCCGCACCGACCACAGTTAACCAGGGAATAGGGCAGGAATATGATGATGACAATAGATGACGTAGTTTTTTACTGCCTCAGTGGCGCTGTGGGTAGTAAGTCGTACTTTGAAAGGACGATGCGTTCGGGGTCCCAATTGGGCTAAATGTGTACCTGAGAATTGCTGTTAGGAAATTCTCCGTCTCAACCCGAAGTCTGGAAGATATCGGTCTTTTACCCTTCGGAAAGCACGTTATAATTACACAAATATTAATGACAGATGGCGCATTAGGCAAACGTGGTGATTAAGCCTAATCCCATCATCATCATAGTAGCGATGACTTGTTTTATTATACCTATACAGGATGTATCTGTGAACATTTACATCCTAACCACGTGTTCTATAAACAATTCTGAACAACATTTTGTTCAACAACTTTTCTAAATTCTTCGAAAAAATATTCGACTTCCCATACAAAATGACCAAAACACGTGACCGACTTTGTATGGAAAGATATCTTTTATGCGAATTTTCGAAAGTCATAGAACAAAATGTTGTTCAGTCAAAGGGATGTAAATGTTCACATGCCTAATTTTTTGGTATCGATATAATCGATATCGACAGTACTTCCAACCACTATTTCACAGCTTAGATTAGTTAGCTAACGCGGGGATGTGCATACATACACATTGCATTCGTACTATTGGTATTGCGTATTTGGACGGCAAATCTTGCAGGCCGACGACAGATGACGCTTTGGCGTCACTCCAATTTTGTACCACATTTGGGTCACCAATACAGATTGGCGTCACAGACCCGGATTTGGCAATAGGCCGTATAGTATGGCCTAGGGGCGGCCAGCGTCTTTGCGATATATGTAAATTAGAAATAGATATAGAAATACTTAGAAATTGACACCAAATCACATACATCGTCCAGCCGGGCTAAGATGCGCACCACGAGATAATTTTGTCGACACTCGTATTGCGTCAGCGCTAGTTGCTTCTCGCTCACCTGACAGGGCGAGGAGCGGGATAGAAGGATACGCTCTCGCGAACGAGAGTCGACAAAATTTTGTCGCGGTGCGCATCTTAGCCCGGCTGGTCCCAAACTAAGGTTTTCCCTTGTACTATGGAAACCAGAAACAACGAAGGAACTACAAACACCCAGACCCAACACAAATATCTGTTTCATCAACAAACAATTGGGTCCTTACCTATGAAATTGGCGTTTTTTTTTTCTAGACACAACAAGATGTTTAATCTGTGGATTGCATTAAAACTTAAAGTCCTCCTTTCGCCATACCTTTGTCCTTTCTGCTTGATCCAAAGGTTGACTGGTAGAGAATGCCTCTTGGCATTAAGTTCGCCTATTGTACGAATTGTGCAATAAAGTTTTAAATAAATAAATAATGTTTAACTGTCACAATAATAACCAAAAAATTACTGCAGATTATTTTTATTTTGATTTTTTGACTATACTTTGAATATTCACATAAAATTCGATCAGATATTTTTGTATCTTTGATGCAGAAAAAATGAAAATAAAAAGCACACCTTTTTTCTGGGAAATCACATCATGATTCATCATCATGGGGAGTTTGTACACCACCAACACAAATGTTTGTTGATGAAACAGATATTTGTGTTGGATCTGGGTGTTTGTGGTTCCTTCGTTGTTTCTGGTTTCCATAGTACAAGGAAAAACCTTAGTTTAAACCAGGACAATGTATATGATGTTGTCTCAATTTATTTATTTATTTGTATTTTTGTAATGCATAGACTAAAACTGCGTGAGCAACGTTGCAGGCAAAGACTAGTGTCAAATCTATTCTATACTATTTATATAGAGATAACTTCTATAGACAACGACAAGGCTTATAGGTAAACCGAAAACACGAAACGCTTGCGCGATGTAATTGGACACAGCGCCATCTATTGGTTCATTTCTGAATTACGGTCCCGAAGCGAAGTGAGGGCGGGCCACTAGTAAATAATAAACAACGATACTTGACTGGGGCGTCAACCCAGAACACCCAGACCCAACACAAATATCTGTTTCATCAACAAACAATTGGGTCCTTACCTATGAAATTGGCGTTTTTTTCTAGACACAACAAGATGTTTAATCTGTGGATTGCATTAAAACTTAAAGTCCTCCTTTCGCCGTACCTTTGTCCTTTCTGCTTGATCCAAAGGTTGACTGGTAGAGAATGCCTCTTGGCATTAAGTTCGCCTATTGTACGAATTGTGCAATAAAGTTTTAAATAAATAAATAATGTTTAACTGTCACAATAATAACCAAAAAATTACTGCAGATTATTTTTATTTTGATTTTTTGACTATACTTTGAATATTCACATAAAATTCGAATCAGATATTTTTGTATCTTTGATGCAGAAAAAAATGAAAATAAAAAGCACACCTTTTTTCTGGGAAATCACATCATGATTCATCATCATGGGGAGTTTGTACACCACCAACACAAATGTTTGTTGATGAAACAGATATTTGTGTTGGGTCTGGGTGTTTGTGGTTCCTTCGTTGTTTCTGGTTTCCATAGTACAAGGAAAAACCTTAGTTTAAACCAGGACAATGTATATGATGTTGTCTCAATTTATTTATTTATTTGTATTTTTGTAATGCATAGACTAAAACTGCGTGAGCAACGTTGCAGGCAAAGACTAGTGTCAAATCTATTCTATACTATTTATATAGAGATAACTTCTATAGACAACGACAAGGCTTATAGGTAAACCGAAAACACGAAACGCTTGCGCGATGTAATTGGACACAACGCCATCTATTGGTTCATTTCTGAATTACGGTCCCGAAGCGAAGTGAGGGCGGGCCACTAGTAAATAATAAACAACGATACTTGACTGGGGGCGTCAACCCAGAACACCTAGACCCAAGAAAACTTAGAAAATGTAGTTTCCTAAATTGACTTGACCGGGAATCGAATCCGGAAATAAACCAAAACATACGCTACGTATATTTTACTCATCACTTTGTATAATCTGATAATGTCTGTCTGTCTGTCTTATATCACCTTTTTGCTAATTAAACATTGTTTTTCTCACCAATAAATTATATAGTTTGACGCGTATAATATGTAATTTAATTAGGAACATAAGTTGATTTTAATTAGATACATTAGCAATGTTTTTTACATTACGGTAAAAAATTTCACGTGTATTTTGAGTGGCCGGATGGCGCATTTGGTAGTGACCCTGCCTCATACGCCAAAGGTCGTGGGTTCGATCCCCACCCTGGACAAACATGCGTGTGATGTACACTTGTGTTTGTTCAGTCTGGATGTAATATTATGTTTTTAAGTATTATATTTGTGATCCTCTGTTGTCTGATATCTGTAACACAAGTGCTTAAGCTACTTAGTACGGAGTCGGGTCAATGTAAGAGATGTTATGGATATGAATTTATTTAAATACTAGGGGCCCGTTCGCTTCGGGACCGTAATTCAGAAATGAACTAATAGATGGCGCTGTGCTCAATTACATCGCGCAAGCGTTTCGTGTTTTCGGTTTACCTATAAGCCTTGTCGTTGTCTTTAGAAGTTATCTCTTTATAAATAGTATAGAGTATAGAAGATAGATATCTGAGAGACATCATTTGCAACACTAGTAGAGTCACAAGTGCGCTGCCAACCTTTAACCCCATTTCCCAATTTCACAATTGGAACTCCGTTACCCTCACTCAATCGACGAGACACAGCGCAGGCACTGCTTCACGCCGGTCTTCTGTGAGTCTGTGGTATTACTCCGGTCGAGCCGGCCCATTCATGCCGAAGCGTGGCCTATATTTCGTTTTATTTATTTGTATGTTGTTTTTCCACGAGCCAAACGATCGCAGATCAAGGAATCCATAGATAATTATGTACCAATTATTTTTTTCTCGTGAGAACTCCTCTATTGTCTATTGTTGATTGGTTTTTTCTACGGCCATATTTTTTCCGTAGAATGCTCATTATTTCCATAGAAATCTCGTGACTTTGTTTTTAAATTAATATGAGTTATATCCGGACTTGAATACGAAGAAAAATCAGTTTACAATAGATTTGCGAAATAATTCACACAACATCTCATACATTGACCTGACTCCGTACTAAGTAGCTTAAGCACTTGTGTTACAGAAATCAGACAACAGAGGATCACAAATGTATATGAAATACTAAAAATAACATTAATATGTTTCTCTCAGACACTCAAATCAAATCAAATCAAAATCTCTTTATTCAATCTAAGTCCTTTACAGAACATTTATGAATGTCAATTTTTATATAATCTACTTCTGATTCGGAAGGTCAATTTCTACCGAGAAAAATCAGCAAGAACAAACACAAGTGTTCATCACAAGAATGTTTGTCCAGGGTGGGGATCGAACCCACGACCTTTGGCGTATGAGACTGTCAAACCGACTGGCCGGACGGCGCATTGGTAGTGACCCTGCCTCTTACGCCAAAGGTCGCGGATTCGATCCCCACCCTGGGGAAACATTCATGTGATGAACACTTGTGTTTATTCAGTGTCTGGGTGTTATATATATTAGGTACATATTTGTGATCCTCTGTTGTCTGATATCTGTAACACAAGTGCTTAAGCTACTTAGTAGCTAAAGAGTCAGGTCAGTATGAGATGTTGTGTGAAAAATAAGGTAATAACCTAATTTCAAACATCTTCTAAGACAGGAAAGTAATTAATTAATCTTACTTAATTATGACATTATTGGCTTATTGCCTACAGAGCAAATTACTGTCTAAGCCATCAATATTGCAATAAAGCAATTCATTTAATATAATTAGGCCTCATTGGTTGCCTTGTTAGCGCAGTTGGGTAGCTACACTTCAAAAAGCGCCGGCTGCGCTGGATGGGATCATTTCCTGGGTCGGCCCAAAACAATTCATCATCATCATCATCATCAGCCTGTTGCAGTCCACTGCTGGACATAGCCCTCTCCAATAATTATCTCATTGAACTACCCGTACATATGTATTTTCCACCAACTTTTATTATGAAACCATTTACTTAAACGAAACATTTGATATAGCTACCAAACATTTACTAGACGCGCACACAGAAGTTTGAGTTGTAACGTCACAATTCAATAGCCGCTATAGAGCGTTTTTGGGCTTGCCAAAAAATATGTGCTCTTAAAGTTGTGATATCTCAGGTAATTCAAATGAGAATCAAGTGATTCTTTTAACGATTTTTCTTAAATTGAGGCGTCTTTTGATTAAACACATAAAAAAAAAATTGTCAAATACCCAACTGAGAGAGTAAGGTAATAAGGAGTGCACCTGTAAGTATGCGTACTACTAATGGCTTTATGTACATAGACAGTTCTAAATTAATAGGTGGTTAAATTAAGTATAATATTGATGTGTTGAGAAACCTCGAGGTAAATCCAAAGGTTACAGTATCTTGGTAACTTAATACTAAATTAATTCAATTAATTGTATCTTATCTTTAAAGAGAATATTCATTAATGTTGACTTAACTAATTAAGGGTATTAATCATTTATTTCATGTAAATAGAAAGGCAAATATGAAGGCATATATATTTGTGTTGGGCAGGAGACCTATCAAGGCGCAAGGATGATAGGTGGACTTAAGCTTACGGAATGGCGGCCAAGATTGGGACGACGTCCTGTGGGTAGACCACCTGCCTGGTCCGACGATATTGTAATGGTAGCGGGGAAACAATGGATGAGGCTGGCTGGTGACCGTACACAGTGGCGTGATAGAGAAGAGGCCTATACTCAGCAGTGGGTGGATGTGGGCTGATATGATGATGATGATTTTTACTTAAACTAGCTCAGCAGTGAGGAAAAACATCGTAAGGAAACCAGTACGTTTCGGCTAGTTTCTGAAACGTATAACCATGATTCATTCCTGAATCATGGCCTGATACCCCGGGTTCCAAAGCGACAGATTTGGATGCGTAATTAATTTAGCTACACTCATCCCCTAATCAAGTTAAGTTGGAACTATGTTCTGTTATTCGTATTTGTGACAGACGAGCTGACGGTTCACCTGATGGTAAGCGATATCACAAGTGCGCTGCCAACCCATTACCCCCTTTCCCCCCCTAAGTATGGCTATCTGTACCTAGACATTTCAAAAATTATTTAAATCCATACTATTCCATATTCCATACTAATATTATAATGCGAAAGTAACTCTGTCTGTCTGTCTGTCTGTCTGTCTGTCTGTCTGTCTGTCTGTCTGTCTGTCTGTCTGTTACTCTTTCACGCCAAAAGTACTGAACGGATTTAAATGAAATTTTGGTATACAGATGATCTAGACCCTGAGAAAGAACATAGGCTACTTTTTGTTGCGAAAGGGGGGTTGTAAGGGGTTAAAAGGGGGTAAAAAGTTACTTTTCCACGCGGACGAAGTCGCGGGCGGCCGCTAGTTAAGTATAATATTGATGTGTTGAGAAATCTCGAGGTAAATCCAAAGGTTACAGTATCTTGGTAACTTAATACTAAATTAATTCAATTAATTGTATCTTATCTTTAAAGAGAATATTCATTAATGTTGACTTAACTAATTATGGATATTAATTATTATTTACTGTAAATATAAACGTAAGTATATTTTATTTTCGAATAGTTCGAATTTTCTGATCATAGCTCGGGTTTGTGATCACCGCACCGCATTAGGCAAGCGTGGTGATTAAGCCTAATCCCATCATAGTAGCGATGACTTGATTTCTATGATGGAGGATTTTGCCCTGCAGTGGGACAGTTTATTATATAGGCTTATTTATATTTTATGTACACTAGCTCGTCTATTAGTGTGTTATAGATAAACGTCAAGGTAAAAGAAGCAGAGAACGCTTATCAAGATGGGCTGATGACATTATACAGAGTGGTGAGAAAGACCTGGATGAGGCTAGCCCAGGACCGTTGTAAATGGAGAGCATAGGAGGAGGCCCATACCCTGCAGTGGGATCAAAATACAAGCTGATGATGATGATGATTAGCTTAGCAGTGAGGGAAAACACCATGAAACCTGCACGTTTCGGTTTCTGAAACGTGTAACCATGATTCAGTTGGTCTGGTTCCCTGTTGGGTTGCGAAGGTCAGACGTGCGTCGCTTCATTGTAATTACCAGACTCACCAAATCCTGAATCATGGCCTGATACCCCGGGTTCCAAAGCGACAAATTTGGATACCTACGTAATTAATTTAACTACACTCATTCCCTAATCAAGATAAGTTGGAACTACTTACTGTTCTGTTTTTCGTTTGTTTTTCTGCTTTCGACAACAAAATATTTAAGTAATTAATTTACGTTTTAATTTCAAATAAAATAAATAATTATTACCTACTTAAATAATAGTCTAAGTAGAGCTTATAGACGGTAATGGACCCGCTTATAATAAATTCAGACATTAAACTTGTTTAAAGCTTAAGTCAAAATATACTGACTTCAAGTTAGTAATAAGCGAAGTTAAATTTCGTTATAGTATGTCCTAGTGATGGGACAAAAGTTATCTTATTCGGATTCGAATCATTAACATCAATACTGGTATTGATGATCATGATTCGAATCCGCATGTTGCTAGGTAGGTAGATAGATACTCTTTATTGCACAAAATATTAGATACATAATTAAATGCTACCATGAGAAAAAAATGCAAGAACACTTAAGGGTTTAAATATACCGTGTAAAGACTTCACTGCCAAAATATGACCATTCAATGAGCGGAAAAAAATTGCTGTTTCATACATTATTTGATTGCCAGTTGGATATTTTGTACGGAACAGCTGACCTTTTTTTTACACATTGGATGCTTATGTTTTGGTAGTAAAGTCTCTACAAGGTATATTATGTTTACACTGTTAAGTCTACATTATACAGTTCTTCTGACACGAACTCCGCTTAATCGCTCGATCGCGAGTATAGAGTTTTTGATTTTAATCATCTACTTTTGCTGTTGACGTACAGTGGCCAGCACATCAAGTTACTACAATCAAACACGTTTGACATAAAAGTGAGGTTCGATTGAAGAAATTTGACAGATTGTAGTAACTTGATGTGCTAGTCACCGTACAAACCAATTCGCGATTATGCTTTTCGGTCACATTTTCGACAAGCGAAACGATTGTCCCATCACTATTGTCCCATAATTCATGTGTGAGTCACGATTGTGTGAATGTATTCAGAAAACTGGAAATTTTACATACAAATGTCTAAGTGAGTGGAAACAGCCGTATAGAATATTTAGGAAATATTCTTAAGGGGCTATATCGACGAAACTAGCGCCGCCAACCTATTTACACTGATTGTGGCGACAGTATGATATTTTTTAAGAAAGTAAAACATTACAGACTTAGATGCAAGTAAATTGGATTTTTCAAGATGCGATACAATATTTTTAACACGCGACAAGTAACAATAATATTAACTATTGCTAAAAGTGGCCGTTTTTAGCAATTAATTAGGTTTTTTTATGTGATAGGTAGCAGACGAGCAGGCGGATCACCTGATGTAAAGCAATTGCCGCCGCCCATGGACACCTGCAACACCAGTGGAGTCACAAGTGCGCTGTCAACCTTTTATCCCCTTCCCCCCTGTGTGGCTCCGTTACCCACTCGGCTAAACACAGCACAGGTGCTGCTTCACGCCGTTTTTTTTTCTGTGAGGCAGTGGTATCACACCGGTCGAGCCAGCCCATTCATGCCGAAGCGTGGCTCTCCCACAATTTGTATAGAAATAGAAATAGAAAAAATCTTTATTCAGGTTAGGTCCATAAACACTTATGAATGTCAAAACATAAATAATCTACCACTGGTTCGGAACGTCGATTTCTACTGAGAAGACACCAGGACACACAATTCAAAAATAGGTATATTTTTGAATTGTCGTCTCACTAAAAAATGTGTGACTCGCATGATTTTTCATATCCGCATTTTTGAATCATTCGAAAACGAGCGATTTGCAACGAGTGGTGTAAACCACTCGTTTCCGTGAGGCGAGTGGACGCATTTACGTCAAATCACACGTCAAATATTAACGAGTTAACACTATACTTTGACAAGATTGGCGACACATTTAAAAAATAGGGAAAATTATGAATCTTGTGACTCACGAGACTTGCAAAACGGGTAGAGTCGAACCACACGCAAGCGGCTGTCATTCCATCCTCATCATCTTGATGGTTGGCGATCCAGCACTGTGCGTTTTTGAGGAATTTTCTCCCGCGAACCTCAGTTTTGTGGAATAGTTTAGCTGCGGCAGTATTTCCTGACGGCTATGACTTAGGAGACCTTCAAGGAACGAGCGTACTCCTTCCTAAAAGGCCGGCAACGCATCAGCGACCTCTCTGATCTCGCAGATGTTCATGGGCAGCGGTGATTACTTACCAGCAGGTGACCCGCTTGCTCGTTTGCCGCCTCTAGTATATAAAAAAAAAAGATATGTCTGGACGAAGTGAAAATTCAAAAATAGGTCTCCCAAGAAACTCAGTAGTTACTCTTTTCAAATAAGTAGTAATAAGTTACAGAGTTTCATTTGAGTATACTGTCACTAATCTCTGACCCGGTTAAAACAAGTTTGAAACAAATATTTAAATCTTCGGTTTGAAAGGGTTATCCGAAGATATTCGTTGTTGCGATGTCCTTTCGTCTTACGATATCCGACGCGTTGCGCCACGTGAACCCACGACCTTAGTGAAATGTGCTGTTAGCTACTCGGAAAGACACTATATGTTACCGGTAAAACTACAAATGACAGCGTTGGAATCACTTTGTTTTATGCGATATAATCGTATCGTATATCGCATAGCAATCGATAAACATATCGATGTTTGACGGGCTCGATGGCGTAGTGGCTTTGGAGTCCGCCCAAAGCGAAAGGTCCCGGGTTCGATTCCCGGTCAAGTCAATTTAGGAACTATAGGAAATTACAATTTCTATGTTCCTTGGGTCTGGGTCTTCTGGGCTACGCCACCAGTTAATTATCTTCATCTGGTACTCATAGTAACTCAAAATCAAACTAAGGTAACCTAGTTTGAGTTTGAGTAGAGTCACAAGTGAGCTGCCAACCTTTAACCCCCTTTTTTAACTGATCATATAAAGAATACCTATACAAAGTAAGGGTTCCATATTCCTTTTGAGCTATCTCTATAGATAAATATAAATAAATGCGCCAGACAATCACACCAATCAACCTGGTCTCAAACTAGGGCAACCCCTGTACTATGAGTACCAGGTGACGATAATTAACTGGGGGCGTCAACCTAGAACACCCAGACCCAAGAAAACTTAATAAATGAAGTTTCCTAAATTGACTTGACCGGGAATTGAACTAGGGACCTTTCACGCTTCGGGCGAACACCTTAGTCACTACGCTATCGAGGCCGATGAAATATCTAAACCTAAGCTTAGTAAATAGTTCATAGGTTAATATTACTTACTACTTTGCATAAAGCAAGCTATTTTAATATCCAAGTATAAAATCTTAAACTATACAATCGCTACAAAATATTTTGATCAGATAATTATAATGTTTTGACGTAGGTAAATTACCTTAAATCTAAATATTAAGTTAAACTTAGATCCCCGTATATGTCAAGTGTTTATATTATAAATTTGAATGTATGGGATATTTTATTACATACATACTGAGAAAATCTTTATTAATTTTATCTATAGACTAGTGGCCCGCCCTCACTTCGCTTCGGGACTGTAATTCATAAATGAACCAATAGATGGCGCTGTGCTAAATTACATCGCGCAAGCGTTTCGTGTTTTCGGTTTACCTATAAGCCTTGTCGTTGTCCATAGAAGTTATCTCTTTATTTTATCTAAAGACTATAGATAGACTCTAGATATAGAAGACTATAGGTAGGTACTATTAATACATTTGTAAATCTGTCTATAACTTTTTTCAGTAAATTTTCCTTTTGTTTATGTGTTAGGTGGCAGACGAGCAGGCGGATCACCTGATGGTTGTAAGCAATTGACGCCGCCCATGGACTTCTGCAACACCAGTGGAGTTACATGTGCGATGCCAACCTTTTACCCCATTCCCTCCCGGGTGGGCCTCCGGTACCCTCACTCACTCGGCGAAACACAGCACAGGGGCTGCTTCACGCCGTTTTTCTGTGAGGGTGGTATCACTCCGGTCGACCCGGCCCATTCATGCCGAAGCGTGGCTGTCCCACAATTAGGCATGCGTGGTGATTAAACCTAATCTCTCTAGGAGCTTTCTGATTGCATTTGTTTATTTCTTACGAAATAGGCCAGGACAACGTGAAAAGACTTTTAAATAACTAAACTGAAATACTTTTGCAATGTAATGTACGTACAGCGCCATCTATTGGTTTGGCTTAAAACTATCCCGGAATGAAGTGAGGGCAGGCCACAGGCCAGATCTCCTGTATTGTTGCAATATTATAATCCTAGCTTTTAATTAAGGTTTTAAGTCTAGTTTTAAGTATACTGTAACAAACGATTGTATTTATTTGTATTTAGTAGATAAAACCGGCCAAGTGCGAGTCGGGCTCGCGCACAAAGGGTTCCGTAGCAGCAAATACCAAAATTACAGTTAAATCAACCTATCTCAAAAACTATAAGAGATACTTTGATCAAACCAAAAATCGTTGAAAGAGTTAATTAGCATGCATCACCCTATTTTTTTTTAGAATTTTATACCCCGTAGTTATAAAAATAGAGGGGGGGGGACATACTTTTTACGACTTTGAGAGCTGATATCTCAAAACCGTTCACTTTAAGAAAAATGTTTTTTAGAAAACTTTATATCATTTTAAAAGACCTTTCCATTGATACCCCACACGGTATGTACATCGAAAAAAAAAATTTCACCCTCAGTTACATGTATGGGGGGCCCCACCCCCAATTCTTTTTTTTACTATTTATGTCATATTTTGTAGCGGTTCATACAACACATATTCCCACCAAATTTCATCACTGTAGTACTTATAGTTTTCCGGTAAATCGGCTGTGACAGACGGACAGACGGACAGACGGACAGACGGACATGACGAAACTATAAGGGTTCCGTTTTTGCCATTTGCTACGGAACCCTAAAAAAGTAAAGGATCAGCCTATACACTGTCCCACTGCAGGGCAAAGGCCTCCATCATAGAAATCAAGTAATCACAACTATGATGGGACTAGTAGATAAATAAAAGAGAAATCAAATGTCGATTTTAATAGTTATATAACAATTGACATAGATCCACGTTAATTATTTTGCCATTAAATACATATTTTTTAAGCGAGTTTCCGAAAGCCATAGTTTAAATGTTGACCATAATGGTTGGTAGACGTGACTAAATGGATGTAAATGTTTATCCCTGTATGTATAAAGATTATTTAAATTGTAACTGTGAATAAATACCATAATTCACAAAAGCCACTTTAACATTTAACTTGGCCGTCCACTACCGTGCGCCGTGTCTTATCTGATCCGCATTGCCAAACCGACTTAACCTTATCAATAGATTTCGAGATAGCCAAAACTATTTGTAATCTTTTTATTATTGACCTTTAGTCAATTTTGACCTTTTGGTCAAAGATTCAAAAATCATAATGTTCTTAATTAGTCAAAGAATAAATTAATAGACCGTACTAATTAATCAAGAATTTTAATCATTAGTCATATGGTCAATATGATTATTTAATAGTCGTAATGATTAATAATGGAAAACGCGTATTTAGTAGTCAACATTGAGAAGTTAAGCAATGCTTGTTGTTTTTAAGATGGGTGGCCAATCAAAATAAAAAAATATCAATCATAATCAAAAATGATTTATTACAAACTAGCGGCCGCCCGCGACTTCGTCCGCGTGGAAAAGTAACTTTTTACCCCCGTAACCCCTTACAACCCCCTTTTCGCAATAAAAAGTAGCCTATGTTCTTTCTCAGGGTCTAGATTATCTGTATACCAAATTTCATTTAAATCCGTTCAGTAGTTTTGGCGTGAAAGAGTAACAGACAGACAGACAGACAGAGTTACTTTCGCATTTATAATATTAGTTAGGATTAGGATTAGTATCATACCTAATTCAATTTTAATAGAGTCGCCCTACGACAGGGTTTCTTAAAGTGGATTCCATGGACCCCTCAGGGGTCCGTAGCATGTACCTATCAGGGATAGTCAGTCACAAATTTAAAGCTACGGCTGCCCTTGGGACCCCGCCCAGCAAATTTTTTTTTCACATTATAGGAAGGCAAACGAGCAAGCGGGTCACCTGATGGTAAGTGATCACCGCCGCCCATGGACATCAGCTACACCAGAAGGAGTGCGGATGCGTTGCCGGCCTTTTAGGAAGGTATAGGCTCGTTTCTTGAAGATTCTTCTGTAGCATGTTAGATCATCAAAATAAGAAACATATAAAAACAGCTGTTCCATACAAATTGCCTGGTTATATACAAATTCTTAAGAGCTGTGGATTTTGAATTAATGAAAAATAAAAATAAAATAAAATATGTAACAGCTGATTTTAATTATGCTTATTTTGATGACATTGTGGGATCAACTTCCCGCAGCGGTATTTCCGAACCGGTACGACATCCAAATCCTCAAGAAACGAGCCTAGACCTTCCTAAAAGGCCGGCAACGCGTTGCGTGATGTCTTACCATCAGGTAATCCGATTGCTCATTTGCCTTCCTATTTCATTTGACTGGCCGGATGGCGCATTTGGTAGTGACCCTGCCTCATATGCCAAAGGTCTTGGGTTCGATCCCCACCCTAGGTAAACATTCGAGTGATGAACTCTTGTGTTTGTTCAGTGTCTGGGTGTTATACATGTATTTAAGTACTATATTTGTGTTTGCTCTTTTGTCTGTTTTTTTTTTATATAAGATGGGTTTGCACTTGACCTCATCTCACCTGATGGAGAATGACAATGAGGTCTAAGATGTAGCGTGCTTTCCCAGAAAAAGCCTATTCACTCTCGACTTAAAGACACCCTAATTGTAGCTCTCTGGAAATACAGAAGCCGGCAAGTTGTTCCATTCCTTAGCAGTTCTATTCCTTAGTAGTTAGTTAGATATCTGTTAAACAAGTGCGCTACTTAGTACGGAGTCAGGTCAATGTATGAGATGTTGTGTGAATTTATTTCATAAAAAAAAACTTTGTAGTATACAGACACCCGCACATCAGGTTACTACAATCTGTCAAATTTCTTCAATCGAACCTCACCTTTATGTCAAACGTGTTTGGTTCAATATCAACTGAGGAAAGACAGATTGTAGTAACCTGATGTGCGGCTGTCCGTACATGATCGGAGGATCTGACAGATGTTTGACATTATATTGGATACCACAAACTAATAGGTTGATTTCCCATACTCTAAATGTCAGGGACAAACAACCGGACTTAACTATAGACAAGAGACATCAACAGGTATCTGTCTTTTAAAGCCATGTTGTTTATGTAATAGGTGGCAAACCAGCAGGCTGATCACCTGATGGTAAGCGATTTAGCCTTATCTTTGTTTGGTAGGCCATCATTCAAAGGTGGTCTCATATAAATTTTATCAAAATTGACTTATTGGTTTATGAAAAAAACAACAAAAACCAAAAAATTTTATAATATTGTGGCTGTAGTCTTGATTACAGTTGCAAAACTTCTGAATTAATCCGAATAATTACGGAATAGTTCGCAGAATACTTCTTTCAGTCAGATTTTTTCAAATTATCGAAGTAAATGTTAGGTGATGTGTTACACGTATAGATTGAAAAATAAATTGTCGAAAATCTTAATTGTTAGCAGCTAGCGTTTCTTATAGAAATCCGGGAGCACAACGCATGCGCGATGTAAAAAATACATAGTGACCTCTATCGGAATTCGGAAACTATACCGAACTACTTGCTTGATTGCTTATTCTTGCGCCATCTATTGGTGTTCCGTGCGTGCACCACGCGCTGTGCTGTTGTTCGTGCGAGCTGCGTGAGGTGCGGGGGCGGGTGGCCCTCCCTGGAGAAGTTTCAACCCGCAAAGATTCCCCCTCTCATCCCCCGCAGGGAATGTTTTCGATAATAATTCGATCGAACATTCGCAGTAGGAGCTGAATAGTTCTGTGGATTTTTGATGAAGGTATCGAAGTGACTGATCATTACTAATATTTTATGAAGATTTCTCTTGTGTTCGGTGTACTGGTTAGACAGTCAGGTTTTCATAATTTGTTAGTGAAATTACCGATTCGCGGAGGAGTTTTAACCATGATAATCTATTATTATAAAAGTAGATAATTCATTCATATTGCAATTAAAAAGCCTGACATGAAAATAAAAACAGAAAGAGAGAGAGAAGGACACCTATTCTTTTATATATGTAGGATATTCTTATTTTTTTTCTTTTCGGTACCTAACTGCAAATGTAACTTCGTATCTGGGGGCAATATGTATGGGTTTACAAAGTTACTTATGCAGTTAACGTATCTAGAAAACTAGACTGAAATTGAAAAAGTGTTTATAGCATTTTCTTTTTATTTTTCACATTTGTAGTAGGTTTCTTTTATAAATGTAGATATTCTTATTTTTTTTTCCTTTCGGTACCCTAACTGCAAATGTAACTTTGTATCTGGGGTCAATGTATGGGTTTACAAAGTACTTATAGCAGTTCTGTATCTAGAAACTAGACTGAAATTGAAAAATGTTTATAGCATTTTCTTTATTTATTACTCTGTCCTTGGCATTGTTTTCTGTGAAATCCATACAATTCCATCCATCCATAGTTGATACTCGCTTGCAGAATAATCGTCACCAATAAATTGGGACATAATGTGTCTTAGAGTATTTTTTTTCTCTCTCATCCAAGCCGCAAGGAAAGAACAGCCTGCCTGACTCGCCATGTGGCGGGGTATGGCTGGGATGGTCATGGGTTGACTCTCTTCATCATTCATGAATGGTTGATGATCATCGTTCCTGAAGGCTCGCGAAAGTAACCAAGACACGCGCTTTGTTATGATAATCCCGATTTTTTCCTTAATCGAATTATTCCGTTAATTCGGAATAATTCAGATCTATTCGGAAGTTTTCCAAGCGAATGATTCGGAATGTCTTCCGGTCCGCAACACTAGTCTTGATGTCGGCTTTTTTTTTAATATTGCGTCGGAGGTTAATAAATAGTTTAGAAGTTACGTGGAAACAGATGAACATACATACATATGTACATACATAGCCTGTCAAAATCATAACCCTCCTTTTGCTTTGCCGTAGTCGGGTAAAAAGGAAATATAAAGAAATTAACTGCATAGAACTCACCTGAGTTTTAGCTTGAAGAACGTTAGCACCATTTCCGTTGACGACGCCATTGTTGCACTGCGCCTTATGCACACAGACGTAACCCTGCCCAGCACAGGTCTGCTGCAGCTCCCCACCAGTGTGCTCATGGGCTAGCACATTCCCAGTAGACTGGAACGCCTCATCAATATTCTGTTGAGTCTGCTGAGACTGGTCAAACTCGAACTCGCTGGCCTTCTGCGTATTTTGGATCAAATTCACGTTGGAACCACCAGCGGAAGCTGTGAAAGGACTTGGAGATGATCCTGTGTATCCGCCCCCGAATTTGCTAGCTGAAGCTGCGTTGAACGCTGACCCTGATGCTCCAAAGTTCGCACCCCCTTGGGCACCCTGAGCTCCTTGAGCTCCAAACCCTTGTCCTTGTCCTCCAAATGTGTTACTGCTTTGAGAGAAAGAGCTCTGGCTGTTGAAAGTCTGACCTCCAGCTCCTTGGCCAGCACCGGTGGCCCCAAATTGGGCGCCACCAGCCCCAAAACCAGCTTGCGCTCCAAAACCTCCCTGCCCAAATTTGATTCCTCCATTCAAGAAAGGATTCTTCGCTAGATCCACCTCTCCTTTGTTGGATGTGGAGAATGATGAAGATTCGAAAGACGAAGATGAAAAGCCTTCCTTCCCAGTTCCAGCGTTACCACCGAATCCGCCAGCCAGTTTGGAGAAGTCTCCGTTTAAGAAAGGATTGGCGGCCAAATCTACGGAGCCACCAGCAACGAATGGCAACGAACCAGCGTTACCAGAACTTGTGAAACTGGAGCTTTGCTTGCTGTATTTTTCGAAGCCTCCACTGCCGGCTGCGTTTTTGAACGGCGAGTTCTGTTGGTTCATCCACCAGAAGGGTCCGCCATTGCCGACACCACCTTCGAAGACTCCACCTCCAGCGTGGAATTGGAATTCATTTCCAGTATCAGCGGCGGCTGCTGCTTTGAAATGCGTCGACGTTACCAAACTTCTCTACGACGCGGCCATCTTTGACTTTCAGACCGGCGCAGCCTTTGTCTGAGGAGCAGCTTTCATAAGGACTGCTGTGTGTGGACTTCTGCACCAGGCAAAGCTTGGATTGCAGCTAGCACTTCATTAGGGGATTTAAGGTTCAATTTGGGCCCCCTCCGCAGGACGTACATCTTTCTTTCCTGGCCTGAGGCTCACTTTCTTCTGCTTCTACAATAGGTTCTTTGCTCTGGGGGAGCTCTTTGACCTCTTCAATGTTTTCGGGGAGGGCGGACACTGATAAGATCAGGCATATCGCCACCACGGGCAGTAGTGGCTTCATAATTCTGAAACAAAGAAAGGGGATTTGTTAGTTCAATGGTGTCGAGATGTCTTGGACAATTGTCATTCTAAGAATAAAATCCCTGTAATTATTAGCTCTTCTATATCACGACGGCGGATCCATTTACAAGCGTAACGCAAAATTATTCAAAAATGTCAAATTTCGTCAATCGAATCTCATCTTACTGTTATTCACATAAGGTTGATAACAATAGGGGAAATTTGACAAGTTGTGGTAATCTGATGTTATCTACTTTCAATTAAAATATTACATGTCATATTACAATTACACAGATAAAGCAATAGCTGCAGATATTATGGCAAAACCCATTCAGTGGTTGGAATTTTGTGCAAAAATAGTTTTGGTCATAAAATGGAGCCCTGTGGTACTCCAACGACATGAACTAATTAGTAAGAGTTCGAAGGAAAATTACTCAGTCACGATTCAGATTACGACTTGACAAATAACAGCAAATATTGATAATACTTATTTAATGCTTTCAAACTTAAAAACAGTCTATTTATAGTAACGCTCTTACAGGTCCAATGCACTGAAGAAATCTCAAGAAGTGAACCAATTCGGAAACTTTAAATTTTCTTAGATAAGATACGTTAAAAAATCTGACATAACTAAAAATGACCCAATACTAACATCGTACACATTAAAAGATATACTGAGTACAGACAATCTAATGTGGTCACGTCATGCGATTACTAACCTCAAAGCCAAACACATTTGGTTCAATATCAAGGAAACTAGCAATCCAACGGATGTCTGTACAAGTGTACATCTACCAGTCATCAAGCGAAAAGTTCAAGGGCGTATAATTTTAAATAAGTAATGAGAATTGAAAACAAAACAAATTTGCTTGAACGGACAAAATGCCGCCATCTTTGAAACGTAAAAAAATATTTCTACGGTGGCAAAAATGAGCAAATTCAAATCTTTGATGATGTTCTTATAGGCAGATTGTCTATGAATCGATTTTGAATTCTATTGCAAACGTATAAGGTTGTAAACATTCTTCAATATTTGTCTATGTTTCCTGTTTTTTTTATTGGTATTTGTCTATGAAATAGTTCGGCATAAATCATAAGTTTTATTTGACAACTTTATTTAACAGGTAAATAATGCTAATCAACGCTCAAAACTTATAATTAAGTAAGTAAGTATAATTAAACTATTTTTGTTATTGGAGATCTTTTCCCTGATTGTGTTGAAAATAAACAGCTGATCGATTTCCTATGTATTGTCTTAGGTACTTTGAAAAAACAAGTTTTTCAAAATAAAAATTATATACTTATACAAGGTCAATTTTTAATCACAATCCAAATTTTTAAGCTTCTTCTATAATCTGTAAGTGTAAGTACAACTTTCTCCAAGAAACATTAGTCGAAATACGACAAAAAATTTTGACTTCCCATACTATATTGACCGCGTGATCAGTCTAGATTTGTATGAAAAAAAAAAAATGCATAATTCGACCCATGTTTCTAGGAGAAAGCTACTTAATTTGCCACGCGCTTTACGCCGGTCTGTGAGGCCATGGTATCAATCTAGTCGAGCGGGTCCATTCATGCCGAAGCGTGGCTCTCCCACGGTAAAATAGAAAAGATTTAACGAGAAAGAAAAATAACAATGTATTGATAGGTTTTAATTCGTTTGCGTGTCTGTCTTCGTCACGTGGACTTCATGCGAACTTAAACACGTGAGCGAAAGAATGGATGCAGTAGAATTATGGACGACCCGTTTAGCGCAATGGTTTGAGCGCCGGTTGAGACGTAAGGGTCGCGGGTACGATTCCCGCACCAACACAAATGTTTGTTGATGAAACAGATATTTGTGTTGGGTCTGGGTGTTTGTGGTTCCTTCGTTGTTTCTGGTTTCCATAGTACAAGGGAAAACCTTAGTTTGGGACCAGGGCAATGTATGTGATGTTGTCTCAATTTATTTATTTATTAATTAGAAGATTGTTGGATCTTGTATAGCTGGAGGCACGAAAGTATAGCGATGACCGTTATTTTGCGCACTTGTAAAAAAGAAGACTTTCTATCAAAATTGGTTTCTGCGCACTCAAGGTCATAACTACACTTTCTTGCCTCGGACTATAACACAAGTGCTCAAGCTACATACATTTTAAAATTTCTGTTCTTGTAATTGTTTTGTAAATATATTTTATTTACCCTCTTAAAGGTCTTTAAAATTATATTGAGGTTTCAAACAACTGAATAGTTTGCGCGAGAGACATTAAAAAGTAACATAAGTAGGTAAAATTAACAACTAAAATCTGTTAAAACGAAATCAAGTTAGCAGTGTTTTAAGGGGCTATACGAATGAAACTAGCGCCCGCCAACCTATTTACACTGATTGTGGCGAAAATACGATATTTTTTTAGAAAGCAAAACTTTACAGACTTAGATAAAAGTAAATTGAATTTTTCAAAATGCAATACAATATAATATAAAACACGCGACAAGTAACAATAATGTCAATTATTGCTAAAAGTGGCCGTTTTTTTTAAATCCAGTTTACTTGGATCTAAGTCTGTAATGTTTTATTTTCTTTAAAAATATCAAATTTTCGCCACAATCAGTGTAAATAGGTTGGCGGCGCTAGTTTCATTCGTATAGCCCCTTAACACATTATAAATCGTAAATCGGAATTTTCAATTTACTACAACTCAAATATGAACATAAATGTTACTTGCTACGGAACCCTTCATTTGCTAGGCTGAAATCCAAACCCAAAGTCAACTTGTCCTCTTTAAGGTCACCCCAAGGTCACATGAAAATAGAAATGATCATCCAAATGGCCGATAGAGCCGTCTCATTCAAAATGGTATGTGATTCATAGCTGAGGTCAAATGTAGGCAGTCTTCAAACACCTGATAAAAGGACAGTAACTTTAGATTCTTAACTTTGCAACGAAACGCCTCTGTGATGTCATAGGCCTTTAAATGTGATAGGTTAATTGTGGGAGAGCCATGCTTCGGCATGTATAGGCCGGCTCGACTGGAGTGATACCACTGCCTCACAGAAAACCGGCGTGAAGAAACCCCTGTGCTGTGTTTCGGCGAGTGAGTGAGGGTACCGGAGGCCCACCCGGGGGAAGGGGATAAAAGGCTGGCAGCGCACTTGTAACTCCGCTGGTGTTGCAAGTGTCCATGGGCGGCGGCAATTGCTTACCATCAGGTGATCCGTCTGTTCGTCTGCCCCCTATATCATAAAAAAAAACATTGCAACGAAACGCCTCTGTGATGTCGTAGGTTTTTTTAAATGTGATAAGTGGCAGACGAGCAGACTTATCACCTGATGGTAAGCGATTATCGCCGCCCATAGACACCTGCAAATCCGGTAGAGTGACAAGTGCGCTGCCAACTTTAAACCTTTTTTCACCTAATTGGGCCTTTGGTATCATCTCTTACTCGGCGAAACAAAGCACACGCGCTGCTCCACGCCAGTGTTCTAAGCTGTGAGGCCGTGGTATCATGCCGAACCGTGGCTCTCCCACAGTCTCACCCAACGATATTTTTTTTTGATTCGACTACGATGTTCATTCCAGGGTCGAGGAAAAAGTATTTTTCGAATTTTTCGAACATAGCTCGGGTTTTGTGAGCACCGCAACCGCATTAGGCAAGCGTGGGTATTAAGCCTAACCCCATCATAGTAGCGATGACTATGATTTCTATGATGGAGGCCTTTGCCCTGCAGTGGGACAGTATTAGGCTGATACTTTACCAAAGTATAGGTATAAGAAACTTGTACTATGTCTGTCTTAGACATCAAACCATATTGGGACAAAAAGTTCAGTGTGTATAATTACAATACTTGTTTTCTGATCTTTATATAGATTATACATCACAAAGATTAAAATTCCCATATGGTAACTGGCCTTTGAGAATATGAACTTTGTTGGACAAAATAAATAATAATATAATGCGCCAGACATCACACCATCAAACCTGGTCTCAAACTAAGGGCAACCCCTGTACTATGAGTACTAGGGACGATAATTAACTGGATCGTCAACCCAGAAACACCTAGAAGTTAGCCCCAAGGAAAACGTAGATCCATTCGGAGTACCGCGAGCCCACTCGGGAGGGGTTAAAAGGTTGGCAGTGCATTTGGTAACTCAAAAAAACACCTGGTGTGTCAGAGTAGGTCAGGATGGGCGGCGGCAATGTTCCTTACATATTAGGGTGATCTGCTGCTACCTATCACCATAAAAAAAAAATGTATTGTAATTTCCTAAATTGAATTGATTTGAATGAAATTTGGTATAGCATTACGATGGTCTAGACCCTGAGAAAGGACATAGGCTACTTTTTATTGCGAAAAAGGGGTTGAAAGGGGGGTAAAAAGTTACTTTTCCACGCGGACGAAGTCGCGGGCGGCCGCTGGTATGAAAATAAATGTTACTTGCTACGGAACCCTTCATGTGCGAGGCTGAAATCCAAAACCAAAGTCAACTTGTCCTCTCTAAGGTCACCCCAAGGTCACATGAAAATAGAAATGATCATCCAAAATGGCCGATCGAGCCGTCTCATTCAAAATGGTATGTGATTCATAGCTGAGGTCAAATGTAGGCAGGCTTCAAACACCTGATAAAAGGACAGTAACTTTAGATTCTTAACTTTGCAACGAAACGCCTCTGTGATGTCATAGGCCTTTAAATGTGATAGGTTAATTGTGGGAGAGCCACGCTTCAGCATGAATGGGCCGGCTCGACCGGAGTGATACCACTGCCTCACAGAAAACCGGCGTGAAGCAGCCCCTGTGCTGTGTTTCGGCGAGTGAGTGAGGGTACCGGAGGCCCACCCGGGGGAAGGGGATAAAAGGTTGGCAGCGCACTTGTAACTCCACTGGTGTTGCAAGTGTCCATGGGCGGCGGCAATTGCTTACCATCAGGTGATCCGTCTGTTCGTCTGCCCCCTATATCATAAAAAAAACTTTGCAACGAAACGCCTCTGTGATGTCGTAGGTTTTTTTAAATGTGATAAGTGGCAGACGAGCAGACTTATCACCTGATGGTAAGCGATTACCGCCGCCCATAGACACCTGCAACACCAGTAGAGTCACAAGGTGTCAACCTTTCCCCCTTTCCCCTCAATTGGGCCTCCGCTACCCTAACTTACTCGGCGAAACAAAGCGCACGCGCTGCTTCACGCCGGAGGCCGTGGTATCATTCCGCTCGAGCCGGCCCATTCATGCCGAAGCGTGGCTCTCCTGTGGGAGAACCACGCTTAGTCTCACCCTACAATTTTTTGTTGATTCGACTACGATGTTCGATTCCCGGGTCGAGGAAAAGTATTTTTCGAATTTTTCGAACATAGCTCGGGTTTGTGATCACCGCACCGCATTAGGCAAGCGTGGTGATTAAGCCTAACCCCATCATAGTAGCGATGACTTGATTTCTATGATGGAGGCCTTTGCCCTGCAGTGGGACAGTATATAGGCTGATACTTTACCAATACTAAGTATTACTGGTATAAGAAACTTGTACTATGTCTGTCTTAGACATCAAACCATATTTGGACAAAAGTTCAGTGTGTATAATTACAATAACATTGTTTCTGATCTTTATATAGATTATACATCACAAAGATTAAAATTCCCAATATGGTAACTGGCCTTTGAGAAATGAACTTTGTTGGACAAAATAAATAATAAATAAATGCGCCAGACAATCACACCAATCAACCTGGTCTCAAACTAGGGCAACCCCTGTACTATGAGTACCAGGTGACGATAATTAACTGGGGCCGTCAACCCAGAACACCCAGACCCAAGAAAACGTAGATCCACTCGGATACCGGAGGCCCACCTCGGAGGGGGGGGGGGTTAAAAGGTTGGCAGCGCACTTGTAACTCCACTGGTGGTGCAAGTGTCGATGGGCGGCGGCAATTTTTTACTATCAGGTGATCTGCTACCTATCACATAAAAAATGTATTGTAATTTCCTAAATTGACTTGATTTGAATGAAATTTGTGTAGGTACAGATGGTCTAGACCCTGAGAAAAGACATAGGCTACTTTTTACTGCGAAAAGGGGGTTAAGGGGTTAAAAAAATATTAAACAATGGCCCGCCCTCACATCGCTTCGGGACCGTAATTCAGAAATAAACTAATAGATGGCGCTGTGCTCAATTACATCGCGCAAGCGTTTCGTGTTTTCGGTTTACCTATAAGCCTTGTCGTTGTTTATAGAAGTTATCTCTTTATAAATAGTATAGATATAGAAGAAGATTAAAAATGCTCATAGATACTAGTCCACAGACGAAGTCGCAGGTAACAGCTGGTTATAGATAAAAAAACCATGCTTACATGAAATTCTCGTGATTACCAAAATTATGTGAACAGCTACAACAAATATGACCTTCTCACTCGGCGCGAAGAGTCAATAGTATTGCTATTTCACCTTCAAAGATTGTATTGACTGTGTACATTTGGGTATCATATACCTAATGCAGGTTTGTCGCAATACATTTAGTACAGACACCATAGGCGTAGCCAGGATTTAGTTAAATAAAAATTAAAACGAACAGAAAGACATAGCCCTTAAAAGAACAATAAGGTAATAAACAAATTTCATAGTCGTAAAGTATCAGCCTATATACTGTCCCACTGCAGGGCAAAGGCCTCCATCATAGAAATCAAGTCATCGCTACTACTTATGATGGGATTAGGCTTAATCACCACGCTTGCCTCATGCGGTGCGGTGATCACAAACCCGAGCTATGTTCGAAAAATTCGAAATGTACTTTTTGCTCGACACGGGACCCCAAGATCACACAGTACTTAAACCACTTGACCGAACGGGGCATTTCATAGCCATAAACACCCTTTTTCAAGCAAGGAAGATATAGGCTAATTAGAAAAATACAGTTATTATAACCAGTTGCTAGCTTGTTACTAGCCTTATTAAACACTTTCGATCATAGAATCCGTAAAATTTATCCGTGGGACAGCCACGCTTCGGCATGAATGGGCCGGGTCGACCGTCCACCAAAGATGTGATAACTGATATGTAGCTAAGATGTGAAATCTACGCTTCGAAAATATGTGACTGTTCCCACCAATCTAAGCTGTAGCTGAGAAATATACGCATCTCGAGCTAGAAGTAGGATACCTATAGAAATATAGAAATACTAGCGGCCGCCCGCAACTTCGTCCGCGTGGAAAAGTAACTTTTTACTCCACTTTTAACCCCTTACAACCCCTTTTTCGCAATAAAAAGTAGCCTATGTCCTTTCTCAGGGTCTAGACCATCTGTATACCAAATTCCATTTAAATCCGTTCAGTAGTTTTGGCGTGAAAGAGTAACAGACAGACAGACGGACAGAGTTACTTTCGCATTTATAATATTAGTACCGTAATTCAGAAATCAACCAATAGATGGCGCTGTGTCCAATTACATCGCGCAAGCGTTTCGTGTTTTCGGTTTACCTATAAGGCTTGTCGTTGTCTATAGAAGTTATCTCTTTATAAATAGTATAGATATGAATAGATATAGATATTGAGTTGAAATAGTACCACTTTAGGTATGTGAGTGTGTGTGTGTGTATGAGAGTGTGTGTTTGAGAGAGTGTGTGTGTGTGTGTTTGTTCGTTTAGTATGTGTGCAACATAGGCGTGTGTTAGGTCAGCTCATTGTGCCAAAAATCGCTTCTGTGTAACTGTATGATGCTGAATTATCTATCTTTAAAACTAAATCCTAGTATTTCTTATTAAAATGCAAAGTCCTACACATTTACGACACCTGAGAGCAATTTTGTCATCTCCTTTTACAACCGTCACATGACCCTTGCCTTATATAGAGATCTTTACTAAATAGGGGTCAACCTCTTTGGTTAGCCGGATTAGTTCCATGATGATAGTATTTAAGGGGCTATACGAATGAAACTAGCGCCGCCAACCTATTTACACTGATTGTGGCGAAAATATGATATTTTTGAAGAAAATAAAACATTACAGACTTAGATCCAAATAAATTGGATTTTTCAAGATGCAATACAATATTTCTTACACGCGACAAGTAACAATAATGTCAATTATTGCTAAAAGTGGTCGTTTTTAGCAATAATAAATTTTTATGTGTGGCTTCGCTTGCACCCCCCACTTCCCTAAAATGGGGGGTTAGAAAGAGACAAAAAGTAGTCTGTGTTACTCTCCATCCCTTCAACTATCACCACTTTAAAATTACGTCAATTAGTATCTCCGTTTTGCCGTGAAATAAAGACATACAGACAGACACACTTTCCCATCTTCTTCTATTCTATCTTCTATACTATTTATAAAGAGATAACTTCAATAGACAACGACAAGGCTTACAGGTAAACCGAAAACACGAAACGCTTGCGCGATGTAATTGAGCACAGCGCCATCTATTAGTCGAAGTTTTTTCACAACACCTTATACAAAAGAAAAGTTCGTGCTATAAAAAATATTTATATTATAGGCCTACAGGTTTATCAATGTCAATTGGATATTTATTTGTTTATTTACTTCAAGATTGTCATGTTTGTCCCATAAGAAAACATATTCTTACTTCTCATCATCATCATCATCATCAGCAACCCACGCTCGTCCACTGCTGGACATAGGTCTCCCCTAATGCACGCCACCGCTCCCGATTTTCGGCCACTCTCATCCAGCTTACTCCAGCCAGCCTTCGAATGTCGTCATCCCATCTTGTAGCAGGGCGTCCAACACTTCTTACGTCTACTATCAGAATATTGCATAATGGCGAGTCACGATCAAAGAATTCGGCAAATAAAATAGCTACCGAGCACTGTGCACGCCTACAGAGCTTTCGATGGCCTTGTAGCCATGCGTGGGCGCAGGCTAAATAGGCTTATTAGATTGATGCTGAGGCCTAATGTCGTTTGGAGAAGCTAAGAGCTCAATAACTTAACTTAATAACGTTATAAGGCCCAGACAGCAGACACAATGTCAAATCAAATGCTTAATAACGTTATAAGGCCCAGACAGAAATGTTTTATTGCAAGGCTTTTGGGTCTTACGATGATTACTAGAATGGCGCTCTTTTTGTCTTCTTCCAATCATTGTGAGCATTTATTTTATGTTGGTGGCAGACGAGCAGACGGATCAACTGATTGTAAGCGATGGACACCGCACACCACCTGCGATACCAGTAGAGTCGCAAGTGCGCTGCCAACCTTCAATTTCAATAACTAAAAGTTTTGTAAAATTTAGAAAGAATGCGAAAGTAACTCTGTCTGTCTGTTACTCTTTCACGCCAGAACAACTGAACGGATTTGAATTAAATTTGGTACAAAGATGGTCTAGACCCCGAGAAAGAATATATGCTACTTTTCATTGCAAAAAGAGGATTGTAAGGGGTTGGGGGGGGGGGGGGGGGGGTTAAATTATTAAATAATTAAAAAGTACCAGCTAGTTCTTAGTAAGCACCTAGCTTGGTAAATAAATAATCTGATTTGTTCTTGCCCAGAACCTGGAGGCCAATTCTCGGTTTTCGCCTTTTATGTCGAGTAGACTTCATGGAAAGCACAAGCAATAGGAGAACACAGATTACAGTCGACATATGGAACGCACAACCAATAGAACACCAGTCGACATTCCTTGCCACTTTTTTGTTTCTGCCTAAGATACAGGATACTCCTAGTTTAGGCAGCGAACGGAAAATTGCGCCCTTAGATTAAGTAGACTTTTTATTTTATTTGATTTTTCTGACGATTTTTCAATAAAGTTTATTTATTTTTAATCTTGTTCCCCTATTGGTCCATGCGTTCCATGAAGTCGACTCGACATAGAAGGCGAAAACCGAGAATTGGCCTCTTGGTACGCCCATGCTAGCCAGTATTTTGGTTGTACAATAAGATGGCAAAGCGCCGATATTCCATTAAGTCTGAAGTGAACAAACGACTTGACCGGCGCAAGCGCAGGTTACGTGTGCTATCAACACGGCCACACCCTGACACAGGCCGGAGAACAACCGTAGGAGAACTACAGACAGACAACTGCATTTTGTGAGCACTCAAAGTTTCATGGGCAAGTCCATTTTTAAAGTACAAAATTAAAAAAAAAAATATTTTTATTGAACTACCCGTACATTTTCCACCAACTTTTATTATAAAACCATTTACCTAAACGAAACATTTGATACAGCTACCAAACAAAATTTACTAGACGCGCACACAGAAGTTTGAGTTGTGACGTCACAATTCAATAGCCATTTGTATAGAGCGTTTTTGGGCTTGCCCAAAACATGTGCTCTTAAAGTTAATAAATCTCAGGTAATTCAAATGAGAATCAAGTGATTCTTTCAACACTGTTTCTTAAATTGAGGCGTCTTTTGATTAAACACATAAAAAAAATTAGTCAAATACCCAATTGACTTGACCGGGAATAGAACCCGGGACCTTTTGCCGATACCTTAGCCACTGAGCGATCTAAGCCGTCAAATGATATGTGGAATGACCTATACTCTGATTCATAATCATGTAAAGTAAACTGACAGATGAAAATGACAAGTTTCTATGCATTTTGACATTTTGCATGTGTCAAATTGAGTGATAATGTATGGGGATGACACATTCACATCTGTCTTTTTTTTTTTTTTTTTATGTGATAGGTAGCAGGCGAGCAGGCGGATCACCTGATGGTAAGCAATTGCCGCCGCCCATGGACACTTGCAACACCAGTGGAGTTACAAGTGCGCTGCCAACCTTTTATCCCCTTCCCCCCAAGTGGGCCTCCGGTACCCTCACTCACTCGGCGAAACACAGCACAGGTGCTGCTTCACGCCGGTTTTCTGTGAGGCAGTGGTGAGGTACTTGATTATGAATCAAAGTTAGGCCCCGCTTCACTGCCTTTTCCTTGACTGTGTCTACCGAATGTAATAGCCTTTTAAAACACGCATCCATACAAGTTACGCGTATACATACATATACGTCGTATTATGAATACATTTCACGCGAGGACCGGTGAAAGTTTCATAAAAATGCGAACCCACATGTTCGCAATTGATATCTTAAAAACTTTAAATTCAATTATGGGATTGCGCAATTTTAATTCTTGGATCATCGTCGCATTTAATCTTATGCGATTTCGTCGCTTATCTGTTCTCACCAAAAACTAAAGTATCAGTACTGTCCCACTGCAGGGCAAAGGCCTCCATCATAGAAATCAAGTCATCGCTACTATGATGGGGTTAGGCTTAATCACCACGCTTGCCTAATGCGGTGCGGTGATCACAAACCCGAGCTATGAAAATTTGAAATACTTTTTACTCGACCAGGCAATCGAACCTGGGACACCGATATCACGGCCCGGTATTATCATAGTGGCTTAAACCACTAGACAATCTTGTACAAATGTACATCCTACTATAATCCATATCCATACTAATATTATAAATGCGAAAGTAACTCTGTCTGTCTGTCTGTTTGTCTGCTACTCTTTCACGCCAAAACTACTGAACGGATTTAAATGAAATTTGGTATACAGATGATCTAGACCCTGAGAAACAACATAGGCTACTTTTTAGTGCGGAAAAGGGGTTGTAAGGGGTTAAAAGGTAAAAAGTTACTATTCCACGGGGACGAAGTCGCGGGCGGCCGCTAGTAATAATACTAAATTTGTCCTAAAACAAAATATAATACTTAAATACATTATAATTACAACCAGACACTGAACAAACACCTTTAATCACACGAATTTTTGTCCAGGATGGGGATCGAACCCACGACCTTTGGCGTATGAGGCAGAGGCACTAACAAATGCGCCATCGGCCTAAAATAAAAGAATTGACTCCAATCGACATAGCAACAGATCAAAATTACTAAAACAAGTTTTGATTCTCCAAATTAAAACTGTACTTTTTTGCATATAAAATAAAACAACTTACTTACTTTAAGCCCGTTTGTTTTTACATTAAAATACATACATTTCCTGTCTTTTAATGTGTTGAGTACTTAATTAAGATTGATAATACTGATTTCCGTCGCTTAACTGTCAATTCTGCTAAAATAGTAGAACCAGAAGCTTTGATTAATCGTCATTACTTGTAAGAAGAATTTTAACGGTACTTTTTGCATTAATTTAGGTAAATAGTAACAAATAAATATATTATTAAAGTACACATTTTAATTTGGGTTGGTATTTGTGGACAAAATTTTACAACGAGTTCACAAATCCCCATTAATGGGGATTATCAATAGGGATTAGTGGAATAACCCATCACAAGCCCGAGCTATGCAAATTCGAAACATACTTTTTAATCGACCAGGGAATCGAACCCGGGACCCCGATATCCGGGCCTGGTATCATCACTTAAACCACTAAACAATCTTGTACGTACAGCCACACATCAAAGTATACAAAACTGTCAAATTTCTTCAATCGACTCTCATCTTACTGTCAAACAAACTAAGGTTGAATATCAATTGAGGAAACTTGACAGTTTGTGGTAACCTGATGTGTGGCTGTCTGTACGGTGGCCTGCACATCAGGTTACTACAATCTGTCAAAATTTTTCAATCGAACCTCACTTTTATGTCAAACGTGTTTGGTTCAATATCAACTGAGGAAATTTGACAGATTGTAGTAACTTGATGTGCTGGCCACTGTACATAATAATACTAAATTTGTCCTGATTTAAGATTAGTCGCCATAATGAAACGGTATAACATAATTGAACTTCAATTGTGGGAGAGCCATGCTTCGGCATGAATGGGCCGGCTCGACCGGAGTGATACCACTGCCTCACAGAAAACCGGCGTGAAGCAGCTCATGTGCTGTGTTCGCCGAGTGAGTGAGGGTATCGGAGGCCCATCGGGGGGGAAGGGGATAAAAGGTTAGCAGCGCACTTGTGACTCTACTGGTGTTGCATGTGTCCATGGGCGGCGGCAATTGCTTACCATCAGGTGATCCGCCAGCTCGTCTGCTACCTATCACATAAAAAAAAAAGAACTATACTTTTGACATCTGCAAAAGTATTACAAAAGCCATGATGTCCCAATCAATCATAACAATGATCTATATGACTTTATGTCACACCATTGTGATTTTAACCGAGATTGTAAGGTCAATAACATGGACTGACAATCATCAAGATAACTATAAGAGGCACCATTTGACCATAACGTTACGTAAAATTCAATTTGAAGATATATGACACTATTAAAATTATGAAGGTAGCTTGGTAGATAAGAATGAAAGAGTTTTAAATGTTCTCTTGAGTGAGTGAGGGTACTGGTGGCCCAATTGAGAGGAAAGTTAAAGGTTGGCAAAAAAATATATGACGTATAGGTTTGTTTCTTGTTTTATGTAATAGGTGGCAATCGAGCAGACGGATCACCAGATGGTACAAGCGATTGCCGCAGCCCATACTCAATATCTACCCGTAACACCTGCGAAGTCACAAATACGCTGCCAAATACGCAGTCATATGCTGTTACATATACGCAGTCATACAAATACGCTGTCACAAATACGCAGTCATATGCTGTCACATACTTATACGCAGTCATATGCTGTCACATATACGCAGTCATACAAATACGCTGTCACAAATACGCAGTCATATGCTGTCACATACTTATACGCAGTCATATGCTGTCACATATACGCAGTCATACAAATACGCAGTCATACATACGCTGTCATAAATACGCTGCCAAATACGCTGTCATAAATACGCAGTCATACATACACTGTCACAAATACGCAGTCATACATACACTGTCACAAATACGCAGTCATACGGATAATATACGCCGAGGTGACTACAATGTAATTACATAACATTTGTCATTCAAGATTTAAACTGAATGACAAATGTCTAAAGATTTTTTCTATTCCAATAAATAAAACATAAAAAATAACCTTAAAACAAGGCTGCTACCAATTAAGGCTTTAAGCAAAAATCTACCAATCCAATAAAATTATACTTTAATATCAATAATTTCAAGAATTCGGCCTTTCCATACAACTCAAGGGGAATAGAATTAACATACATAAGTTTAAAGAAAAATGGTCCACATCGGAATCAACTATTGTTACAAAACTTAAATTTTTATTACATCTTTCGCAATCCTGCCAGCCATTTTTGGTGTCAGGTTATTTGGTCTAACATTCTTGAGGCTATACAGTCGGAATTAGCATAATATTACAATAATGTTAATCTGATGACTGAGACTAAATGTTTTTGTATGATATTGTTCGTCTCTTACATCCGCGAATCAATTGCATGATTGAGAAATTACGTTTTTATGTTATCTTCTATATACTATTAATAAAGAGATAACTTCTATAGACGACGACAAGGCTTATAGGTAAACCGAAAACACGAAACGCTTGCGCGATGTACTTGGACACAGCGCCATCTATTGGTTCATTTCTGAATTACGGTCCCGAAGCGAAGTGAGGGCGAGCCACTATGTGTTATAATGAGACATGATAGTAGATAAAATGTGTCTCTAATAGTCATAGGTTCAAAAAAATTTAGTATCTGTCTATTTAATCTGTCCCACTGCAGGGCAAAAGCTTCCATCATAGAAACCAAGTCATCGCTACTATGATGGGGATTAGGCTTAATCACCACGCTTGCCTAATGCGGTGCGGTGATCACAAACCCGAGCTATGTTCGCAAAATTCGAAAACTATTTTTGCATGAAAATTGGACCCCGAGATCACGGCCGGCTGGGGTTGTCCATCTCAGCGCAATCGCGGTTGGATACCCCACAGCCGGGACTGGACCGTACCGCAAATCGCGCTCGCCACTTTAAGGCAAATTATTTGGCGCAATGCGGCCTTTCTTATTGCAGATCTACCAGGACACTCATTAGGATTTTCCCTCGAGGAGTCGTGACACTGAGCAAGCCACTCCCCAGTAGTGGGCATGCTCACGCACTCCGAAGGCCCGATTAGTCGCCTCTTACGACAGGCCGGGAATACCTTGGCAGTATTCTTAACGCCACGGCACATTGGTACTAGCCTAAGCTAAGGCCCGAAACGAAGTGAGGGAGAGCTACTATCTTCTATCTTCTTCTATACTATTTATAAAGAGATAACTTCTATATACAACGACAAGGCTTATAGGTAAACCGAAAACACGAAACACTTGCGCGATGTAATTGGACACAGCGCCATCTATTGGTTCAAATCTGAATTACGGTCCCGAAGCGAAGTGAGGGCGGGCCACTAGTTGATAATAATTGTACAAAACGAACGTAGCTATCAAATAAAAAAAATACTATATCTAAACCTACGGAAAAAACGATAACTTAAAAAAATCACATAAATATAAAATTAAGCATAATATTATGTTAATATGAACATATAGATTAAAAACCTGCTTAAGCAGGATTTAAAATAATATATTTACATAGATTTTGATACTTTTCGTCCGTAATAAAAGTATTTAATGTGAAATTCTCAATTAACCTTTTATGACCTAGGTCATATTTTTCCTATATTGGTTTTCTATCCTAATTTTATAACTAGAAAATATTTATGTAGTTTTGAAATTTGATTCTATACTTATTGCAATAAAGTCAAAAATGCCATATCAAGTTACATATTACCTTTTTTAAAGTAAATGTATAAAATACAGATAAAGAGGATACAACACAGAAGCAGTCATAAAAAAACCTAATTTCTTTGAAATGACATGACATTTGTCATTGACTGGGGGCGTTGGCTGTCAGCTGTCATATCATTAAAAAGATATTATTTATATAAATAATAATGTAAAAGACATATAGAACTTACAACCTTAGTGTGCGTGTGATTATGATTCTTAAGGTGGTAAACATTTTTTGACCGCAACCGTACATAATACCTATTTGGCTTCTTGTATTTTTTACTATTCACACAACATCTCATACATTGACTTGACTCCGTACTAAGTAGCTTAAGCACTTGTGTTACTTACAGATACCAGACAACACAAAATATAATACTGAAATATATATTACTAGTGGCCCGCCCTCACTTCGCTTCGGGACCGTAATTCAGAAACGAACCAATAGATGGCGCTGTGCTCAATTACATCACGCAAGCGTTTCGTGTGTGTTTCGTGAAGAAATATACAGGATGTATCTGTGAACATTTACATCCCTTTAACAACGTCTTCTACCAAACAGTCTGAACAACATTTTTTCTATGACTAGGAAATTCGCATTAAAAAAAATCAACTTTTCATACAAAGTCGGTCACGTGACTTGTAGATGCATCAAGAAAGTAATGAAATTAATTAGCCCTATCTTCTATATCTTCTTCTATCTTCTATACTATTTATAAAGAGATAACTTCTATAGACAACGACAAGGCTTATAGGTAAACCGAAAACACGAAACGCTTGCGTGATGTAATTTAGCACAGCGCCATCTATTGGTTCATTTCTGAATTACGGTCCCAAAGCGAAGTGAGGGCGGGCCACTAGTTGGTTATAATACTATGTAACAGTCGACTCCAAAAATATGTATACACTTTCGGACCTTGTCACAATACATATGTATAAGAACGACTTCTACTTTTATAGACACATGTATTGTGACAAGGTCCTAAAGTGTATACATATTTTTGGAGTTGACTGTCTTCCAGAATTCTCGTCTTTATTGACAGAGTATAGTCGACAATCGGACAAAGAAAGGCAATTGTTGATGCGTCAGTTACAAGAGTGTGAAATTTGCTAAGCACAAAGATATTTGCCGTCAGAGTTAACTTTATGGGCGTTTCTAGGAATATTACATAGTCCTTCAATAGTGTATGCTATTGGTATTTCGAATAACTAAACAGTTACATAAATAGGTACTATACCTACTTAATATTTTCAAAGGATGACATCTTACTAGCCTTATGTGACATTTGTCGTAAATTTTCAAAGTAGGTATGCGTGAAAGTCACCAGAGAACCAGAGTCACCGATATAGCCCACCGAATTAGCAAACTGAAGTGGCAGTGGGCTGGTCACATTAGCCGCAGAACAACAACCGTTGGAGCCATAAAGTTCTTGAGTGGAGACCGCGACTCGGCAAACGTAGTGTTGGACGCCCTGCGACAAGATGGGATGACGATATTCGAAGGCTGGCTGGAGTGAGCTGGATGAGAGTGGCCGAAAATCGGGAGCGGTGGCGTACATTAGGGGAGACGTATGTCCAGCAGTGGACGAGCGTGGGTTGCTGATGATGATGATGCGTGAAAGTTATTAACAAGTATTGACACTGTGGGGGAGCCACGTTTCGGCATGACTGTCCGGCTTAACCAGAGTGATACCACGGCCTTACAGAAGACTATCTTGAAGGAGCGTTTCGTCGAGTCAGTGAGGGTACCGAAGGCCCAACTGGGGGGGTTAAAGGCAGCACACTTGTGACTCTACTGGTATTACAGGTGTCTATGGGCGGCGGCAATCGCTTACCATCAGGTGACCCGTCTGGTCATCTGCCACCTATCACATTTAAATGAGCAGGGAAAGAGCCCTTAGCAAGTACCTGGTGAGCGTCTCCCAAGATTCGGTCCGTATGCCGAGACGGTAAGGACCATGGGCTGGTGGAGGGACCTGTGTCTATGACATTAAAAAAGCGTGTAATTCCCAGTTGCATCCAAAGCCGTCGCTTTGGAACCCGGGGTATGTAATGTAATGTAATGTAAAGTGGACTCTTGTTTCCGCACTTAGACTTTTATTTGGTCCAGTGTGCGTGTGGTGTCCTGGCTATTCTAGCCAGACTAACTCCGCCCAGAAGCGCAGAAGCTTCCTGGGATCCTCACAGGCTTCACGGAGTGACCTCGCAGATCCGAGGATTTCGTTTCGTTGTCTTGTCACTGCATCGCATTCCTGCCGGGCTAAGATGCGCACCACGAGATAATTTTGTCGACACTCGTATTGCGTCAGCGCTAGTTGCTTCTCGCTCACCTGACAGGGTGAGGAGCGGGATAGAAAGATACGCTCTCGCGAACGAGAGTCGACAAAATTTTGTCGCGGTGCGCATCTTAGCCTGGCAGGACTACGTGCGCGACTGATTCTTCGGTGTTAAAACACCCCCTACATAGAGGGCTGTCGGTCGCGCCTAAAGTGAATAGGTGTTTGTTTAAGGGACAGTGGCCCGTAACTGTCTGAGAAGGCGTTTTGTGAGTAAGGTAACCGAAACCGGAAAGGAACCCGGGGTATCAGACCATGATTCAGCTTTTGGGGAGTCTGGTAACAATGAAGCGACGCACGTCTGACCTTCGCAACCCTTTAACAATGAACCAAACCAACTTTTGGGCTTTTGACCATCCTTAATAGCTAAGGTACAGTCGCCATCAGATATATCGTAGCAGACAAGGTGACCAAATATATCTGAACAAATTAAAATGTCAATAAGTTCTGAACATACAACTAACCAATAATATCTGAACATTCAGTACTGCATTAATATCTGAGCAGATGATGTCATTTACTTCTGAACATACAATAACCAATAATATCTGAACTGTCATCCTTCACGCACGTCAATACCAATGCGAGGTTGCCTATCGTTTTAGAAATCAATTTGGCAACGTCGCGTTCGTCGCTCAACATAATACTTATATAAAGCTCGATTACCAATGACTGACTCACTGGTAAAAGAGGGTAATGGGGGTCACTTAAGCGAGAACTCAAATAAAATTTCAATTAAAAAGAAAGTATTTATGGCAACTGCCTGTAAACATAATTTACTTATTAAACTATCATTAGAGATCAATTTCAGTCACTTTGGCAATCAACTTTGGAAATTACAGAAGTTTAAAAAAAAACAGATTTGACTCCCATTACACTGACATCAGGGTAATGGTGATCACCGTGCGGGCAATCGGAGTCAAATAAAATCTAGCATACATCGCAAACATAACCTGCCACCCAGTGCACTCCGATTGAGCCCATTGTCCACACGAGGTACACCTGTACCACATCTCGTTGTTTCTACCGAATTCGTAGCATACTAGGCATCTGTTTCCAGCATCTTCTGCGTCAACATCCTCATCGTCCTGGCATAAGTAGTCGATGCCCACATCTGATACAGAAGTTTCATTCCGTTCTTTTAATATTTGGCGCTTAGCCTTTTCAAGTTCCTTCTTCTGTACTTTAGTCTTTTTCTTCTCTTTTCCTTTACCTCCTCCTATCTTATTTTTATTTTTTGCTTTGAAGTTAAAATTGCTACAATTTTAACTTCAACGCAACTCAAACGCTCCTTTCGACCCTGTGTTGTTTTAATAGCAGATGCTTTCTCTGGCAGTTTTATTAAATCATGCAATATACTAGATTGTTTAGGCGTACCATCTGACTCTCATTTCCCACAACTACACTATGACTAAAAAATTAAATAAAAAAAAACTTTAATACACTGATCTAATCTGAACTGCACATGACAACTTGAAACATCTAAATAAGTAAATGTAAATGCCATAATCGCATACTGCAAGATTTTTGGCACTTACCTTCTAATTTGCATTTAAGTAAAATTACATCAGCGGAGCGCAAAAACAAAACACGTTCGTTTCTCAGAGACACGTGGGCCGACTGGCGCGAGCCGTTCGTGGCTGCGCGGGGGCCCAAAGCGGGGGCTAAAGACGCTGTTTACGCGTCGGTCTCATGTAGTATTTCGTGGTGGTGTGGGTGACTCCCATTGCCCGCTGACTCCCATTACCCTGTTTTCCCCCTAAGGGCTGCTTTTTGGTGTGTTGGGGATTATTTTTGCGGAAAAAGTTTCGACAACCCTGAGAGTTTTTTAATTAATCATATCAAAAAATAATAGGTTTTTGATATTTAAAGAAAAAAACAAAATGGCGGCCATTTTTGCGTCATTAACTTTTTTGTTACAGCAGTTATTCGAAAAGTAAAAAAGTGTCTCTGAATCACCTGAATGAATGAATGAATCATCAATCTCATCATATAAACGAATACAATCATCTTTAACATGTCGCTTCGTGACCGCTCGTTGGTAATAAATATCTTGGTTTTTTAGGGTTCCGTAGCCAAAATGGCAAAAACGGAACCCTTATAGTTTCGTCATGTCCGTCTGTCCGTCTGTCCGTCTGTCCGTCTGTCCCAGCCGATTTACTCGGAAACTATAAGTACTACAGTGATGAAATTTGATGGGAATATGTGTTGTATGAACCGCTACAAAATATGACACTAAATAGTAAAAAAAGAATTGGGGGTGGGGCCCCCCATACATGTAACTGAGGGATGAATTTTTTTTTTCGATGTACATACCCGTGTGGGGTATCAATGGAAAGGTCTTTTAAAATGATATAAAGTTTTCTAAAAAACATTTTTCTTAAAGTGAACGGTTTTTGAGATATCAGCTCTCAAAGTCGTAAAAAGTATGTCCCCCCCCCCCTCTATTTTTATAACTACGGGGTATAAAATTCTAAAAAAAATAGAGGTGATGCATGCTAATTAACTCTTTCAACGATTTTTGGTTTGATCAAAGTATCTCTTATAGTTTTTGAGATAGGTTGATTTAACTGTAATTTTGGTTAAGTTATTGTGCTTACACTGAAAACGATGGCTGAACCTTATAAGATAGATCAAAAAATATACTACAGTATTGTACACCTTTAAAAATCCGCGATGATATAAAATCTTTATAATGTAGGTACTTTTTACGAGAAATATTAGCTTATTCAAGCAATACGCCATTAATCCTTATCCAGTAATGTACCTTAAATACATTGTGCATTTGTCCATTCACCAGGTGTATAAATTGACATAATAAGTTTATTATATTTGCTGCTACGGAACCCTTTGTGCGCGAGCCCGACTCGCACTTGGCCGGTTTTTTATGAAACTCCTTAGTTTCCAATGACTGTTAATGCCTATATCCTGGCCACACACTTTTAAAAATAATTTTCAGATTCAAATATGTAATGACACTTTGTTTCTTTTCTTTACGTACTTTGTTTATCCTGATATATGACTGACATTTGCTCAGATATTAATGCAGTACTGAGTGTTCAGATATTATTGGTTAGTAGTATGTTCAGAAGTTAATGACTGGCACCTGCTCAGATTTTTATGCAGTACTGAATGTTCAGATATTAATGGTTACTTGTAGCGTTCAGAACTTATTGACATTTTAATTTGTTCAGATATATTTGGTCATCTTGTCTGCTACGATATATCTGACGGCGACTGTACAAGGTCTATTTTCGCACTGCCAGGGTAACTCGATCTCACGCCGTTTGTACTTTACAATTGAAGCACTTTACCAATTGTAAAACCCAACTTGAGATCGTCAGTACCAACCTTGGATATTAAATATAATGAATCATTTGACATGATATTGTGTGTTATTTAAATGCCTTTTTTACCTTAAAACACGGAACTGTGTACATTGTAGTATGAACAAATTCATAAAAAAAGTACAGTAAGCATCAAAATTATCTTGGCGTTCAACGCTATCAAAAATATCTGAGCATTCGACAAGCAACTGTATGCGCCAAGGTGAATGAATGAATGAATGAATATGCTTTTTATTGCACACAAAACAGAGGTATAAATCTTAAAACTAGTTATAACAGGAGTAATGTACAACAAAGGTGGCCTTATCACTATGGGCGATCTCTTCCAGGCAACCTTTGGGTAAAGGACACTTGCATTTTCATTTGCTGTTCGTGAAAAAATTACCACAAATGAAAGTGGTCAAGAAATGATTTTCTTTCATGTTTCAAATCTTCAATCATAGAAATCAGATACACGCCTAGATAGAGCGTGAAAAAATTAAAGTGTGTGAAGGCTCCATTTGCAAAAGAGCCCTATTTGGCATTTTTCAAATAAAATTAAAAATCATTATGGATTAGGGTAGAAAAATGAAATACTTACTACATTTTATTTTTAACCTTGACCACAGCCTTGACGCATTCGAAATTCAAAATATCTATAACTGTGAAACTACCAATGACAGGGCTGTGTATCTGGGTTTGTTCTGTAGAGATTATTTCAATGTTTTAAATGCTCACATGTTATTGTTAGGTTTGAATGCAAAGATCATTATGAATACAGACTGTACCTACCAAGTATTAAAACTGGCGGTAAATACCTTATTAGTGCAATTTTTTTGTTAAACTTTACACGACTCTTGAATGTTTGTTTATCGTACTATCCATAAATTGATGATTAATGATTTACGTCAAAATGAATTAAATAATGATGATTTAAGAACGAACTTATCTGCTATTCAATTGTATTAGTTTGTACGCGGATTCAAAATCTTAAATCCGGTTTTAGCAAGGTTGGTGACGTGATGGAGATTTTATTAAATCACCGAAAATTTAATAACTTTGTCCATTTGAAAACTAACTTATTATAGCTTATTCTAATAAATGATAAACGATAGAGTTGGAAATTCGCTGGGCGAAGAAGCTGCCAGCCTACAACATGGAAACTTGACAGTTTAGTCTGCATAATAAGAAAAATAATGCCAAAAAGGTTGGCAAAACCTGAAAACGTCACTTGAAAATGACTTAAGTGACATTAACAGATTTGACAGTGACGTATCTGTCGTAGATTTTTTGATCTTGAATTCCAGTTTGGAGTATAGTATTTTATCATCAACATCGACAATTAATCCTTAAAGTCCTGATAATTTCCATCTGTTTACGTCATCACTTCTAGCTTTCAGAACCGGATATGATAACAATGAGGACAATAAAAAACGTATTACAGTCCACGCGAGCGTTGCGTAACGCGCCTTTGTACACTCGGCAGTGGATGTACCCTTTTTTTACTGTCGTAGGGGAAATGTCAGGCCAGAGGAGCCATGGCCTGATATTTAATAAATAAATAAATTGAGAAAACATCATATTGTTTTGCTATTAAAACCAGAAACAACGAAATATATATATCATTTATACTACGACCGCGACTACGTCCGCGACGAATAGTATCATTGGGTAGCATTTTTAATTCCCCCCTCCTCCCCCTTTTAACCCCTTACTACCCTCTTTTCGCAATAAAAAGCCTATGTTCTTTCTCAGGAACTAGACCATCTGTAGATATAGGTACCAAATTTCATTCAAATTATCCGTTCAGCAGTTTTATTTAGTTTTAGATAATGTTGATTAAACACATAATTTAATATACAGGGTGTATCTGTAAACATTTACATCCCTTTAACCACGTATTCTACCAACCATTCTGAACAACATTTGTTCTATGACTTTTGAAAATTCGCATAAAAAAGTTTCATCTTTCCATACAAAGTCGTTCACGTGACTCAGGATTTTGTATGGGGAGTCGAATTTGTTTTTGAAAAATTTGGAAAAGTTTTTGAACAAATGTGGTTCAGAATGGTTGATAGAACACGTGGTTAAAGGATGTAAATGTTCACAGATACACCCTGTATATGTCGATACATAAGATATACCAAAAATAAATAGACATACGATTCTACCACCGAAATCGGAAAGTTGATTCTGACAAGAAGATCCAGCAAGAAACTCGCCAGTTACTCTATTTAATCGCGAAAACCTGTATCCAAAGATATGACCAAAGTAGAGCCTATGTTCAAACTAGAGACTAAGGTTGCCAAATCCTTGATAATGACGTCAGAGTGGATATAATATTAATGAATATCATATCGTCCTTAACACATTGGCCTTAGACCCCAGGGTCAAAGATTCACCCGCTTATAACAACATATTACGTCTTTAGTGGGTCATATTACAAAGATGGTAGATTTGATCCACTTAATATGCATATATTCATCGGATTAGTAAGAAAAACCGGGTCGGTATCCGTTTTAGTACAGAACTATAGTTTACTGAAAGACAAAGGTTATAGATTAAAGTGTATTTTATCAAAATGGCGTTAAATTAATTACCACATTTATATTCAAAAGTATTTCGTGTGCTCTCTGATGTTATGGAGTAAAACACCATTTTTTTTATTTAACTCTAACATTATGTAGATATAAATTCTATAGAAATCGACAAATCTTATATACAGACCGAAAATGCGAAACACAAACGCACTCAATACAATTGATGGTGATTGATTAAATTATTAAATAACTAGCGGCCGCCCGCGACTTCGTACGCGTGGAGTTAATTATTGACACTTACCGTCATATTTTGGACAATCCACACAATATATTTTTATAAATTGTAGCCTATGTGTTATTCTGATGTATAAGCTATATTGTGGTAAAGTTTCATTCAAATCCATTCAGTAGTTTTTACGTGAAAGAGTAACAAACATCCATACAAACTTTCGCCTTTATAATAGTATTAGGATTTAAAAAAATGCTAGTAGTTAACTCGTAATGTAGTAAAAAGGAAGTCGTATTTTTGATCTGTCATGTCAACCTTGACATTTCCACGTGTCAAAGTTTAAACTGTTTTTATCAATCATATGTTGATCTAATTTCAACGTATGGCATCATACCATAACTATTTATTGTGCTTTACTCTTTTGATCGGGATCGATTCCCGCGAGCAAAAGTATGTTTCGAATTCTTTGAACATAGCTCGGGTTTGTGATCACCAATTCCTATTAGGCAAGCTTTGAAGTACTGTAATTTACTTTCACGATTTAATAGAAATATTAGAAATAGAAATAGAAATATTCTTCATTTAATTTAAGTCCTTATAGAACATTTATGAATGTCAAATATTATGTAAGCTACCGCTGATTCGGAAAGTTGATCTCTACCGAGAAGAATCAGCAAGAAACTCAGTAGTTACTCTTTTCAAATTTAACCATTACAATTTTCATAATTGTTGCATACAGGGTGTATCTGTGAACATTTAAGTACATCTCTTTAACCACGTCTTCTACCAACCATTCAGAACAACTTGCTCTAAGATTTATTGAAAAATCGTCGATATTTTCACGTGACCAACTTAGTATGAAAAGTTGAATTTTTATTTGCGAAATTTCCAAATTTATTTAACCAAAGTTGGCAGAATACGTGGTTAAAGGCATGTTAATGTTCACAGATACACCCTGTATAGTTACACATGCAACCATGGGAGAGCCACACTTCGGCATGAATGTTATAGTGCTCTACTCTGCGCAAAAACATGCACAAATGTTTTTATAAGTAACACTTAAAGTTTAATATTATCATTGTATTGTATCGTTAACTAAATAATCTTCAAAATTATACAAAATCACATCAGAATTTAGGTTGATTTACATAATAAACTGTGTCCGGGTTGAGATTCGTCAGCCAACACGATTTGAACTTTACTACCAAACATTTAAGTGTCGTAATCGAATATAAGTATACATTTGTGAATAACATAGTTGTTTTACAATGACTGAATACTTAAGTATGGATTGGTCATCTGTGGCCTTTTATAAGCAGATCAAATGTGTAGTAAGATAAAGATTATACGATCGAGTCAAACAGCGTCCCATCGAATCAAGAGGATAAGATAATCCTAGTAATAACTATTATAAAGGCGAAAGTTTGTTTGGATGTATGGATGTTTGTTACTCTTTCACGTCAAAACTACTGAATGGATTTGAATGAAACTTTACCACAATATAGCTTATACATCAGAATAACACATAGGCTACAATTTATAAAAATATATTGTGTGGATTGTCCAAAATATGACGGTAAGTGTCAATAATTAACTCCACGCGTACGAAATCGCGGGCGGCCGCTAGTAATTAATAATAATATTTCACTACATCACATACATTGATCTGACTCCGAGATAGGTAGCTCAAGCACCTGTGTTACAGATATCAGAACCAACAGTGGGATTACAAAATATATACATATAATACTTTTCTTTTGTGAATACATACTTATAATACATAGAAAACACCCAGACCAATACAAACAAACATGTTCATGCACACAAATGTTTGTACTGTGCGGGGATCGAACCCGCAACTCTTGGCCAGACGCAGCATTCACTACCACTGAACCAACCGGGTCTCGGGAATAGAGAGTGCATCTGTGTGTGCCCACACACTTGAACACTATGATATATCCTGCGTACGGCTGATCGTTTAGATTGGCTGCTTTAGCCGAATATCTACTAAATTCATTAAGATCATAGCATCCAAAAAGTACGCTTTTTTATGTGATAGGTGGCAGACGAGCAAACGGATCACCTGATGATAACCGATTGCTGCCGTCCAAAAACACCTGCAACACCAGTAGAGTCACAAGTGCGCTGCCAACCCTTAACCCTCTTTCCCCCCAGTTGGGCCTTATCCTCACTAACTCGACGAAACACAGCGCAGGCACTGCTTCACGCCAGTCTTCTGTGAGGCCGTGGTATCACTCCGATCGAGCCGGCCCATTCATGCCGAAGCGTGGCTCTCCGGTAAGAATGCTAAGACCATTAATGCTGCGTCTGGGCCAAGGGTTGCGGGTTCGATCCCCGCACAGTACAAACATTTGTGTGCATGAACATGTCTGTTTGTATTGGTCTGGGTGTTTTCTATGTATTATAAGTATGTATTTACAAAAGAAAAGTATTATATGTATATATTTGTAATCCCACTGTTGGTTCTGATATCTGTAACACAGGTGCTTGAGCTACCTATCTCAGAGTCAGATCAATGTTTGTGATGTAGTGAAAATATTATTATTATATTAAATATATTATGATTCAGGATTTGAGGAGTCTGGTAATTACAATGAAGCGACGCACGTCTGACCTTCGCAACCCAACAGGGAACCAAACCAACTGAATCATGGTTACACGTTTCAGAAACTATACGAAACGTGTATGTTTCCTCACGATTCCCTCACTGGTGAGCTAGTGGTAGAATTACGCACATAGATTTAAAGAGTGTTATAGGAATCGGGTCTAGGTATTATTAAAACTTATCTACTTATTAATGCTAGATGCGACAAACTAGGATGTGGGTCACCTGATAGAGAATTCTTTGTGTGTTTCTGCCCTAAAACTTAAATTTACTTGGATAAATCTAGAGCTTTAAGCTTCAATTTACAAACCTAAGCCATGTTAAAAATTTAGGCGTTTCATTTTTATGTTTGCCACTTAAAATCTTATAAGTATAAGTGAAATATTCGTTTCTAAAAGTCACTTTTTTATGTGAAAGGTAGCAGACGAGGAGACGGATCACCTAATGGCAAGCGATTGCCGCCGCCCATAGTCACCCGCAACACCAGTAGAGTCACAAGTGCGCTGCCAACCTTTAACCCCCGTAACAAAATTAACAAGTCACGTGACCGACTTTGAATGAAAAGTTTATTTGTTTTAGTCACAGCAAAATATATTTCAAAATGGCGTAGAAAGCTTGGTTAAAAGGATGTAAATTCATAGATACACCATGTATTTAAAAAAAAACTGCACAAAAATCGGTTTTGTAGTATAAAGATCTAAGCCAAATTTTATTGTATTAATAACGATATATATTTAGATTCCATTAAAATTATTTTAAGATTGATTTAAGTGACATCATGAATACCTCCAAAACACACATAGAAAAGACATCAACGATTTTTTTTGGTGTAGCAATACTTTGCAATTTATTCTTTAGTAAAAAATACACTTAAAAATTAATAAAAAAATTATAAAGTTCTTAAAAAAGAGGAAAATATTTTTAACATTTACCAATCATATAAAAAATACGACGGAAACTTGCTATAACGCAGCCGAAACGTCAAGCAGTAAGTACATAATTATGTGCTTAAAATTAAATTAACATCACGTTAATTCCCGTATATAATAATAATAGTTTTTTTTATAATAATGATTATTAAAAAAATACCTATTATTAAAAAATCTTTGGATTGATAAATTACAATTTATATTGCGTGTTTTATTAAATTAGTTATTCAAGTAAATATCCTTATAATATACGTACCTAAAATACCTAATTTGATTCTATTTACTAAAAAAAGTATAAAATTGTGACGGAAAAAGAATTTGGATTTCTTTTCAGGTGGTTTAAATTATTTGAAAATCTTCACATTAGTAGCTAATATTTTTTAAAATAAACCAACTAATCATTAAATTATAAATAAAATTCAATGTTAATAATCACAAAATACTAGGACACTTAATTTATCGGCGCATTAAATTAAACATTCCATTAAAAATGTTCCAATATTTTTTCCACACGCTGTAATTCCAACCACTAAATTGCAAAAAAACTTTGTCACACTTTAAGAAACACTCCACATTTTCCTCAAAAAAATATTAAACAAAAAAACTTACATATTTTTCAGCACACGCTACCCCACTCCACAGAACCAAACCACTCACTAAGATCGGATCGAGTCAACTGTCGCTTATAAAATTTTCGTGACGTCACTTTTTAGTAAAAAAATTTTTTTATAAAAAAAATTTTTTTTGCAAAAAAAAGTGAGTAGGTAATACTGTCGCGCGCGCGTCGATGGGACAAACGCGCGTAGGAGATGCGCCTGAGTTTATATACGGGCTGGTTTTGTAATACTTCGCGGCCTCGGCGAGTAAGACAGAACATTTTTTTGAAAATTTCCAGTGATGCATACGTGTTGTAAGAAAAGTGCATGACTTTTTTTTATTACAAAATTTCATTTTTTTTATTAAAAATAAGCCTACTTATTTTTTTGTACAATTTTAAATCCCTGAAGACGCTAAAAAATCATTTTACTATTGCAATGTGTTGAGTAAGATTCTACATCTTATTGGTTTGAGATTGTAAAAGACGCGCCAATTTTTTTGCTTGTTTTCATTTATTTAAAAAAAAACTTGTTGTTTTAAATAATTAATGTTTATAATGGAACGCAAAGGTAAAAAAATATAAGTATCTATGTTTTTGTGTTAATTGTAATTAACACAAAAATCTTAAAAATAAACTTTTTATTTATGTTAATATCATTATATTTAAAATTCTTATATTTCTTTTTTTTATTATATAAAGAGCCCCGTTGGTCTAGTGGTTAAGTACCGGTCCGTGATCTCAGAGTCCTGGGTTCGATTCCCAGGTCGAGAAAAAAAAGGTATGTTTCGAACTTTTCGAATATAGCTCGGGTTTCTGGTACTAAATCCGTATTAGGCAAGCGTGGTGATTAAGCCTAATCCCATCATAGTAGCGATGACTTGATTTCTATGATGGAGGCCTTTGCCCTGCAGTGGGACAGTATACAGGCTGATGATTACTTGACTTTTAAAAATTATTGGTTACAAGCTGGATCGACGATCTAATGAAGGTCGCAGGAATTCCTTGGATGCGGGTGGCACAGGACCGATCTGTGTGGAGAACTTTGGGGGAGGCCTATGTCCAGCAGTGGACGTCTATTAGCTGAAATAATTAACATGACATTCCCTGGTTAAAATATCTTAGTTTTATTAAGAGACTAGTGGCCCGCCCTCACTTCGCTTCGGGACCGTAATTCAGAAACGAACCAATAGATGGCGCTGTGCTCAATTACATCGCGCAAGCGTTTCGTGTTTTCGGTTTATCCTATAAGCCTTGTCGTTGTCTATAGAAGTTATCTCTTTATAAATAGTATAGATTTTGCGAATGAATTTTTTTTTTATCACATGATAAGGTAGCAGACAAGCAGGCGGATCACCTGATGGTAAGCAAATGCCGCCGCCCATGGTTACCTGCAACATCAGTAGTGTCACAAGTGCGATGCTGACCTTATAACCCCGTTCCCCTGGAATGGGCCTGTACCCTCACTCACGCAGCGAAACACAGCGCATGCACTGCTTCACGCCGGTTTTCTGTAAGAACGTGGTATTACTCCGGTCGAGCCGGCCCAATCATGCCGAAGCGTGGCTCTCCCACTGATAAAGTAGCTAGCTAGCGCGTAGCTTAAGGTCGTCGCCCATACGCCTTTGAAAATCCAAAGACAATGAGGATGTTTGCAAATGCAAAATTCGATAGATGGCGTTACGTTGACGTCAGGTCCAACTTTGACGACATTGGCTGTTTCATACAACACTTCATAATTGACATGATACGTCAAATGTAACCAATCCACTCGTTGTTGGACCTGCCGTCAACGTAACGCCATCTATCGGATTATGCATTTGCATACACCCCCATTGATTTTGTATTGTGTCTGCTGTCTCTGGCCTTAGGAGGTTAAGCACTTGTGTTACAGATATCAGACAACAGAGGATCACAATATAATACTTAAATAGGACATAAAAATAACACCAATGAATATATAATGATGTATAATTGAATTGTTTCCTAACCTAATTGTAAACTGTGAAATGATGTAGGTATGTTTTGTTGGTTATCTTCTATCTATACTATTTTAAAGAGATAACTTCTATAGACAACGACAAGGCTTATAGGTAAACCGAAAACACGAAACGCTTGCGCGATGTAATTATACACAGCGCCATCTATTGGTTCATTTCGGAATTCCGGTCCCGAAGCGAAGTGAGGGCGGGCCACTAGTATAATATAATGATGTATATTTGAATGATTGTTTCTTTTACCGTGAAATGATGTTTTGTTGGCTACCTATCTATCTTCTATACTATTTATAAAGAGATAACTTCTATAGACAGCGACACGGCTGATAGGTTAACCGAAAATACGAAACCCTAGCGCGATTTAATCGACGCCCAGGGCCATCTATTGGCTGACTTTGGAATTAATGTCCCGAAGCGGAGCGAGGGCGGGCCGCTAGTCCTTCATCATCAGCAACCCACGCTCGTCCACTGCTGGACATGGGTCTCCCCCAATGCACGCCACCGCTCCCGATTTTCGGCCACTCTCATCCAGCTCACTCCAGCCAGCCTTCAAATGTCGTCTGCTGCCACTTCAGTTTGCTAATTCGGTGGGCTATGTCGGTGACTTTTTTTTTTAATTCCTTAAATAAGTAAATAAATAAATGATGATTCAAATGCACAATTTATTTAGGTTTTATGTAAAGTGGCAATCAACATTTTAAGTCCTTTCATCTTTAAAGCAATTTATCGGAAATACCCGCTTTTGACAATAATAGTAATTTAACATATGCCAATAGTTCAGTTGATTCTGGCATGCTGTTCGCCCACGCGAGGCTCCGGGTTCGATGCCGAGAGTAGTGAAGGGAACCCTTCGGATAAAACTTGAGAGTTTCTATAATCGAACTTCTGTGTTCGTTTTAATTTGGACATTTAATGGCTACGAATTGCAAATTTGCAAAGCAGGTTCGATGCCGATGTAGTGAAGGGAACCCTTCGGATAAACTTGAGAGTTTCTATAATCGAACTTCTGTGTTCGTTTTAATAAGGACATTTAATGGCTACGAATTGCAAATTTGCAAAGCAGGTTCGATGCCGATGTAGTGAAAGGACCCTTCGGATAAAACTTGCGAGTTTCTATATTCGAACTTCTGTGTTCGTTTTGGTTTGGACATTTATTGATTACTAAAATTGGAATAATCAATAAATGTCCAAACGCCGGCCTTCTGTGAGGCCGCGGTATCACTCCGGTCCTGCCGGCCCATTCATACCGAAGCGTGGATCTCCCACGGTGATTACATACTACAATCCGGATGCCTCGATAATCCGCTAGGAGTCCTATTTTTGCTTCCGGGTTAAAGAGGGTACTGTAGTTCCAATTTTTGCCAATAGATGGCGCCTTCCATCGATTCTGTCGCGCAAGTGTTTCGTCTTTTCGGGTTACATACAGGCTGTATGTGTGAACATTTACATCCCTTTAATTACGTGTATAAGTCAACAGCAAAAGTAGATGATCAAAATCAAAAACTCTATACACACTATTGAGCGGAAGTTCGCGTCAGAACTGTATGAATCACTTTGAGGCTATACTGAGTTTGCGTCAGAACTGTATGAAATTGACACCATACAGTTCTGACGCGAACTCCGCTCAATATCACTATTGAGCAGAGTTCGCGTCATAGAAAGCGTATAGGTTTTTGATTTTGATCATCTACTTTTGATGTTAAAACTCTACTACCAACCATTTTGAAAGACATTTTCAACGACTTCTCGAAATTCATCCAATTATTTCAACTCAAGGGGAGTGAATACGCTATCAGCGCACTTGACTTGTGCTTTTAACTTTCGGTTATCTTTAACGCAGCTCATCACTACGCGGCGCCTCTTCGTATGTAATGCGTCTAGTAGCTAGATTAGCGTATTTGGCAATAAACATTACAAAGTATTGTAATTGGGTTTATCCCATGTACGAAACGTGGACACTAACAGCACAGCTAGTCCAAAAGTTTAAAGTCGCTCAGCGGGCTATGGAAAGAGCTAAGCTCGGCGTTTCTTTGCGTGATCGAATCCGAAACGAGGTAACCCCCTTTCCCCCCAAGTTGGGAATCCGATACCCTCACTCACTCGACGAAACACAGCGCAGGCACTGCTTCACGCCGGTCTTCTGTGAGGCCGTGGTAACACTCCGGACGAGCCGGCCCATTCATGCCGAAACATGGATCTTCCACAGTAAATAAAATATTTATGACATAAACCATTATTTTCCCACGCCTTCTTCGTACAACGTATGGTATTTAAAGATCACACCTACTTATAAAGTAAAGTATGTACATCCTTGAGCATTTGTCATTAAATGATCCGAAGTAATGATTCATGTTGTATTGTCATTAAGTAATGACTTACTAGCTTACAATAGGATGTTTGTAATTGTATTAGATTAACATTTTCCTTCTAATTTGACGGCCTCGATGGCGAAGTGGCTAAGATGTTCGCCCGAATTGCGAATGGTCCCGGATTCGATTCCAATCAAGGAAATTTAAGAAATGAATGAATGAAAGTAACAATGAAAATCAAGTCAATTTAGGGAATTACATTTTCTAAGTTTAATTGGGTCTGGGTGTTCTGGGTTGACGCCCCCAGTTAATTATCGTCATCTGGTACTCATAGTACAGGGGTTGCTCTAGTTTGAGACCAGATTTGGTGAGATTGTCTGGCGCATTTAAATAAGTTATTAGGAATTAGGATATGGTATCCTTTTTAGGGTAATAAATAAATAAAATAAATTGAGACAACATCACATACATTGTCCTGGTCCCAAACTAAGGTTTTCCCTTGTGCTATGGAAACCAGAAACAACGAAAGAACCACAAACACCCTGACCCAACACAATACAATAAGGGAAAAGACATAGGTACATACAAAGAAAAAAAAAGTAAAGTATCTAAGGTTTTCCGTTGTACCTACCATGGAAACCAGACACAATGAAGAAACCACAAACACCAACACAACACAAATATTTGTTTCATCAACAAACATTTGTGTTGGTGTGGGAATCGAACCCGCGACCCTTACGTCTCAACCGGCGCACAAACCACCTTCCCACTGCAGGGCAAAGGCCTCCATCATAGAAATCGTCATCGCTACTATGATGGGATTAGGCTTAATCACCACGCTTGCCTAATGCGGTGCGGTGATCACAAACCCGAACTATGTTCGAAACATTCGAAACATATTTTTGCTCGACCCGGGGATCCAACCCGTTGGTCTAGTGGCTTAAGTACCGGGCCGTGGGAATGTCGGGGTAGCCACCTACCAAATAAAAATTAAAATATCTATATCTGTAAAACTACAAATGACAGCACATGTTAGGCTAGGCGCCATCCTAGTTGTATTCCCGGCCTGTCGTAGGAGGCGACTAAACGGGCTTCGGAGTACGTGAGCATGCCACTACTGGGGAGTGGCTTGCTCAGTATCACGACTCCGCGAGGGAAAAAATCCTACTGGGTGTCCTGGTAGGTCGCGCATTTGGGAAGGGCTGCATTGCGCCAAACAATCTGGCTCAAAGTGGCGAGCGCGATTTGCGGTACGGTCCAGTCCCGGCTGTGGGGTATCCGACCGCGATTGCGCTGAGATGGACACCCCAAGGGTTTTGGTTAGGGTTAGAGTCCCACACACCACCTTGTCCCCCACATGTGGCAAGGTGAAGGCCATGATGGTTTCCCCTGGGAAAAAAAAGGCGCCATCCTAGTTACTTATAGAAATAATCCTGTACATCGCCCCCTGCCAATGTCACGGCCTTAGTCCTACTATATGTAGATCGTAATAAGTTAAGTATATGATCAGAATCGTCTTGTTTTCCCTCTAACATCCGACTGTGAAATTGCTCTCGGACTCATCAGTTTGCGTGTTTTCCGCAAGTGTACTGTTGCGCGGAAAATGCCTTAAGAGGCTATACGAATGAAACTAGCGCCGCCAACCTATTTACACTGATTGTGGCGAAAATATGATATTTTTGAAGAAAATAAAACATTACAGACTTAGGTAGATCCAAGTAAATTGGATTATTTAAGATGCAATACAATATTTCTAACACGCGAGAAGTAACGATAATGTTAATTATTGCTAAAAACGGCCACTTTTAGCAATAATTGACATTATTGTTACTTGTCGCGTGTTTTATATATTGTATTGCATTTTGAAAAATTCAATGTACTTTTATCTAAGTCTGTAATGTTTTGCTTTCTTAAAAAATATCGTATTTTCGCCACAATCAGTGTAAATAGGTTGGCGGCGCTAGTTTCATTCGTATTTCGTTCTTAATGTTGGCGTAGCAATTAATAGTACATTTTAGTAGGGTAGATAAGCGTACCCAGAGGGGGGGATGGGTGCAAGAAGAAGACTAAGACTTGACTTAGACCAATAGATGGCGCTGGGAGACGATTGCACCGCGCTTGTGTTTCGTAACGTGCCTTCGGTTTACCTATAAGCGGTTACGTGGACTATCAGATTGCAGTGCCAACCTTCACCTAATTTACCCCCAAATGGGCGTCTACCCTTTTTTTTGTTGACCCATGTGAAATGCCGCCAGCCCGTAGTGCAATGAGCCGACGTCGCCACCTTTCGGCGGCGCCTTATGCACACCCTCGGCTGGGAGACCGACGGGTAGTGTTGGGCTCTCCCATGACTGGGGCACAAAATAATTACACACAGAAAGTAGGCTGCCCACTAAGAGCTAAAAACGTGTCATGTACTCACGCATGCGCACTAACGGGGAATTACGCCTTTTCGACCACATTAATCCTAGCCTATGACATAAGATGGTCGATCTGTCGAGGTCTGTGGTAGAGGCCGCGCGCTTATGTACTCATGCCGGGCAACAACCCTAGCATATGTCAACGAACTCTTCTAAATTCAAAATCAGGCTGAGTCTACCTTCCGTGTGTAATTATTTTGTGACTGGGGCCTCAGCTGTTCTGAGGCCGGTCAAAAGGCGTACCAACTAAAACACCTGGGGCTGTTCCCGGCTTACCCAAGGCTACAGGGTGGGATACGGGATACGCCTCACTAACTCGGAAAACACTGCACAATCGCTCCTTCACCTTCTAAAAGGCCGTGGTATCGCTCTGGTCAAGCCGGCCCATTCATGCCGAAGACTACATAACTACGTAGTTTTGTTGGCAATTGTACCCATTACAATAAGGTTGGTGACGGCATCGGCGGCCGGATGTCAGGGGCCGTGACCGACCGCTTAACGCAACTAACAGCTTATTTTATGGCGCTATGGATTAAGTAAATTAAGTCATAAACGAAAGAACAATAGTTGCCCAACCATACGTCGACAAAAGCGTAGCCAGGGCGGGGGTTGGGGGCTCGTTTATTATTCGGCCAAAAAGGTTGGCGGCGCACGCTCTCTGGCGTTGCAGGTGTCTATCGCTTACCATCAGGTGATCCGTCTGCTCGTCTGCCACCTATCACAAAAAGACCTAGGTAGGTAGTTAAACTTAAAGTTAGTATCTTCTATACTATTTATAAAGAGATAACTTCTATAGACAACGACACGGCTTATAGGTAAACCGAAAACACGAAACGTATGCGCAATGTAATTGGACACAGCGCCATCTATTGGTTTATTTCTGAATTACGGTCCCGAAGCGAAGTGAGGGCGGGCCAGTAGTATTAATATAAAAACATAGATACTTATTTTAATTTACGCTTTTAGCTTGTAAAAAATCTGGATTGTCCCCCTCTGACTTAGAAACTGGGTATGCCCATGTTTGTATGGGACACCAGTGTGACCGAACGGAAGAGGGATTGGGCGCAGGGCCAACACGAGGCATGGGGGTACAAGCAAAGATTTAAATCAATCTTTGGGTACAAGACCGCCATCTTTCAGACTTCGGGCTGACTCTGAGAATTACTGACAGAAAAACTTAGTACTTTATTTTTGGCTCGACCCGGGAATCGAGCACGGGATCCCTAGCGCAGCCGTCGCTTTCCGCACCGAGGCAGTCGTAGTCATAAGAACCCCAATTTAAGAAACATCGCTGAACGAATTACTTGTATAAGATTTGTTGATAGAACTAGCGGCCGCCCGCGACTACGTCCGCGTGGAAAAGTAACTTTTTACACCCCCTTTTAAACCCCTTTCAACCCCCTTTTAGCAATAAAAAGTAGCCTATGTCCTTTCTCAGGGTCTAGACCAATCTGTATACCAAATTTCATTTAAATCCGTTCAGTAGTTTGGCGTGTGAAAGAGTAACAGACAGACAGACAGACAGAGTTACTTTCGCATTAATATTTAGTATGGATTTGTCCCTTTATAAGAAGTATAGAAGAAGATGAGGGCTCAGGATAAATTCGACTAAAATTTAACGGTTTTATTGTATAATTCGTAATTTTAAAGCCTCTTTGTTATGTCACAGATAATATCTCGCTCTCGATACGGTCCTAAAACGTCACCTGATTCATATTTGAGTAACATGTGAACTGAATCCTTGCCTTGGCCCAGATTTATATGATTCATTTTGTTTTCGATTTGAGGAAGTTGAGTTCTTCTGGACCAATTTATACTCGTACTAGCGGCCGCCCGCGACTTCGTCCGCGTGGAAAAGTAACTTTTTACCCCCCTTTTAACCCCTTACAACCCCCCTTTTCCGCAATAAAAAAGTAGCCTATGTTCTTCGCAGGGTCTAGATTATCTATATACCAAATTTCATTTAAATCCGTTGAGTAGTTTTGGCGTGAAAGAGTTACAGACAGACAGACAGAGTTACTTTCGCATTTATAATATTAGTATGGATTAGCTTTTGCCCCCCACTTCCCTAAAATGGGGGAGTAGAGAGAGGCAAAAAGTAGTCCATGTTACTCTCCATCCCTTCAACTATCTCCACTTAAAAAATCACGTCAATTCGTCGCTCCGTTTTGCCGTGAAAGAAAGACAAACATACAGACACACTTTCGCATTTATAATACTAGCGGCCGCCCGCGACTTCGTCCGCGTGGAAAAGTAACTTTTAACCCCCCTTTCAACCCCTTACAACCACCTTTTCGCAATAAAAAGTAGCCTATGTTCTTTCTCAGGGTCTAGATTATCTGTATACCAAATTTCATTTAAAATCCGTTGAGTAGTTTTGGCGTGAAAGAGTAACAGACAGACAGAGTTACTTTCGCATTTATAATATTATAGTATGGATTAGCTTTGCCCCCCCACTTCCCTAAAATGGGGGAGTAGAGAGAGGCAAAAAGTAGTCCATGTTACTCTCTATCCCTTCAACTATATCCACTTAAAAATCACGTCAATTCGTCGCTCCGTTTTGCCGTGAAAGAAAGACAAACATACAGACAGACAGACACACTTTCGCATTTATAATATTAGTATGGATGCTACCGGCTACTTCTATATATAATCTGGCTTTGTATACAATGCTTGGACAACCTATAATGAATAGGTATTTGCATCTTAGCTTAAGATTTAAGTAGGTAGGGTAGGTAGGTAGGTAGGCAAACTCGTGTCATCCTAGACCTCATCGTCGTCGCTTTCCATCAGGTTGCGATTTTGGTCAAGCGTTGGCCTATAGTCCTAAATGAAAAAAAAAAATGGTCTTAAGTAGGTTGGTAGGGTCTTAGGTAGGTCGTTGGTTCGACGATATTGTAAGGGTAGCGGGGAAACAGTGGATGAGGCTGGCTGGTGACTGTAGGGAGTGGCGTAATGAAGAACAGGCCTATACTCAGCATTAAGTGGATGTGGGTTGATATGATGATGATCTTAAGTAGGGATACCACAACTTCGCTCGTGGCTATACAGACAAAATCGCGATTGTACTGTATCCATACTAATATTATAAATGCGAAAGTAACTCTGTCTGTCTGTCTGTCTGTTACTCTTCACGCCAAAACTACTCAACGGATTTAAATGAAATTTGGTATACAGATAATCTAGACCCTGAGAAAGGACATAGGCTACTTTTTATTGCGATAAGGGGGTTGTAAAGGGTTGAAAGGGGGGTAAAAAGTTACTTTTCCACGCGGACGAAGTCGCGGACGGCCGCTAGTTGTCTATATTTGCGGCATACGAAACGAGCGTCGACGGATAAGGGTTTTCAACATGACGTCTAGCTTTGATGGAAGTAGATCAAACCAGGCTTGGCCGTGTTGGGCTATGTCAGTCATGGTGTGGGTCAGATACTATCTTCTTTCAGCTGAAACCAACCTATCAAGTGAAGTAAATATCAGCTTACTGTCCCACTGCAGGGCAAAGGCCTCCATCATAGAAATCAAGTCATCGCTACTATGATGGGATTAGGCTTAATCACCACGCTTGCCTCATGCGGTGGGGTGATCACGAGCTATATATGGCAAAAATCTAGACTCTGGAACTTCGAGATCACGCTTAATCTAAAGCAAAGAGTATATTATTTATGGTCTAAAGGTGTCTCTTTATACATAACTAGTGGCCCGCCCTCACTTCGCTTCGGGACCGTAATTCACAAGTGAACCAATAGATGGCGCTGTGCTCAATTACATCGCGCAAGCGTTTCGTGTTTTCGGTTTACCTATAAGCCTTGTCGTTGTCTATAGAAGTTATCTCTTTATAAATAGTATAGATAGCGCTGGTGCCATATTAAAGAAAATAGGTGTTACTCAGCACAACTCAACATACTCAAAGTATGAATCGCTTAAATACCAAAATGTTTACAAATCATAAAGTAAGTTATGTACAATACGTCACAAATGTTATTGGGAAAATTTCACTATTCCAACCTTGGTACAGTCAGCGTGAGTCAGACTGCGTAGGCGCAGCCTTCACCTTCAGTACATCTGTTTATAATTGCTCTCAGAACACCCAGACGTGGCATTGTTACAGTTAGATGTACCTCAGTACTTAGGCAGGTTACTAAAACCATACCATATTTTCATTTGATATTGGTTTATATAGATTGTTTTAGATAGATAGATAGATAGAATATATATTCTTTATTGCACAGAAATAGAATACACACAACAACAGCTATAGACAGTACAATAAGGCGGTCTTATCGCTTGTAGCAATTTCTTCCAGACAACCTTCAGGTAGAGGAGAGAAAACAGCGTTTATATGTATGTTTCACATTTATTTTATTCAGGGAGAGTTTGGATATAGGTGGCAGACGAGCCGACGGATCACCTGATGGTAAGCGATTACCGCCGCCCATGGTCACCTGCAACACCAGTAGTGTCACAAGTGCGCTGCTTTCCTTTTAACCCCGTTCCCATGCCATTTTAACAGCGCATGCACTGCCGGTTTTCTGTGAGGACTTGGTATTACTCCGGTCGAGCCGGCACATTCATGCCGAAGCGTGGCTTTCCAACTGTTAAAAAAATATTATGAATTTATTTATTTGTTTATCTCTGATTACTATTACAAATAAGGTTTAGGAAAGACCGCAATAACTTAAGAAAAACACATTTTCTCACAGATGGTAGACAAACATTTTTTCTCATAATACGTAAACATAATTATACCAATCAGTATATGAAATAAAAACGATTGTTACATCGGATGACTTCTGATTAATCATTATGAGCAATCTATCTATTAATTTGTCCTAAGTAGTGTTGGCAATGTGGATTGATCTAGTGATGGTCGCGGGAGTCCCTTGGATGCGGGTGGCACAGGATCGATCTGTGTGGAGAACTTTGGGGGAGGCCTATGTCCAGCTGTGGACGTGTATTGGTTGAAGTGATGATGATGGAGTATTGGTTATCGATAGTGTACTATTCGATAATGAAATACATTAATTCTCACAACATCTCATACACAACTTTGGACAATCCACACAATATATTTTTATAAATTGTAATCTGTGTTATATAGGTATAATATTATTGTAAGTACTTACAGTTTCACTAAAATAGTTAAACGTGAAGTCGCGTTTTTTTATCATTTGAGTTATACAGGGTGTATCTGTGAACATTTTACATCCCCGTAACCCGTGTTCTACCACCATTCTGAAGCACATTTGTTCTATGACTTTGGAAAATTCGCATAAAAAAATTTCATCTTTCCATACAAAGTCGGTCACGTGACTTGGTCATTTGTATGGGGATCGAAAATTTTTTCGAAGATTTGGAAAAGTTGTTGAACAAAATGTTGTTCAGAATGGTTGTAGAGCACGTGGTTAAAGGGATGTAAATGTTCACAGATACACCCTGTATGCAACGTGAAAATCTAAAATAGGTACTATTAAACACTAATCTTAATATCGATATTTTAACGCCCGATACCTATCGATTATGTTGACCTATTTCTATATCGATAATATCGATATCTACCTATGACATTTGCAATGCAACCTCCTGAATAGTTTTCGAAGTCGACAATCGATTGTGAAACTATCGATGGTTCAGCAACACTAGTTGTAACAACAAAGATATTGCTTGGAGTAAGATATTATCTAGAACAAAGCTACATTTGTGTATATAATAAGTAAAACATTTTAAAATCCATCGATGGGTTCAGGGGACTCGAACCCAAAAACTTTCACATTCCAGGTGACTAAAAAAGTATCAGCCAATATACTGTCCCACTGCAGGGCAAAGGCCTCCATCATAGAAATCAAGTCATCGCTACTATGATGGGGTTAGGCTTAATCACCACGCTTGCCTAATGCGGTGCGGTGATCACAAACCCGAGCTATGGTTGAAAAATTCGAAACATAAAGTAGTAAGTACAGCATAAGCTGAGTCACTACGCTTTGCTACCTATAATATTAAGACAAAATATTGTTGTAACTGTTATTTTGAGCAATAAATTGTTTTTTAATTTTTTAATTTATTTATCTATATACTATTTATAAAGAGATAACATCTATGGACAACGACAAAGCTTATAGGTAAAACGAAAACCAAACGCTTGCGCGATCTACCTAATTGGACACAGCGCCATCAATCGATTCATTACTGAATTACGGTCCCGAAGCGAAGTGAGGGCGGGCCACTAGTTTTTTAAAAAAGTACTTAAGTTTAATATGAACAAGATATAGAAAAATAATAAGGAATACATATCTTACTTCATCATTAATGTTCTCTAATTGTAGAAGTACAATGACTTTCCACAATGTCATTGTAGAAGTAGGTAGGTACGAAATGAATCTTATCTTTATCCCTGTATTCACGCGTGCAATAGCCCAAGGTCGTTTGCGCACATCAAAAGCCCGGAATGTCTATGGTCCGCCATACTACTCAATACTTGGTGCCCCGGTTAATAAACCAACTACCGCCTACTTTGAAGAGTGAGTTAAATTGTAGAAACGTAAAGTACAAATTAAAATTACACTTTTTGAATAATTAATAGAATGTTTACCTGGTTCCTATTTATTTTTTCTGTGGTAATACTATTGTATTTTTCAATCAATTGCAATGCAAATAGGCTGACTAAACCCTAGCACTGTGGACAAACTCCAGTGGTTTATACAGTGCAATTTTGAATTTATTGTTAAGTGTTTTTTGTATTATGATAATAAATTAAAAAAAAAAAATTGAATATTACTAATCAAGTCAATTTATCCCAGTAACTTCCATCATATTCCAAAAGAATATACTTCATTTTATAACAATGAAAGTTTTAAAAGCAAAAATAATAATGCTTTTATTTGTACAGACAGCCACACATCAGCTGTCCTCAATTAATATTCAACCTAATGTGTTTGACAGTAGATGAGAATCGATTGTAGAAATTTGACAGTTTTGTATACTTTGATGTGTGTACGTACTTACTTTTATATCGAAAATTAACATTTTGAAGCACTTTTTTGTACATAAAGTAACTAATAAAATTTTATATTGAAAGACATTATTTATAGTTAGAGAAAAAAGAACGCTTATGATGATAGCAGACAAAACTAGTTTTTTGGTTGACACCGCCATATTGGCTAGACTTTACAAAACTTCAAGGATTTTGCTATATTGTAAATATTATTTTATTACACATTAAAATATTAAGAAGTCTACATGCGACAGAGATGAGAATGTTGAAATGGATTTGTGGCGTGACGAGAATGGACAAGATAAGGAATGAGTATATCAGAGGTAGTACGAATGTGGCACCTATCTTCTATACTATTTATAAAGAGATAACTTCTATAGACAACGACAAGGCTTATAGGTAAACCGAAAACACGAAATACTTGCGCGATGTAATTAGACACAGCGCCATCTATTGGTTCATTTCTGAATTCCGGTCCCGAAGCGAAGTGAGGGCGGGCCACTAGTTACTGATAAACTAAAGAGGAATCGTCTCTCCTGGTATGGCCATGGAATGAGAAGAGAGGAGGAACATTTTTTTTATGTGATAGGTAGCAGACGAGCAGGCGGATCACCTGATGGTAAGCAATTGCCGCCGATCATGGACACCTGCAACACCAGTGGAGTTACAAGTGCGCTGCCAACCTTTTATCCCCTTCCCCCCGATGGGCCTCCGGAACCTTCACTCACTCGGCGAAACACAGCACAGGAGCTGCTTCACGCCGGTTTTCTGTGAGGCAGTGGTATCACTCCGGTCGGGCCGGCCCCATTCATGCCGAAGCATGGCTCTCCCACAATTACTATTATGGAATCAATGAATTAATCTCCAACTTTGGGCGCAAGTGGACTTTAGTTTATATCAATGGACTGGTTATGAATATTTTCCATTTTTTATTCTTCATTGATACTGGATACATTTAAATTATTTATTAGTGCATCACATTTTTAAAGTTCAGTCCGAACAGGACTTGGAAAAGTAGCTCATGGAATAGTGTTGTCAGCTACTCAACTATCGATCATATTATCTTTATCTATGTATAATAATAATAAATTCACACAACATCTCATACATTGACCTGACTCCGTACTTAGTAGCTTAAGCATATTTGTGTTACAGATATCAGACAACAGAGGATCACAAATATAATACATAAATACATGCAGGGTGTATCTGTAAACATTTACATCCCTTAAACCACGTGTTCTATCAATCCTAAATTCTTCGAAAGATTTTCGACTCCCCATACAAAATGACCAAGTCACGTGACCGACTTTGTATGGAAAGATGAAAATTTTTAATGCGAATTTTCAAGTCATAGAACAAATGTTGTTGAATGGTTGGTAGAACACGTGGTTAAAGGGATGTAAATGTTCACAGATACACCTTTATGTAAAAGTATAGATAAGAAAATTTATCGAAATTCAAACAACACTACCTAATTTAGATTTGAATATTTTAATCCCAAGTGAATCATTTCCGACCTTGGCATTCAGTGCTATCTAAAAGTTTAAAAGCTTAAATAAATGCAACGAATCCGTGAATCAAGCTTAGTAAGTATATCAAAAACTACTTAATATTTAATAATATTAAAAACTAAATACTTCATCGTAAGGACCGCATCAGAAATGATGTAAATCCGACAGAGAACCAGAGTCACCGACATAGCCCACCGAATTAGCAAACTGAAGTGGCAGTGGGCTGGTCACATTAGCCGCAGAACTGACAACCGTTGGAGCCGTAAAGTCCTTGAGTGGAGACCGCGACTCGGTAAGCGTAGTGTTGGACGCCCTGCTACAAGATGGGATGATGACATTCGAAGGCTGGCTGGTGTGGGCTGGATGAGAGTGGCCGAACATCGGGAGCGGTGGCGTGCATTAGGGGAGACCTATGTCCAGCAGTGGACGAGTGTGGGTTGCTGATGATGATGTGAAGTGTTTCGTGTTTTCGTTTTACCTATAAGCTCTGACGTGGACTATGAGATCAGCGAATCCAACTGGGCTGGGCAGCGTTCGGGAAGCTACGCAGCATATTTTCGGCTCATTTACCACAGTGTCTGAAGACGAAAGTCTTTGATGCGTGTGTGTTGCCAGTGATGACATACTGGAACTGAAACGTGGCCGCTTACAATGGGCCGCTTAAGGCTCAAAGTCACTCAGAGGGCAATGGAGAGGGCTATGCTCGGAATCTCCTTGCGTGATCGTGTCAGAAATGATGAGATTAACTTCTTATAAATAGTATAGAAGAAGATTTATATATTGACCTTGCGCAAAATTTCGTCCCTACTCACAGATAAAGCCAACTTGTAATTATTGTTCGCTTCGTCAGCTTAACATTATAAGTTATGGTTCTAAGAACAATGATGTATTACCATTTGAAATTAGGCCTCAAAGGTCGGTGAGTCAGGAGTGCATTCCGACAGACCGACTTACTGCTCGGTCATAGATGTCCATAGGTTGTCAAAGTTTGTTCAAACACAAAACTAAAGATATTTTTTTTATGTGATAGGTAGCAGACGAGCAGGCGGATCACCACACGGTGATGGTAAGCAATTGCCGCCGCCCATGGACACTTGCAATACCAGTGGAGTTACACGTGCGCTGCCAACCTTTTATCCCCTTCCCCCCGGGTGGGCCTCCGGTACCCTCACTCACTCGGCGAAACACAGCACAGGGGCTGCTTCACGCCGGTTTCTGTGAGGCAGTGGTATCACTCCGGTCGAGCCGGCCCATTGATGCCGAAGCGTGGCTCTCCCACAGTTAAGCTACGTCCCTTCCAAATTTCAAGTAGCGTTAAGCCGTTTAGGATGTGCTTTGATATTGTCAGTCAGTCAGTTTCTCCTCTATATGTTTAGATATTCTAAGAAGTGCGCGTAAGTTTGAGAACCAATGGCCTAGTTGTTTAAACTTTGAGTATATACAGTGTGATTTCATCGAGCCAATGCTACGTTTAATATTCAAAATAGTCTGTTTGTCTGTCACGATATCAGTGATCAATCTTTGCTACAATTCGGCCTCGAAAACGCATCAGCGACTATGTTGTTCGCCCGAAGCGCAAAAGATTCGATTCCCGGAGTTAATTTAGAAAACTACATTTTCTAAGTTTTCTTGGGTGGGTCTGGGTGTTCTAGGTTGACGTCCCCAGTTAATTATCGTCACCTGGAACTCATAGTACAGGGGTTGCCCTAGTTTGAGACCAGGTTGATTGGTGTGATTGTCTGGCGCATTTATCTTCTTCTATACTATTTATAAGGAGATAACTTCTGTAGACAATGACAAGGCTTGTAAACCGAAAACACGAAACGCTTGCGCGATGTAATTGGACACAGCGCCATCTATTAGTTCATTTCTGAATAACGGTCCCGAAGCGAAGTGAGGGCGGGCCACTAGTTTATTATATAATAAAATCGGTTATACTCTGTCAATAAAATCGTGAAATTTATCTTGGGAGCGCTCACCATGTACTTGCTAAGGGCTCTTTCCCCGGTGCGTTTCTTCACTCCCTACAAAGTCTGTGTCTGTCCCATCTCAATGTCACTTCTCCCCAAATGGGGCGTGAAACACCACAGCACAAGCGACTCGCGCTGGGGCAGTTCCACATCAATCGAACTCCTTCCTAATGTCAAGCCTTTTGTGTGCAAACGCACGCAACCGTCGAAAACCTTCTGCAGAGTTGAAGAGGGTAAGGGAATAGAGAGAGCACCTGTGTTTGCGCACACACTTGCACTACCTATAGGTAATAGGTATATCCGGCGTACATGGCTGATCGTTAAGATTTGGCCGCGCCACATCCTCAACTTGTGTTTTTTATCACCCTTGAATCATTTCTCATTTGACATTGGCAGAATTCAACTTGTAAAGGAGATTAGTTTTTAATTAAATAATAAATATAAGTCCTAAATATAGATATTCACGGATAGAGATTTAATCAACAAATTGCTAAATAGAAATTGATTGGGCACAAATTCTTGATGGTCTAATGACACGATAGTTCGAAGATATAGCCACAGTATAAAGTAATCACAGTATACTGGGTTTATCTACCTGTCTTCTTCTGCTCGATGTTTAGATAAACTTATCTATATTCTATCTATCTTCTATACTATTTATAAAGATATAACTTCTATAGACGACAAGGCTTATAGGTAAACCGAAAACACGAAACGCTTGCGCGATGTAATTATACACAGCGCCATCTATTGGATAATTTCGGAATTCCGGTCCCGAAGCGAAGTGAGTGCGGCCCACTAGTATTATGTAAAATTGTCTCCGTGGGAGAGCCATGTTTCGGCATGAATGGGCCGGCACGACGGGAGTGATACCACGGCCACAAAAAAACCTGCGTGTTTCGTAGAGTGAGTGAGGGTACCGGAGGTCCAATTGGGGGCAAGGGGTTAAAAGGTTGGCAGTGCACTTGTGAATTCACTGGCGGATGTCTATGGGCGACAGCAATCGCGTACCATCAGGGATCTGTCTGGTCGTCTGCCACTAATCGCATAAAAAAATTGGGCCCTAACATACTACTAAAACGCCCCGATAGTCTAGTGGTTTAAATACTTGGTTGCGATCTCGGGTTCCTGGGTTCGATTCCGGGATCGAGCAAAAAAAAAAGTATGTTTTGAATTATTTGGACATAGCTCGCGTTTGTGATCACCGCACCGCATTAGGCAAGCGTGGTGATTAAGCCTAATCCCATCATAGTAGCGATGACTTGATTTCTATGATGGAGGCCTTTGCCCTGCAGTGGGACACATTTTACTACTGTGAATTTTTTTTGAAGTGGCAGTGGGCTGGTAACATTAGCCGCAGAACTGACAACCGTTGGAGCCGTAAAGTCCTTGAGTGGAGACCGCGACTCGGTAAACGTAGTGTTGGACGCCCTGCGACAAGATGGGATGACGACATTCGAAGGCTGGCTGGAGTGAGCTGGATGAGAGTGGCCAATAATCGGGAGCGGTGGCGTGTATTGGGGGAGACATATGTCCAGCAGTGGACGAGCGTGGGTTGCTGATGTTTTTTTTACTGTGCTATAATCATCTAATGATAGTTTAATTGTAATGTTATTGCTTATGATCGATCAGGAAATTAAAAAAGATTGTGAGTTTCCGCGTCTCGTTATGAATGAAGATTAATTAGTAATTAGGGATTTCAAATCGATTCCTTTTTCTGGTATTAAGATAGAAAAATAATTGAGATATAAGAAATAGGTAGCTGTAACATTTAAACTAAGTATTATGATGGACAAGTTAGCAAAGGACAAAAAGTATTTAATAGATCAGGGGGGCGATTCTTATGCACTCCACATTGAAGCCAAATAGGGTATTTGACTAATCTCGATAAAGCAAAAAATATTGATACTTTACCAAAATATTCGAAAAAAAAATATTGGAAAATTAAAAGCGAGCGTATTCCTTCTTAAAAGGTCGGCAGCGCATTTGCGACTCCTCTGGTGTTGCGGGTGTCCAAGGGCGGCGGTAATCACTTACCATCAGGTGATCCGTCTGTTCGTCTGCCCCCTATCTCATATAAAAAAGTACCCACACATTATACACAAACTTTTATTATAAAACCATGTATACAAGATACTTGCATGTGACGTCACACGCTAGTAGCCATTTGTATAGAGCGTTTTTGGGCCTGCGTAAAATATGTGCTCTTAAAGTTGTGATATCTCAGGTAATTCAAATCAGAATCGAAATAATTCTTTCAACAATGTTTCTTAAATAGAGGAGTCTTTTGTTTAAATACATTAAAAAAATATAGTCAAATCCCATTAAAGATTTGTTTTGACGAATGTATGAATGAATGAGTAAAACATTTATTTGGCACATACAAAACAACAATTTTAAAAAACTCAACGAAAAGGAAATAAGGAAGAAAAAAAAAATTAAAAGAAACAGACATTGTGCCAAATAGGCGCCCGCGCAGCAAAAGTCGCATCGTGTCATTCCTGACACCACGGACGTATATATAGCTTTGACAAGGGGGGAGTCCCCCCTTGAAAAAATCCGGCATGTGTCAGCCGCCGCCCATAGACACCTACAACACAAGTAGAGTCACAAGTGCGCTGCCAACCTTTCTCTCCAGTTACTATTTTTATAAGTCATCTAGTGTATAATTGTTATCACTTTTGTTATTTGAATTTTTATTTGTATTTAAGCCCTCTGAACCTAACCCTCGCACAAGACCTTAGAGGGTAGGAGTGGCTGAAAATCAGCGCTGACTCATGTCAGCACACGCTGAGCCACTTCCCTTTGCTTTTTGTATAATCTTAAAAATATGTTACCGTCTTGTTGTTCTGAAAAGCAATAAACGCATTTTTATTTATTTATTTATTTATTTTTTAGGCCTCCGGTACCCTCACTCACTCGACGAATTATAGCGCGGGCTTGACGTTTATACAGGGTGTATCTGTGAACATTTATATCCCTTTAACCACATGTTCAACAAACCATTCTGAACAACATGTGGCGACATCTACCAACGCCCGAAGAAAGAAGCTCGCCACTACAGTACCATCCAACCGACAGCAGATGGCGCTAATTGGACTGTTCCATACAAGATGCGAATTCCCCTTCATTCCTACATCGCGAAAGCAAAGTTCACATAGCTACTTGGAATATATACGATAAACCAAGAAGGTACGGTGGCCAGCACATCAAGTTACTACAATCTGTCAAATTTCTTCAATCGAACCTCACTTTTATGTCAAACGTGTTTGGTTCAATATCAACTGAGGAAATTTTACAGATTGTAGTAACTTGATGTGCTGGCCACTGTACATTGGTCTTTGATCCCCGAGCTAATACCACCCGGCTCGACGAATAATCTTCCCTTTTCATGGGGTACATTCCACACCCCATTAATATTTAATTTTGTTAAAACGCATAAAAAAATTTCAACATTTCATACAAAGTCGGTCGCGTGACTTGTTCATTTTGTATGGGGAGTCGTAAAAATTCAGGCTTGTTTCCAAGGTTAGAGATTGGAAGATTTTTTGTATAAAATGGAGAAATAACGGTAAAAAAAAACTATATACAAGAATTTAGTTTGATATTTTTTGTCATCAGTCAATTAAAGTTAGATCTAAATTTGATACGTAACTTGATTTTAAAAGTATTACATTTACTAAATAATTATGTACAATTAGATAATTCATGCAATTTGAGCAACTTTTCTTTTGAAACCATTTTCATAAACGCATTATTTAATATAGCTATCGAACAAAGGTCTCCAGTGATAAACACAACTAGCACGCTGTGACGTCACAGCGTGGCAGGGCCGTTGTATGGAGCGTTTTGACAAGGTTTATTTATGTGATCTTTGAATGGTGATATCTCGGAGAATATTCATGCTAACAGAGTAATCTTTTGCCGATGTTTTTACTTTGGAGAGCTTCTTTGATTACTAATCAGAAAAAAAAATTGGAAACAGGCCTATTCCGAAAAGTGCTTCGGGAATCCCCGAGATAGCGGACCGGCACTTAAACCACTAGACTAGACAGAGCGCTAAGTTTCGTAAGCTTTCGTAAGTTTTGTAAGCTTGATCGCCAAGTAATGTAATAAAAAAGTTTTTGACAAATACATCCTGTATTATTGTGCTATGGCCCTGATAAGTGAGAAATTTTTTACCATTCCGTCATCTAAAAAATTATATGAATCTTTTGTTTAACCACACCCCAAGAAGTAACCATAGCTACCACAGTACAAAAATTACCCAGCAGTGTTCAAATTCAAATGTTTAATGCAAATACTTTTAAGTTACATTACTTATGTGTCTCATCTTGCCCCCAAGCTGCGCTTCTGTTCATCTCTGTCTCTGTTTACACACACAAGGTGTACACCTTGTCGGGTTGTTATAAGTAGTGGTGGCAGAGGGGAACAGAGCCGCAATGTTTTTAGGCCAGCCGCTGAAAACCAGCGTTGGCGCTAGCTATATCTGGCTAGCTCCGACAAAAGCTGAGCGGTCGCCTATTTGGCACAGTTGCTTTTTGTTTTTTTTGTACTTTGTGTTAATTTATGTATTTAATGTATTTTTTTAATATTGTATTGTTTGGTCTTGCGTCTTAGTGTATGTTCTGTCTTACTGTGTCAAATAAAGATTTCATTCATTCATCAAAATTACATTATGGTTGCTAAAAGATACTGCTTGATCGTCTTCACAGGCGAAGGTGGCTGCATGCTCGTCCCGTCTATGTTACGCACAAGCGCCCTCGTGGTGGCTGCTCATCTTGAACTGCATTGCAGGGATGTCACGAATATTCGCATTAGCATTCGCTTATGCGAATGGTTCGCATCGTTTTAACATTCGCATCGACATTCGCATTCGCTTAAATCAATGCGAATGTTGTGCGAATGCGAATGTGTGCAGGTCGTGCGTGCGTGAACTCGTGAATCTTGATCTTGCTAGACTGACAACGGCTGCATCGTCCACGCGGCCGATGCAGCTGCATGCAGCTGTATGTTTTTTGTCTTTTAAGTAATAAATATGATTGATTTATATGTTGTTTTTTTACATTTGATGTGACTGATGTCTTAGGTACCTAACATTCGCATTCGCACATTCGCGGCGTAAACATTCGCATTCGCATTCGCGAATGTGAAAATTTTTACATTCGTAACATCCCTACTGCATTGTCTCCGTCATGCGCTAGCTTTTCTTAGCTCCACGGTAACCTTCAGTGAACCGCAAGAAAAGAGCCGCTTGGGCTCTAGACTACCGGCCCCTTCCAAAGGGCCGGTGCAAGCAACAAGCTAATCCGAATAAAGCATGTGCATAAAAGGGCAGGGAGTCAGTGCGTGCAATGAGCTGATCGGAGTCTTGGCCGATAAGGCGGGAATGTTCTTGCTGGAAAGGCTGGAAAGAATGTTCTTTTAATCAAGAACACCTGTCATAAAAAAGCCGACCTGCTGTTTATATCCGTATTATGATAGTACACAAAATCCACAATAATAAAAGTATATGATTTACGACGCGTTTAAAAGGTCAAGTGTATAATGTTTGAGTTTTAAGTTCCTTTATCTTTACAATATTTTATTGTCTCATTTCATCTTAGTGTTAATTTCCAATTGCATCCAAAGCTGTCGCTTTGGGACCCAGAGTTTCAACTGGCCGGTTGGCGCATTTGGTAGTGACCCTGCCTCATACGCCAAAGGTCGTAGGTTCAATCCCCACCCTGGACAATAACATAACATAATTGTGTTTGTTCAGTGTCTGGGTGTAGGTATACCTAATGTAAGTATAATTGCTCAAATGAACTCTTCTCTATTACTATTTGAAAAAAGTAACTACTGAGGTTCCTTCTTGCTGCTGGTGGTCTCTCAGTAGAAATCGACGTTCCGAACCAGTGGGGCAGATTATATTATGTTTTGGACATTCATATGTGTCTGTATGGACCTAAACTTGACTAAAGATTTTTTCTGATTCTATTTCTATATATTTAAGTATTACATTTGTATTTCCTCTGTTGTCTGATATCTGTAACACAAGTACTAAAGCTACTTAGTACTGAGTCAGGTCAATGTATGAGATGTTGTGAGAACTAGATGTATGATATACATTAACACCCAGACACGACAAACACGATTTTTCTGACAGAGACTAATTTTATTCAACTTTAATGATCAGCTTGGACGATATATTTGAGTAATATAGTTATAAATAATATTTCTTTATCTGTGGCTTGATCTCAATCTGTCATTTTTTTCATCACATAACAAATCTTTATGCTAAACTATTCATCTTAAAAGGTCAACTATCTTTGTTATAAACCAAAATGACCTTTTGACTAACGAAATAAGTTTTTTTTTAATAATTGGGAGTAAAGAGCAAAAAGTTATCAATGGAATACCATATCCTACTAAAGTATAAAATATTTATAATGCTGATTGTTCCACTGTCTGCCAATAGATGGCGTTGGAAGTCGATTGCATCGCGCTCGTGTTTCGTCTTTTCGGTTTGTATATGGTCGCAGGGAAATGATTAATAAACCAGGGCTCTGATCAAATCCCCCCTTAAACAACAATTAAGGAATTTCTGACATGGTCATAAAAAAATAATCCTACCTAACCTCTACCCTAAACCACCTAACCATTCCTAACATGTTTTTATGTCATTTCAACTGAGCCAATCTAGGGCTTGATCAATCCCTGGTTTTATCATTTCACATGCGACATACCTATTACGCTTTGTCTACTGTCTAAAGAATTTTCATCTTTTTATAAACAGTAGGTATGTGTGTCGCCGCAAAAAAAATTACCGTGGGAGAGCCACGCTTCGGAATGAGTGGGTCTGCTCGACCGGAGTGATACCATGGCCTCACACAGACTGGACGTGAAGCGGCGCCTGCGCTGGGTTGTGTCGAGTGAGTGAGGGTAGGTACTAGAGGCCCAATTCGAAAGGGGGTTAAATGTTGGCAGCGCACTTGTGACTCTTCTGGTGTCGCATCGCTTACCATCAGGTGATCCGGCTGTCGTTTGCCAACTATCACATAAAAAAAACCGTAGGTACCTACCCGTTTTTTGCTATAACTACACAAAATACCATTTTAAAAAGGTAATGCTTCGTGGGAGGTAATTCTCTCTAAATGTCATATTTAAGACATCTGTTTGAACAAATTGTAAAATGTATTTGTATAAAGCTATTTAAGCGCCACAGACAGACAGACAGTAGGCGGCGAAGTTCCTATATGGCTTTAAAAAATAAATAAATTCCAAACTACGTACTAGGTAGCTTAACCCAAGTGGGTTACAGTACAGATATCAGACAACATTGGAATGACAAATAAAGCAAAGTATCAGCCTATACTGTCCCACTGCAGGGCAAAGGCCTCCATCATAGAAATCAAGTCATCGCTACTATGATGGGATTAGGCTTAATCACCACGCTTGCCTAATGCGGTGCGGTGATCACAAACCCGAGCTATGTTAGAAAAATTCGAAACATACTGTTGCTCGACCCGGGAATCGAACCCGGGACCCGAGATCACGGTCCGGTACTTAAACCACTAGACCAACGGGGCGTTACAAATATTAACTTAATACTCCTACATCGGCCTCATCATCCGCCTGCTCGTTTGCTACCTATCACATAAAAAAAAAACATAACATAGATACTCGTACAAAACAGAAATGATGAGATCCGCAGAAGATCTAAGGTCACGGACATAGCCCAAAGAATTGCATGGCTGAAGTGGCAATGGGCAGGGCTCATTGCAAGGAGAACAGACGGCCGTTGGGGTGGAAAGGTCCTTGAGTATAGGCCGCAACCGTGGCAGCCTCCCACCAGGTGGACCGACGTTCTAGTGAAGGTCGCGGGAGTCCCTTGTATGCGGGTGGCACGGACCGATCTGTGAGAACTTGGGGGAGGCCTATGTCCAGCAGTGGACGAGAGTGGGTGCTAATGATGATGATGAAAGTTAATTAATTAGTATAATAAATAAATAAATAATTTACCATCCCGGGTGTGCTTAGACAAAGATACAGAATTTAGGGAGTGTGGTAATTACAATGAAGCGATTGCTGTCTTATGTTTGCAACCCAACAAGTTCCAAAGATGAGACAGCGATCGCCGGACTTCTGTGAGGCCGTGGTATCACTCCGGTCAAACCGGCCCATTATGCTAAAGCGTGTCACTTTCACGGTTAAACATCCTACCATTATAAAGGCGAAAGTTTGTAAGTATGGATGTATGGATGTTTGTTACTCTTTCACGTAAAAACTACTGAATGGATTTGAATGAAACTTTACCACTATATAGCTTATACATCAGAATAACACATAGGCTACAATTTATAAAAATATATTGTGTGGATTGTCCAAAATATGACGGTAAGTGTCAATAATTAAATCCACGCGTACGAAGTCGCGGGCGGCCGCTAGTAATAACATAAACCTAAAGCTTATTAAATGGAAATCATAAGGATAATGATATGAAATACCTTCAGAAATTCTCAATAAATGCACTGAGTAAGTAAGTAATGTTCAATGAAAACATCTTAGTAAGTAAGTGACTAATTCAGAGGACCTAGGACGAACCTTTCAAAGAAATCGATGCAGCGTAGGTTTACCTAACGTAAATCAACTAAAGTAGGTATAGCTGGCGGCACGAAAGTATAGCGATGACCGTTATTTTGCGCACTTGTAAAAAAGAAGACTTTCTATCAAAATTGGTTTCTGCGCACTCAAGGTCATAACTACACTTTCTTGCCTCGGACTATATCAGCTTATATGTATAAAATTGGCTTAGGGGAAAATTCGCACGAAACAAACTCGCCCGCGAATTTCAAGATTTTTTGACTGGTCACTGTTCTAATCTAACCTAACAAATATTTTTGTGATGATAATACTGACTAAACTCGACTGGACGAAACTGTTTTTATTTCATTAATCATTAAAGTATAAAAAATGTACTGTCCCACTGAAGGGCCCAGGTCTTAGAAATCAGAAAATAATAATAAATTGAGACAACATCACATACATTGTCCTGGCCCCAAACTAAGGTTTTCCCTTGTGCTATGGAAACCAGAAACAAACGAAGTACTACAAACACCCAGACCCAACATAAATATCTGTTTCATCAACAAACATTTGTGTTGGTGCGGGAATCGAACCCACGACCCTTACGTCTCAACCGGCGCTCAAACCATTGCGCTAAACGGGTCGTCATTTCCGTTCGTTTCCGGTCGTCATTAACGAAATCATTTATTTGCCAGAAAATCGTAGAAATCATGTTATGGCTACTATGATGGGATAAGGCCATAAATAAAAGAAAATTATCAACCCAGCGGTTTTAATTAGTTACCTATCCTATCAGTTAGATTATCTATAACAACCGCAACGTAAATTCAGAAGGATTCTCAGAATTTTATTAATCCTCAATGTAGTGTGTTTCCCAAAATAAATAAGTTTAATTTTGTTATGAATAAGGCGAATGATATTTCCTGTTAACTTTATTTAATTATAGCGGATCTAATCACTTACCTAAGCATTAAACATATTTTTTAATTCAAGTTAAGGGCACATTAATATTATTTTTTAACCGACTTCAAAAAAGGAGTGTTCTCAATTCGACCGTAGGTAGGTATATTATTATATAAGTTATGGTAAAGCGAACTACGGTAAATCTTAAGATAAGTCTTTGGATTTACTAACATGAGTTGGTAAATGTAAAAATTCTGAAAATACAGCGATTTATTCGAGCTTTTACCATTCTAATTCAGTATGTGCAAGGTTTTACCACTGTCAGCTGGTAGATGTTAGTTTTAGGTATAAAACAATGAGTAAGTAATTCTTAATTATTTAATGTACTAGCGGCCGCCCGCGACTTCGTAAGCGTGGAGTTAATTATTGACACTTACCGTCATATTTTGGACAATCCACAAATATTTTTATAATTGTAGCCTATGTGTTATTCTGATGTATAAGCTATATTGTGGTAAAGTTTCATTCAAATCCATTCAGTAGTTTTACGTGAAAGAGTAACAAACTCCATACATCCAAACAAACTTTCGCCTTTACAATAGTTAGTAGGATGTTATGCGACAACTCGCCCTAAAAACCTCGCCCAAGAATTTCAAGATTTTTTGACTGTCACTGTTCTAATCTAACCTAAAAATATTTTTGATGATTATACTGACTAAACTCGACTGGACGAAACTGTTTTTATTTCATTAATCATAAAAGAAATAAAAAATATTACTATCCCACTGAAGAGCCAAGGTCTTCAGAAATCAGAAATCATTTATTTGCCAGCCGCTACTACGATGCCGCGATGGGATAACGCCGTCATCCAAATCTATTAGTTAGGTAGTAGTCATAAATAAAAGAAATTACCAACCCGCGTTTTAATTAGTTACCTATCCTATCAGTTAAATTATCTATAACAACCGCAACGTAAATTCAGAAGGATTCTCAGAATTTTATTAAATCCTCAATGTAGTGTGTTTCCCAAAATAAGTAAGTTAAATTTTGTTATGAATAAGGCAAATGTTATTTCCTGTTGACTTAGTTTAGGTAATTATACCGGATCTAATTACTTAAGCGTTGAAAAACTTTTTACAACTTTTTACGCGACTACGGCAAAGCAAAAGGAGGGTTATGATTTTGACAGGCTATTTGTAATTCAAATTAGGGGCACAGAGAGCCACGCTTCGGCATAAGGGTCGGCTTGACCGGAGTGATACATGCCTCACAGAAGACCGATGTGAAGCAGTCCCTGTTGTGTGTTACGTCGAGTTGGGGGGGAAGGGGGCTGAAGGTTGGCAGCGCTCTTGTAACTCTACTGGCGTTACCATCAAATATAAAACACGCGACAAGTACATAATGTCAATTATTGCTAAAAGTGGCCGTTTTTAGCAATAATTAACGTTATTGTTACTTGTCGCGTGTTAGAAATATTGTATTGCATCTTGAAAAATCCAATTTACTTGGATCTAAGTCTGTAATGTTTTATTTCCTTCAAAAATATCATATTTTCGCCACAATCAGTGTAAATAGGTTGATGGCGCTAGTTTCATTCGTATAGCTCTTGAACCCGGGATTTCCTGCGGATAAAACTTAACAAATTATATTTTGTTACTTACTTACCATCCGTATGAAGGGTTAACAACCTATGTTTTTTGTATCAATTACCTTATAAGATGGATATCATTACTCCTTTAATAAAACCGCCAATTATAATGACAACTTTGAACTTTATTTCAAGAGGTTTAAGAGTCACATGATTAATACTTAAGTTAATAATATTTATTAGGATTTATTGTCCGTGAAAAATATGTTTTATTCATTTTAACTGTTTTTGTTATTGTCTGAAGATATAAAAAAAAGTGATGCCGTTTTTACTCAGAAAGGAGTTGTCCCAGAATGTATGGGAATTCTCGTCGTGGTATATGTACCCTATACCAAAATATAGAGAATTATATGAGGAATAGTTTTTGACTATCCAATTTCTCTATTGTAGCGTTGTTTTTTGGAAGGAATAATTGATTTGAACAAAGGATTGCAACACAACAAAATGGTTGTCAATGGTTACCTATTGATTGACATTACTGTCTGTCTGTCTGACGTTTGACGGAACAAACCACAGACTAAGAAATAAAAACTATGCCAAAAATCATAAGCCCCTCTAACGTCACATTGACAGACATTGACATTGACAGTTGTTTTTTTTTTTGTCTTTGGTCACCGTCGTCTCGCGCGTTTTTTCTTTGGTAAAGGTTGAAAAATGGTCGACTTTTTTATTTTATGACCAGAAAACTGTGCATTATATGGAATTCTTTGTATTTTTCTCGTAATAAGCAATTTTTTCTCCGTTTTTTCATGTAGCGTACATAGACCTAACCTATAATGGAACAAGTCCATTGCTTTTCTTGTTCCCAGGTTATCTGAGGTCACCATTGATCACTGTGATTCCCAATTGCGTCCAAAGCTGTCGCTTCGGAGGCCGGGGGTAAACTTTAACCATGATTCAGGATTTGGGGAGTCTGGTAATTACAATAAAGCGACGCACGTCTGACCTTCGCAACCCAACAGGGAACCAGACCAACTGAATCATGGTTACACGTTTCAGAAACTATACGAAACGAGCTGGTTTCCTCACGAAGTTTTCCCTCACCGCCGAGCTAATGGTAGAAATGGACATACATATAGAATGAATATATCCAGAGGTAGAAATGCAATCCCGGATTCGAACCTAAAACCTCCCGTTATGGCGGTACATGTTCATATCCACTGAGCTATAATGTTAAATAAATAAACGTGGGAGAGCCATGCTTCGGCATGAATAGGCCGTCTCAACGTTAGTGATACCACAGCCTCACGGAAGACCGGCTTGAAGCAGCACCTGCGTTGTGTTACTTACGTCGAGTAAGTATAAGGGCCTCGTTCACCACCTCTGAGTAAAGTGTCAAGTAATTTACTTGTCAATGAAAGTGAGTTTGGAGAAAATTGGCCCCTGGGATTTGTATTGAAAAAAATATTTAAATTAATACAGGCCGCGGACCAGGAGTAAATGGACAAGTAAATTACTTGATACTTTACTCGTAGGTGGTGAATGAGGCCCTAAGTATAATTAAATTTAATAAATAAATAAGGCGCCCTATACACCCTATATATTATCTGATGTTGCAGGTAATATTGGCGGCGGTAATTGCTTACCATCAGGTGATCCGTCTGCTCGTCCGCTACCTATCACACAAAAAAATATATGTTTATTTAAATCATGGTTATGGATTCCAGCAATTGACAAACATCGTGCCCACTAGCCAACAGATTATATCAGATGAGTGAGTCATTCTTAATCTTTGGGTGGCACAAACAAAGGTTAAAGTAGAGCCAAGTTCAAATACAGAAAAACTACCTTTTATTCAAAATTGAAAAATACTTTAATAATTCCGCATTACGCAAGCGTGGTGATTAAGCCTAACCCCATCATAGTAGCGATGACTTGATTTCTATGATGGAGGCCTTTGCCCTGCAGTGGGACAGTATATAGGCTGATACTTTTTTACTTTGATACTTTAATCAATTTCAGTCCTTTACAGAACATTATTTTAATGTCCAGTTTTATAATCTACCGCTGGTTCATGCACATAATCTTTCTATCCCTTACGCCAATAAATAATAAAATAAATAAATTCGCACAGCATCCCATACATTGACCTGACTCTTTACTACGTAGTTAAGTACTTGTGTTACAGATATCAGACAACAGAGGATCACAAATGTAATACTTAAATACATATATAACAACACCAACACATACCAACACACACACAACACCCAAACACTGAACAAACACAAGTGTTCATCACACGAAAGTTTGTCAGGGTATACGTTTAGTAGTTTAGTTTAGTTAACGCGTTTAGTTAGTTTATATCAAGTATTATTAAATATTACAGCCTGCGATTTACCTGTAAATTAATATAACTTACGTATTTTTAGCGTCGTAGTCGGTTTTCAAATACCTATCTTTTATGATCATATAAGCTAAGTGAAGAGTTTGTTAGTTCATTTTTGTTAGTTTTGTGAACGGCAATCTCCGAACTACTTACAATTTCGACTATTTATTTGTTGGATGTCATTGTTGAAACTATAGGTATCAAAATAATATTTTAACGGTTCGTAGTAACCGGTCTCTTCCAAAATCCGGGTAGGGTATTTAAAAATAAGTACAGCCAGTTGAAAAGATGTAAGGGGTTTTGTTCACTAAATAAATAAGCTTTTTACAGATCACAAAAATATTTCAAACTCACACATTGCATGCACAACTTGGCTGTAAGCACTACCGTGCGCCCTATCATCTGATATGGTCAGTGGTCTTTATAAAGTCAACCCGTGGTTAATCGGTTGGCTACGGTTTTGGGCGGCTTATAGCTTTGATTTTTGGGATCCTTGCAAAATGTATGACTTTGTATGTGAGTGGTATTGTGTGTTTTATTAAGGTGATACCACGGCCTCACAGAAGACCGGCGTGAAGCAGCGCCTGTGCTGTGTTTCGCTGAGTTAGTGAGGGTACCGGAGGCCCAATTGGGAGCAAAGGGGTTTAAAGTTTAAATAAATAAATTGAGACAACATCACATACATTGTCCTGGTCCCAAACTAAGGTTTTCCCTTGTACTATGGAAACCAGAAACAACGTAGGTAACCACAAACACCCAGACCCAACACAAATATCTGTTTCATCAACAAACATTTGTGTTGGTGCGGGAATCGAACCCGCGACCCTTGCGTCTCAACCGGCGCTCAAACCATTACGCCAAATGGATCGGCGCACTTGTGACTCTACTGGTGTTGCAGGAGTCTATGGGCAGGCAATAGTTTACCATAACAGTGGGAGAGCCACGCTTCGGCATGAATGGGCCGGCTCGACCGGAGTAATACTACGTTCTCACAGAAAACCGGCGTGAAGCGGTGGGCGGCGGCAGTCGCTTACCATCAGGTGATCCGTCTGCTCATTTGGTCAACTCTGCAGAAGGTTTTCGACGGTTGCGTGCGTTTGCACACAAAGGCTTGACATTAGGAAGGAGTTCGATTGATGTGGAACTGCCCGAGCGCGAGTCGCTTGTGCTTGTGTTTCACGCCCCATTTGGGGAGAAGTGACATTGAGATGGGACAGACACAGACTTTGTAGGGAGTGAAGAAACGCACCGGGGAAAGAGCCCTTAGCAAGTACCTGGTGAGCGTCTCCCAAGATTCGGTCCGTATGCCGAGACGGTAGGAAGGACCATGGGCTGGTGGAGGGACCTGCTCGTTTGGCACCTGTAACTTTTTATTGTTATTAATACGGAACCAGTAACATAAAGCACTAGTTTCTCGCTATGGCGTATAATTTTATTCTGTTCAAAGACGTCCAATCAGTATTTAAGCTGATATTTTCGGGCATGCCATGGAAGGCAAAAGTAAACTGAGTGGGTACCTAAAGAAGAAAAAGCTTTAGACTTCGAATTCTGAGAAAAATATTGTTGATGAGCGGGTAACAGAATCCTTGTATTTCATCAGCAACCCACGCTCTGTCTACTGCTGGACATAGGTCGCCCCCAATGCACGCCACCGCTCCCGATTTTCGGCCACTCTCATCCAGCTCACTCCAGCCAGACTTCGAATGTCATCATCCCATCTTGTCGCAGCGTCCAACACTACGCTTACCGAGTCGCGGTCTCCACTCAAGGACTTTACAGGCTCCAACGGTTGTCAGTTCTGCGGCTAATGTGACCAGCCCACTGCCACTTCAGTTTGCTAATTCGGTGGGCTATGTCGGTGACTGGTTCTCTGTCGGATTACATCATTTCTGATGCAGTCCTTCAAAGATACTCCGAGCATAGCCCTTTCCATAGCTCTTTGAGCGACTATGAACCGGTGGATTAGTCCAGCCGTGAGTCCTTGTATTTGCTGAAAGAAATAAGTAGCTTACTTATATCCCCTTATTATCTCCGTACACTCCCCGAAATGAATCCTGTAGAAGACAGAGAGGCTTGCCATCCAATTTACTGTCATATCCTTGAAAATCGGTGGGTGGGCATTATTAGGTATTTATATAATTTACATACTTAATATACAGGTTGTATCGATAGACTTTTTTTTAATGTGATAAATGGCAGACGAGCAGACGGATCACCTGATGATAAGCGTCGCCCATAAACTGAAACACCAAACCAGAGCTTTTATAAGCTAGGAACTTATGATGAATAAAAAACTTAAATTAAAATAAACCCGGTTTTTATTTACCTCCTTAACTACCCAGGTATTTGTTATGATAGGTGGCAAACGAGCAGATGGATCACCTAATTGTAAGCGATAGACATCTGCAACACCAGTAGAGAACAAGTGCGCTGCCGACCTTTGAATACTTTTCCCCCAAATTATTTTTTTTTTAATTTTTATCGATTAAAGTACTAGATAAGTTAAATTAGTAGCGACGTCAACATGATCTCCCCCCCCCCTCCTTCTGGGTACGCCCACCCACACCACCCTACAGATACACCCTGTATATTATTTAGAGCTACCTACAATCCAGTTTATCACTAAAATGTAAAATTTATGTAACAATTTACAAAACGTTTTGTGAGGTGAATTCTTTAATGGCTAGTCATTGGTTCTTTAAATAAAATACGTAGGTGCGCCACTTTCCCTTTTAAATGTTGACTTTATTTTTGTACTGCAAATCGAGCGTTTTTTGCGATAAAGATCTTTTGGCCAATTGGGTAAGACTTTACATTGATTTAATTCTTACCTAATTGTTTTTGTCCTTTCGGGTCGTCGATATAATGTCTAGATACACAATTCCATACTATACTCCAAACTGGAATTCAAGACCAAAAAAACTAATGTTGCTACTGCAATAAAATGATCGTACCATAGTAAACCCCTTTTTTCTAAAAACACTCGCTGATGTAATTTATTTATTGGTAATTTTGATTCTTTAATTTAAAAAAACAATATTTACTTTTTTACACATAAATACAAGACACTTTAATAAAAACTTAACCATCCGTAATTTTAGTTTACAAAGATGTTATAGCGCTTGTACCACTACAGGTATTAATAACATTTAGCACCTACCCACAACATTTTAACTTTGTATCGAAACTTGACAGTTTAGTCTGCATAATAAGAAAAATAATGCCAAAAAGGTTGGCGAAACCTGAAAACGTCACTTGAAAATGACATAAGTGACTTTAACAGATTTGACAGTGACGTATCTGTCGTAGATTTGAATACCACTTTGGAGTATAAAAGCGTTTGAAAAGGTGATCCCAACAGCTGCTACTAATAGCAGCTGTTTCTCTTTTACATTACTTATACCGGACAAACCAGTAGAGTCACAAGTGCGCTGCCAACCTTTAACCCCCTTTCCCCCCAATGAGCCGGTATCCTCACTCACTCGACAAAACACAGCGCAGGCGCTGCTTCACGCCGGTCTTCTGTGAGGCCGTGGTATCACTCCGGTCCAGCCGGCCCATTCATGCCGAAGCGTGGCTCTCCTACGGAAAAAAATATACAGTTTTTAATATCTTATACAGGGTGTATCTGTGAACATTTAGGTACATCCCTTTGACCACAATATGTTCTACTACTGTACGACATTAATTATTTTGTTCTACGACTTTTGAAATTAAATAATATTTGCCATTCATTGATGTTCTTTATGGACTTAAATTGAATGATTCTTTATGATTGGTGGAACACGTGGTTAAAGGGATGTAAATGTTTTCAGATACACCCTGTACTTACATAGGTAATCTATTTTGAAAATTCTTTCAGTGGCAAACGGGGCTCCATGTGAGCAGAGCTACATCCATTGTAGGTACTTACAAAGTTAAAATGAAAATACAATACAGACAGATATTACAAGACAACAAAGCATAGGCCAGTCTATCTTGTCAGAAATGTCTACCAATACAATGGAATACTTAATTATAGGAATAATTGTCTAGATTACTATGTTATTAACTTCTGTTGATTTTACTTGTAGTGATGGGAGATGTTGCTTAGTTAAGCAACGTTTGTAAATGACGTCAGATAGATAGATAGATATTCTTTATTGCACAGAAATAAAATAAATTAGTAAAACAACTACGACAAAAAATGACGCTGAAAAAGTATAAAACAAGCCTTCGTTGTCAATTTACCAATACTGATTCATACAATACTGAAGTATGCAATACTAGCGGCCGCCCACGACTCCGTCCGCGTGGAAAAGAAACTTTTTACCCCCCTTTCAACTCCTTACAACCCCCTTTTCGCAATAAAAAGTAGCCTATGTCCTTTCTCAGGTTCTAGATTATCTGTATACCAAATTTCATTTAAATCCGTTGAGTAGTTTTGGCGTGACAAGAGTGAACAGACAGACAGAGTTACTTTCGCATTTATAATATTAGTATGGATTCACTATGGTGAGATATAAATTTCTTGTTTGGAAATCCGCAGTCACACGTTGTCAAAGTGCTACGGTAGGTATATGAACGTGTGACTGCCACTTACGTCATAGAGTTATGGTAGCCCCATCGGTTATGAATTGAGACGACGTCACATACCAATATCCTGGACCCAAAATAAAGTTTACAAACCAGAAACAACGAAGGAACAAACATCCAGACTAAAGACAAATAACTGTTTCATCAACAAACATTGTCTTTACGAGAATCGAACCCGCGACCCTTGCGTCTCAACCACTACGCCAAACGGGTCGTCAAATACTGGAACTTCGCAGTAGTTCCTCAAGATTAAATTTACGACTTTATTGACAAGGTATTCCCGCAGCAGTAGGTAAGTATTTCCGAATCGGTACGACATTCAAATCCTTAAGAAACGAGCTTAAACCTTCCTAAAAGGCCGGCAACGCATCCGCACTCCTTCTGATGTAGCTGATGTCTATGGGCGGCGGTGTTCACTTACCATCAGGTGACCCGCTTGCTTGTTTGCCTTCCTATATTATGAACAAGTATTTTATTAACATCACTAGTCATTCAGACATCTGTCAAAGTTTTTGCTGAACTGCGTTTGATAATTTAATAAGCATAACATCTGCATAATGATTGGCTATAATTGACTGATAATCTAGTAATTTATTTGTTTCTCAGACTTTATACTGGAAGTTGGTTACGAAATAGTAACATTGATTCATTGCATCGAGATAGCGCCGCTTCATACAAGAACGCGAATAAAAAGTCGCTTAGGGGGATATATCGATGACTAGCGGCCGCCCGCGACTTCGTCTGCGTGGAAAAATAACTTTTTACCCCCCTTTTAACCCCTTACAACCCCCTTTTCGCAATAAAAAGTAGCCTATGTTCTTTCTCAGGATCTAGATCATCTGTATACCAAATTTCATTTTTTCAGTAGTTTTGGCGTGATAGATTAACAGACAGACAGACAGAGTTACTTTCGCATTTATAATATTAGTTAGGATACTAGCGCCGCCAACCTATTGTGGCGACAGTACGATATTTTTGAAGAAAGTAAAACATTACAGACTTAGATAAAACAAAATTGGATTTTTCAAGATGCAATACAATATATAAAACACGCGAAAAGTAACAATAATGTTAATTATTGCTAAAAGTGGCCGTTTTTAGCAATAATGAACATTATTGTTCCTTGTCACGTGTAAAAAATATGGTATTGCATCTCGAAAAATTCAATTTACTTGCATCTATATAAGTTTGTAGAGTTTTACTGTCTTATAAAATATCATTAGTTTCGTCATTGTGGTAGCCCCTGCTTGCCTAATGCGGGTTGGTTATAGAATCCATACTAATATTATAAATGCGAAAGTAACTCTGTCTGTCTGTCTGCTACTCTTTCACGCCAAAACTACTCAACGGATTTAAATGAAATTTGGTATACAGATAATCTAGACCCTGAGAAAGGACATAGGCTACTTTTTATTGCGAAAAGGGGGTTGTAAGGGGTTGAAAGGGGGGTAAAAAGTTACTTTTCCACGCGGACGGAGTCGCGGGCGGCCGCTAGTAAATTATAAACTGAAAATGAAAAAAAAAACATTATGTATATCAAATATTTTTTATTTAATATAAACAACTTACTGCATATTCTTTTAACTTACATCAATATACAATGAGGCACTCAATTCGACACCATTTGGATATGTCAAAGTAAAAACAGTACAATGGGTAAACTCCATAGAAATAACTAGAAAATTATGGATTTTTTAGTACAAATACCATTGCTTTAATATTTAAGGTATTTTTGAAACATGTGGATTATCTATTTTATACAGAGTGAATCTGTGAACATTTCTATCTTTTTATCCACGTGTTCTATCAACCATTCTGAACAACATATTTGTTCTGAGTTTTCGAAATTCGCATAAAAAAATCTACTTTTCATACAAAGTTGGTCACGTGGTTTGTTCACTTTGTATAAATGATCACAGATACACCTTGTATAAGCGACAGTGGCGCCAACAATATATTCATGTATTTACTATAATCATAATTACATAAAGATACCTAGTAAAAACTTTATAATTGATTTTAAAATTCAGGCAGTTTATTTTTGGTGGGTATTTTATAAAATTGTTAGTTTTTTTTAAATAATTTTAAAAGGAATGTCAATAAAAATTAATCTGAAGAATAGGTTCGATAGTTCAAATACAGTCTTTCCTATTTTAAGCCTCAAAATTGTATTTTAAGACCAACCAGAAAATTAAAAAATATACAGTGACTTTTCTGGGATACATTTTAGAGATGCTTTTAATCTATTGATAGTGGACTAACCATAGCCAACACTAGTTTCTTTTTTTACATTTCTGATTGGTTTTTATGTATGTAAATGAAATTCATTTAAAAATTAAATGGTGATGTATGTATTCGTAGGATATATTTTAACAATAAACAAATTACATTTAATGAGATTTCTAGTCTATTATATCACATTATAGTTACAAAATATTAACGAACTTTTCAAATTGAGATGCTGCTTTTTTGCAAATATGACATATTAGTATTAGTAAAAACTAAAATCAATTTAGTTTTTCGCGACGAACCAACCTTCCAGCGCCACCTAGTGATAGAGTTTGGAACTAAAATCCCATAAAATAAGGGCTTTTGCAAATGCAAAATCCGATAGATGATGTTACGTTGACCTGACGAAGTCCAACTAAAACGACATTGGTCGTTTTCTGTAAAGAACTTCGTAATGGAGGCAACCGCGTGTGGAAAATCCGTTAGATGGCGTACGTGTAGACTGAGGTCTTCAACGTCATTGGTCGTTTAGTGACATTTTGACATCTCACATCAAAAATAACAATCACCGTGTAGTTGGACCTCAGTATACACGTACGCCATCTAACGAATTTCCACACGCGGTAGCCCCCATTTAGTTTTTCGCGACGAATCAACCTGGGAATCGAACTTAGTTTGATGAGAATTGGTAATCAAAAGTTCAAACTACAAAAATGACAGTTGGCAAATTCTTCCAGCGCCATCTAGTAATAGAGTTGGAACTAAAATCCCATAAAAATACTGTTGAAGCAGTTTTGTTGATAAGCTATAAATCCTGAACAATACCTAAGGTTCATTTATTTTGGAAAATCTTTTAGTGGCAAACCGAATTTCACGTCGACGGATCTGCTGTAAACTGTTCATTAAAATCTCAATTTGAAAAGTTCTCATAACATTAGCTGGAAACGTTTTTTTTTTTCACTTAAAACCTAAAACAGGTAATTTAATCCTAAGACCTAAAATTTATTGATATTTGAAATAAATTACATTATTAAAAAGTTACTCATTTGTATGCCAGAATGAAAGTAATGTAGGTTTTTGCAAATGCAAAATCCGATAGATGGCGTTACGTTGACGTCAGGTCCAACTTTGACGACATTGGTCGTTTTGTACGTAACTTCGTAATTATGACAAGATACGTCAAAATGTAACCAATCCACTCGTTGTTGGACCTGACGTCAACGTAACGCCATCTATCGATTTTTTTCATTAGCAAAAACCGTCATTGTGGTAAAGACTAGCCAATAGCGCATTTGGTAGTGACCCTGCCTCATACGCCAAAGGTCGTGGGTTCGAGCCCCACCCTGGACAAACATTCGTGTGATGAACACTTGTGTTTGTTCAGTGTCTGGGTGTTATATATGTATGTATTTAAATATTATATTTGTGTTTCCTCTAGTTGTCTGATATCTGTAACACAAGTGCTTAAGCTACTTAGTACGGAGTCAGGTCAATGTATGAGATGTTGTGTGAATTTATATTATTTTAACTGGCATAACATTCTGACATACAAAATTAGACTATAAATAGAATACAATAAGGCACATAATCGTTTACATTCATCACTGGCATATTTTGCCTAATAGATAGGACAAAGAAATCTTGTTAAAATTATAACTAGTTTTAACCGACTTCAAAAATTAGTAAGTTCTACGTTTGATACCCACCAATACAAATGTTTGTTGATGAAACAGATATTTGTGTTGGGTCTGGGTGTTTGTGGTTCCTTCGTTGTTTCTGGTTTCCATAGTACAAGGGAAAACCTTAGTTTGGGACCAGGACAATGTATGTGATGTTGTCTGAATTTATTTAAATTATTTTATACTATCTGTCATGTCCATAAATTTAACATTCAGGTTATTCGATATTAATTTCACCATAACGTCTAATGTAGTTTTTTGCAAATCCGATAGATGGCGTTACGTTGACGTCAGGTCCAACAACGAGTGGATTGGTTACATTTGACGTATCATGTCAAAATTATGACGTTATGTTATGAAACAACCAATGTCGTCAAAGTTGTACCTGACGTCAACGTAACGCCATCTATCGGATTTTGCATTTGCAAATACCATCATTACAATGAAGCGACGGACGTCTAACCTTCGCTCAACTCTGATTTTAATCATGTGTAGTAAACTGACAGATGCAAATGTCAAGTTTCTATACATTTTGACATTTTGCATCTGTCAAATTGAGTGATAACGTATGGGGATGACACATTGACATCTGTCAGTTAACAGCTTCGTTTCTCTTTTGTATGGAACAGCTGATTCTTATTTTGCTTTAGATGATCTAACATGCTAAATGGGCTTCATTCCTGTTACCTATGACCATAGCTTCTGGATTAAAAAGACTAAAAATTAACGTTAGGTATAGTCCAACGCTTGACCACAATCGCACCTGATTGAAAGTGACGATGAGGTCTATACTCTTGTTTTTAATCATCTATACTATTTATAAAGAGATAACTTCTATAGACAACGACAAGGCTTATAGGTAAACCGAAAACACGAAACGCTTGCGCGATGTAATTAGACACAGCGCCATCTATTGGTTCATTTCTGAATTACGGTCCCGAAGCGAAGTGAGGGCGGGCCACTAGTGTGGAATAAACTGACAGAAGAAAATTACAAGTTTCTATACATTTTGACATTTTGCATATGTCAAATTGAGTGATAATGTATGGGGATGACACATTGACATCTGTCAGCATAGGATGACACGCGTTTGCCTAGAAGATGCCTGTTCACTCTTGCCTTAAACATGTCTAGGTTATAGTGGTCGGGAAAAACAGACCTCGGCAGGGAGTTCCACTCCTTAGCTGTCCGTATTATAACCAAAAATTATCCAACCAAAAAATATAAATCTATAGATTACGTGACTAACTCTTTAAGCCTAGTCTTTAACAACTTCACTCTTTTATTCATAACACTCTTGTAGTTCGCTTTATCGCCGCTCTTTTGAACTAGTTTGTTCCTCCGGAGTCTCTCATAGAATAGTTCATAGAAATTCGGTAGCGGTGTATCCACGAGTTTTGAGTCTTCGAAGACCAATTGGGGGGAGGTGTTTGGTAAATGGGGGGTGAAGGATACCGCCATGTTTTGTATGAAATGGTTAAACATTGCAGTTTCGGTAAACCATTCGAGGAAGTACTGGTTCTGTTTCGATGATATGCTCTTGATGTAGGCTTCTTTCTGTGGAACAAAATTTATTTTGGTTGGTAAAATATTTAGCAAATCTATACTAATATTATAAATGGGAAAGTGTGTCTGTCTGTATGTTTGTCTTTCTTTCACGGCAAAACGGAGCGATGAATTGACGTTATTTTTTAAGTAGTTCGAGATAGTTCAGGGATGGATGGATGGAGTAAATATTTAGCAAATCTATACTAATATTATAAATGGGAAAGTGTGTCTGTCTGTATGTTTGTCTTTCTTTCACTGCAAAACGGAGCGATGCATTGACGTTATTTTTTAAGTGGAGATAGTTCAGGGATGGAGAGTAACATAGGCTACTTTTTATAGCTTCTTGCGGATAGCATCGTTGAATCTGTTTCTAAATTGTAAAAACTTTTTGAAAAACTGTTTCAAATAAATAAAAATATTCATTTTTTTATAATACAGGGTGTATCTGTGAACATTTACATCCCATTAACCACGTGTTCTACCAACCATTCTGAACAACATTTTTTCTACGACTTTTGAAAATTCGCATAAAAAATTTTCATCTTTCCATACAAAGTCGATCACGTGGCTTGGTCATTTTGTATGGGGAGTCGAAAATTTTTTCGAAGAACTTAGAAAAGTTGTTGCACAAATGTTGTTCAGAATCGTTTATAGAACACGTGGTTAAAGGGATGTAAATGTTTACAGATACACCCTAAATAGGTAACTCACATCAAACACAACATTTCCCTTGCCAAGGTCGGTGTCCTTCAGCTCGCCTACCGAGAAGAACCGCCAGAACTCGCCCAGGATGTCCACGAAGAACCGCAGGAACGCCTCCGATATCATCACGTTGCGGGTCTGGGTGTCCTGAGAAACATTTCCAAAATGTTACTAAATAATTTAATACATCTCATCACAGCAACCCACGTTCGTCCACTGCTGGACATAGGTCCTCCCCTAATGCACGCCACCGCTCCCGATTTTCGGCCACTCTCATCCAGCTCACTCCAGCCAGCCTTCGAATTGTCGTCATCCCATCTTGTAGCAGCGCGTCCAACACTACGTTTGCCGAGTCGCAAATCTGGGTGTCTTTAAGTCGAGAGTGAATAGGCTTCTTCTGGGAAAGCACGCTACATCTTAGACCTCATTGTCACTCTCCATCAGGTGAGATGAGGTCAAGTGCAAACTTATTTAATATAAATTAAAAAAAAAAACTGGTCTGGTCTGCTCCAAGCTTGGCCTACTCTGGCCTGGATTACTCCAGGCCTGGTTTTATCCAGGTCTTGTCCAATCCACGTCTGTCCTACTCCTGGTCCGCTCTACTCCACCCAAGAGAATATAATCACTCCGTTTTAAGAGACGCCATTCCATACATTGGTCTGAGCTCGAGGTTTTTTTTTTTTTCTTTTTTTTTTTGGGCACTAGGTGAACATTGACAACCACACGGCATGAACATTGGTTTTATTAATGTTGGCATGTACTGGTATTTGACACACTGACAGCGTTACGTAGTGATGGGAAACTGTCGATAGATTCCCACGATAGTTACTAGTGATGGGAAATATCGAAAATATCGGACAGCGGACAGGGTGCAGATCTTGTTATTTTCAGATTATTTTAATAGGGAAATAACAATTTTTAAATATTTCAAACACACATTTATTGAAAATTTTAATTGGTATTAAACAATATTCATTGATGAATTCTATTTCTATTGTAATGCCTTCCAAAAAAATATATGAAATCGTGTTGAAAACAAAGTTTAACTTATTTGATACACGAGGCTAGTTTTCCAAGCCGGGACAACAAGCTAGTGTCAGCATACTCTTGGATTTACAGTTGGACCAGCTTAATAATAATAGGAATATGGACAGTGATCAGTAGTGATCACTTCAATCAAAGAAATAATAATGAATGGAGACATCATAAAAGATCCGACAAAAATAGAAAAGTGTCAGATTACTTACATATTGTTTTACTTAAAAGATTATTAATATAAACAGAATTGTCTATGACATCGTGGACCACACTACACCTTTCGGCTAAAGTTCTGCTGATCAGATGTTGGCCCTGGGCGTTCAAACGAAGGTCCTGGGCATAATAAAATGCGGTCCGGGTATAACAGATGGATTTCCAGATGAATCTGTAAAACATTTTATTAAAATTATTGAATATTTTGATTTAAGAGTGTATTAAGATATTTGTTATAACAAATATTTTTAAACAAGCAGTATAAAACGTACCTTTTAATTCAATCATTTTTAGATTTGTTATATAAACATACTTAAGTTGATGCAGTTTCTCTATTGGCATGTAAACAAGATCTCCTTAGCCAGCTCTAATCCACTTCAAGGACCTGAAATAAATTTTGAAGAAATTATACAGGGTTGTTTCTAACCTTGGCATCCTTCAAGCCACCTTGTGTACCGGCCATTCTGAACAATAGTTGTTCTATGACTTTTGTAAATTCGCGAAAAAAATTACAAGTTTTCATACAAAATCGGTCGCGTGACTGAAAATGTTGTTCAGGATGGTAGGTGGAAGGGGTGGTGTGAGGGATGCCGGTGTTTAAAAAATAACCCTGATTTACAACTATCAAAGAACTGTTGTCTGTAGGCAATTCAAATTCATGCATATCAAATGGGTTTAGGTTTAAATTTACTTATAAATGCTGTGTAAATACAAACCTCTCTGGATCAAGTGAAATATCTACTAGCCAGGAACCTTCCAGGAACACACGGAGGAACACAAGGCTGACAAACGCCTTCATACCACCTGATACAACGCACTTCTTAAAGTTACGTGTATGCCCACGAGACGATTCCATGGTCAAAACTAACACAATAGGCACTAAATAAATAACACAAAACTATGATAAACTGATTAACACAACAAGTCCAAAAATAACAAGAAACGTGGCGTTAAACGTCCAAACATAACAAAGAAAGAAACACGTAACTCGAGCGTAAGATCAGGAGGGAGGATTTCACTTGATTCACATTTTATTTACTGAACTTAAGTATCGTGTCCCATATAAATTTTTGAAAAAAACGCCATATTGAAGTCAGATGTCACAAGTTTGGCCGGATCTTGCCTTGCCAACATAGCCCAAATAAAATTTTAAGTTATGATGTTGGTAAAAACCAGGCGTTCGCCAACATAATACATTTTGCGGTCTTGTAGTCATTACTGCTAGGGAATAAGGCTAAAAATAGCATATCATGACGAATATTACATTTGTTTCCGCGGGTGTCCACCCACTGCTACTCCACGTTCTATCTATTGACAGGTTTACTTCCGGTCTAGTCTACTCTATACCTGGTCTACTCCATGCTTGGTCTACTGCTCACCTGTCTATCCGTATGTTTGCTGATCTTTACTTGATACAAGACATAGTGGTGTATGGTGGCTTCGTCTACCTAGTAAAATTAAGAACTTGGCTACTCCTGACGTGGTCTATTCCAAGTTTAGCCTACTCTATGTCTAGTCTTCTCCAAATCTGGTTTACACCTGCTCTAAGTCTACCCAAGTCTAATCTACTACAGCCATGGCGTACTCTAGGTCTAGTCTACTCAATGCCTAGTCTACTCACCTGTCTGTTTGTGTGTCTACTGGTCTCCATCTGCAGTGAAGTCTTCGGGATAGGGTCTCCCTAGTAGATCTAAAGACTGGCCTACTCCAGGTCCTTATTGCTCCCGCTCTGATCTACTCTAGCTTTGATCTTCTTCAGCTCTGATTTATTCCAGCATTGATCTTCTTCCAGACCGGTATCTTCCAGGTTCCTACATACCTACTCCAGGCCTAATCTACTCCAGGTATAATTTACCCAGGTCTGATCTACTCCAGCTCTGATCTTCCCCCAGACTAGTATTTTAGGTTCTGTCTACTTCAGGTTGTTGTACTTCAGTTGACATCGGAAACTGACATAACGTAAACTATTGCTCTGTCTCTTTCAATTGCATTACAATGAAAGAGACAAAGCGATAGTATTTCAAACTCATGGTGAGGCCACTGGTCTACTGACCTGTCTATTGGTATGTCTGCTGGTCTCCATCTGCAGCGAAGTCTTCAGGGTCTTGTAGCTGGTGGTGGGCAGGATGGTGGCTTCGTCTCCATGGTAGAACAGCGCCTTGGACGGATGCGTCAGGTCTATGATCATGCCCTGGAATAGACAATTGTTGTGAGTGTGACAATTTTATGACAACTGTGTTTATACACGTTTGATTCATTTTTGGCGGTGAGCTGGCCATATCTGCCACAGAACTGACAACCATTGGGGTAAACGAGTTCTGAAGTGGAGATTCAATTGTGGAGCCACGCTTCGGCATGAATGGGCCGATCGACCGGAGTGATATCACTGCCTTACAGAAAACCGACGTGAAACAGCCCCTATGCTGTGTTTCGCCGAGTGAGTGAGGGGACCGGAGGCCCACACGTGGGGGGAAGGGGATTAAAGGTTGGCAGCGCTTCTATAACTCAACTGGTGTTGCAAGTGTCCATGGGCGGCGGCAATTGCTTACCATCAGGAGATCCACCTGCTCGCTATCACATAAAAAACTGGATGCGCGTAGCTGAAGACCGATCAAAGTGGCGAGCATTTGGAGAGGCCTACGTCCAGCAGTGGACTGCAACAGAGTAACGATGATGATGATCCTCACCTCTATAGCCTGCTGAAGCCGTGGAGAGGCCTGTGTCCAGCAGTGGATTGCAACAAGCTAATGATGACGATGATCCTGACCTCTATAGCCTGCTGAGGCCTATGGAGAGGCCTGTGTCCAGCAGTAGACGTCTATTAGCTGAAAAGATGATGATGATGGTAGGTCTAGTATCCTCACCTCTATAGCCTGCTGAGGCCGTGGAGGCTCTGCCCGCAGCGCCCCCGCGAGTATGGGTAGCGGCGCGTCCAACACGTCCCGCTGGATCTCCGCCGGGATGCTGCAGATCAGCGGCTGCTGCCACACGAACGATCAAATTGGCTAGCATTTGGATAGGCCTATGTCCAGCAGTGGACGGCTATTGGCTGAAGTTAAGATGACGATCCTCACCTGGACTGCAACAATCTGATGATGATGGTGATGCTCACTTCAATAGCCTGCTGTGGCCTATGGAGAGGCCTGTGTCCAGCAGTGGATTGCAACAGGCTGATGATGACGATGATCCTCATCTCAATAGCCTGCTGTTGTCTATGGTGAGGCCTGTGTCCAGCAGTGGATTGCAACAGGCTGATGATGACAATTATCCTCATCTCAATAGCCTGCTGAGGCCTATGATGAGGCCTGTGTCCAGCTGTGGACGTCTATTGGCTGAAATTAAGATGATGATCCTCACCTGGACTGCAACAATCTGATGATGATGATGATGCTCACTTCAATAGCCTGCTGTGGCCTATGGTGTGGCCTGTGTCCAGCAGTGGACAGCCACAGGCTAATGATGACGATGACCCTTACCTCTATAACCTGGGGGTCTACTCCGCCAAACGACAACGAATTATTCGTAACGATACGACATTGGTGCGAATTATTCGCATGTACCCTACTATAAGAAATGTTCGTAATCAGTGTCGATTATCGTAAGTATAGACAATTTACTTTTGTTTTATTCGGATGTTCGTGAACGAATGATTGTAAAATTAAAAAAAAAATTGGCTGTTTGGTTTATTATTCTTCATTGTGGCCCATAAATTGCTAAAAAAATGACACAAAAGAGCTATGACAGCTTCCACCACAGAGTACATTGTATAATATGCTTCCACCAAAGAGAATATAATCACTCCGTTTTGCTTCCACATTTTATTCAAAAATATAATGAATGAAATATACGTTGATTAAAATAGCATGTAATGCTGATTAATAAGAAAATAAAATCGTAATTCAAGGAGGCTAGGTTTTTGAGTAATTTTAAATAGAAGTTTAACAGGTTATGCCTTTATTAACCATATTATTTTGCGCAACAACAACAAAAACTCATTCCAAATGCAGGCAGCGCTTGGGTTTCATAACCCATAGCCCTTTATTGTGTGGATAAGGTAGAGAAAACATTGAAAACAACAAGATATAATTTAACAATAGGTGCTTTTATTATCATTCTTCATCATCCTCAATAACTAAGACATTGTCTAAGAAAGCAAGGCAACTGCAGCACTATTCATCAATTCCCATCCCAAAATCAATATCACAGTCCGAGTCGTATTATAAGTGGCGAAAGCAAGAGTCCTTAGGGCAGTTCGGGTCAAAAATTATAAAGAAAACAGGGGTAAAGCAGCGAAAACACACAGAACACACTCGAGGGTTCGCGCCAAAAATACTTTGATTTATGTAAATCAAAATCCAATCGTCATCACAACCGAAATCTATTGAACAGAGCTGGGGTCAATGGTAAAGGAAGATACTAGTCCGGAGAACAGTAATATGGGTCTTTAAATGCAAAATCACAACGAAACGATAATCTTTACGACACCATCAGAGATGTCGTAGGAATGTTCGTCGATTTGACGTTTGTGAAGCTGTCAAATTCAATTATTCGTATCGTTTTATGGTGTATTAGAGTAGGGTTTTTGTAAGAACTGTCAAAGCAATATCGTTCGTAGATTCGTATCAACGACAGTCGATACGATGGCACTTAGAGTAGGCTCTGACACGATTATTGGCACGATATATCGTTTATCGTTCGGCGGAGTAGACCCCCTGCTTAGGCCTATGGTGAGGCTTGTGTCCAGCAGTGGACGTCTATTAGCTGAAATGATGATGATGATGGTAGGTCTACTATCCACACCTCAATAGCCTGCTGAGGCCTATGGTGAGGCCTGTGTCCAGCAGTGGCTTGCAAATGGCTGATGATGACAATGATCCTCACCTCAATAGCCTGCTGAGAGGCCTGTGTCCAGCAATGGATTGCAAAAGGCTGATGACAATTATCCTCACCTCAATAGCCTGCTGAGGCCTATGGTGAGGCCTGTGTCCAGCAGTAGACGTCTATTGCCTGAAATGATGTTGATTATGGTAGGTCTACTATCCTCAAGTCAATAGCCTGCTGAGGCTAATGGAGAGGCCTGTGTCCAGCAGTAGACGTCTATTGGCTGACATTAAGATGATGACGGTAGGTCTAGTATCCTCACCTCTATAGCCTGCTGAGGCCTATGGAGAGGCCTGTGTCCAGCAGTGGACGTGTATTAGCTGAAATGATGATGATTTATGATTCTAAAGCCCAGTATCCTTACCTCTATAGCCTGCTGAGGCCGTGGAGGCTCTGCCCGCAGCGCCCCCGCGAGTATGGGTAGCGGCGCGTCCAACACGTCTCGCTGGATCTCCGCCGGGATGCTGCAGATCAGCGGCTGCTGCCACACGAACGGGTAGAGGGCGCTTTGTAAGGCTTCCATGCAGGATGACATTATACTAGAAAATAAAGAAACCAAATTAAAAAAATAACCGGTTAGTGTAGTGTGTCGGAGTCAAAGATATTGGATATAAAACAAGATGGTGCACTATGAAAATGAATGCAATGTTAATTTCGACTCTATGCAGTGGGAATAAAGGTTACTTTGAAATGCCAAATCTCTTTACAGAAAATCGAGCCGAGCGAGATGTCGCTATATAGGATGATGTCCTTGTCTAATGGGTTGCCATCATAAAAAAAATACCTTTGTGGATAACTTAAGCAATGTTATATTTATTCTTCTGGGGGAACTTTCAAATATTTAATAATTTAAAGGAATGATACGTTGGAATAAATAAAGTCTTTTTTATTTTTTTATTTAAACCATGATAAACGACTGTTTTTATGTAAAAGTCGGTGATATGGTAGTTTTGATTATAATCAATATGCAACACTTGGCGTCTCGACATCACCATTATGGCGGCGGCAAAATAATTTGAAAGTTGTATTATTGTGACGACAAAAATAACGTGTAAAAATTGTGATTATTTATTTGTAATGGTTCTCACTTGTTGTGAGATAGGATGCAAAAGTGAATCTTAAAAAGGTTGCGGTGTATTTTTCATAAGTAAGTATTTAGTCAAAGTTTTTTTTTTGCATGAGTAGGGTGTCCATTTCGCTTGTCATCTAAAGACGGATTTACTTTTTATTTTTTTTGGACAAATCGGAATGTTTTCATGGTCGAATAAATTGCATGATAATGGACGACCATAAAAAAGTCATGTTACGTAAAAAGTGTAGCAATAGATCTATTTAATTTTTGATTTATCAATCGTAAAGTATTTTTCGTAAAGTTTTGTATGAATAATACGCTATGACCGGTTAAATGTGCCGCAGAGTGTATTATTATAGGTAGGTTAAAATAGAAAATCTAATAAGGCTAGCACAACTTTTCGAAAAGTCGGTAGTCTCTTCGTATCGTACGTATACATAATAAGGAATTTTAATTTGGAACTTGTGTTTTTTTCTACAAAATTGCTCATAAATACTCAAACGATACTTTGAAACGTCGTGATAGCCCTTCTAGTTTGAATAGGCTTCACGAGTTTCCTAGAGAACGCATGTCCGACTCCCACGGTGGGTGGACTAAGTTTGACTAACAATAATTGTAATCGAAACGCTAAAACGTGTGGTCACCTTATTAGAGTAGGACGTTAACCAATATATAGACATCTCGCAAGGCTCGAATGTAGTAAGTAATAAGTGCGCCATCTTGTTATAGTATAAAATCTTTGGTCGGAGTAGCTTCACTGACATTACAACTAGTGGCGAGTGGCGATTTATTATCACAAAATGTGAGGGTGTCCGAAGATTCGCTGCCGGGCCCTAGCAGACGACGCCGTGCACCGCCAGTTCGCTTGGGACCACGGCTGCTGCAACGTAGCCGAAACGTCAAGCAGTAAGTACATACAATGTACTTAAAAATAAACGTCGCGTTAATTTCCGGTTTAACACTTTATAGTTATAATGCAACGCGGATATATTTTTTTTTAATTCAATCTTAAATAATAATGTATTCTCACGTAAGTTACAGATGAATCAGTGATTTTTTTGTCTGTCTGTTTGTTCGCGCTAAACTCGGAAACTCATAATACCTCATACATTGACTAGACTCCGTACTGAGTAGCTTAAGCACTTGTGTTACAGATATCAGACAACAGAGGATCACAAATATAATGAACTGAGTAAATCATTGTTATTATACTCTGATTTATAATCATGTGTAGTATAAACTGACAAATGAAAAAAAAAGTTTTCCTATGCATTTTGATATTTTGCATGTGTTAAATTGAGTGATAAATAATGTATGGGGATGACACATTGACATCTGTCAGTTTACATAACATGATTAAAACAGAGTATATTAATTACCTGAGTTTATCACTAATGACGATGACCTTTCTCTCCAGCAGCAAGGACCCGAAGACCTTGATGACCAGCCCGGCGCCGAACGAGTCCAGCAGGGTGGACAGGCAGTCCTCGTCCACTCGCGGCTCGATGGGCCTCTTGAGGATCCTGGTTCTGGAGGTAAAGGTGAAGATCAGCCTATACAGAGTTTTAGCTGGCGGCACGAAAGAATAGCGATGAAGGTAACTTCTTAAGACAGTAACGAGGGTTATAAGTAAAAGCAAAACACGCAACGTGTTATATAGGTGATGTAGTCCCAGGAAATAATAAATATATTCTATTTAAATGGATTTATTATAATTATAACTAACTCGCTCGCGTACATCGAAAAAGGGAATGAATCACTGCTCTCTAGCCCTGTAGATAGCCCTGTTTACAATGCTAGTGCCAGATAACCTATTTGAAACATTTATAATGGCGGCGTGAAATAGATAGCGCTGTAAACAAGTTTTACGCTGTTTTACACAACGCTTGCGCGATGCAATCGACACCTTGCGCCATCTTTTGGTATGTTTTGGAACTAATACGGAAAGTGACCTGGTCTCATATTTAAGGCTCAAAATATGGTGTCCACGTCCTCTACTAACCATTCTGAACAACATTTGTTCTGACTTTGGGAAATTCACATTATTTATTTATTTATTTATTTGGTACACATAACATATTACAATCACATAAGTCTCACTTCTTAAGATTAAAAAGTTTTATAATATGTAGGTACTAGATTTAATCTACATTAAGATTAAATCTACTTCTACTTAAAATCTGTATACTGTCCCACTGCAGGTCAAAGGCAATAGAAATAAAGTCATCGCTACTATGATGGGATTAGGCTTAATCACCGCGCTTGCCTGAAAACCGCGTGTTGGCAATGGGGTAAGACAGTGTAAAAAAATAATGATGATGATAAAAAAATACAAAGAAAATCCTCACCTTTGACTCTCCAAACTGAGCATCACCTTCTTCGGCCCATTATTATTTTCCAAATCCAAAAACTTTGGTAACTCCGCATAATCTCTCCCATCATCCAAGCCATCCTCCGAGCCATCGGATGGCCCGCCATTGGCTGGCTCATTACACGCCCATTAGTTTGCTGACTCAAAATATTCGTCAATTGGCTCGAGCCAGTTGATGGCTGGCTCGAGCCATTGGATGGCTGGCTCGAGCCATTGGATGGCTGGCTCGAGAACTCGCTCCCGCCGCTTCTCCTCATATCAGGCATGGTCTTACATTTGAGTATGTCGCCCAAATTGACAGAGTTTCTGTATGACCTGTCTGTGAGTATGGATGGATCTGTATGAAACTTTGTATGATATGGTTAGTTCTTCGCCAGGGTTCGGGAAGTCGGTCTCGAATAGTTGTTGGAGTATCGAGTGGATTTCCACTTCGGAGCTGCCGTGGTGGGATTCTATTTCTTGTAGCACCTGAAATGCGAAAAAAATCTAAACTATACTCTGATTCATAATCATGTAAAGTAAACTGACAGATGTCAATGTGCCATCCCCATACATTATCACTCAATTTGACACATGCAAAATGTCAAAATATTGACATTTGCATCTGTCAGTTTATACTCAGAATAATCAGAGTATAGACACTGAACAAAAACAAACTATCTATGAAGAGGTTTATTCTAGATGTTTCTCGAACGTTCGATTACCATTTTTGGTATTTTCTCAGGCGATTGACCTATGCAACGAAATACACCTTATTGAATCTATCAATAAGGTGTATTTCGTTGCATAGGTCCCTGCAAGCAAAATTAGAGCTTATCTCTAGATAAGCTCTAATTTTGCTTCCGGGGGGTATCTCGGTTGTAACAAATTATACACTATATGACTTCATATCTACACTGTAGATATGTAGTAGTAGATTCTACAGTATTTTATCTCTTTCTCACCTTGTAATAGAAACCAGGAGCTCTATACCGTCCAATGAGACAGTAGCAGAGAGGGAGACAAGATGACGCGCCTTCTGGCAGGACGCGACGGCAATATCTGAGGACAAACATATAACATAAACAAAATTCACACCACATCTCATACATCGACCTGACTCCGTACTAAGTAAACTCAAAAGTCACTAAACAACCAACAATTTGATTTGCACTTAAGGGGCTATACGAATGAAACTAGCGCCGCCAACCTATTTACACTGATTGTGGCGAAAATACGATATTTTTTAAGAAAGCAAAACATCACAGAGTTAGATAAAAGTAAACTGAATTTTACAAGATTCAATACAATATATAAAACACGCGACAAGTAACAATAATGTCAATTATTGCTAAAAGTGGCCGTTTTCGCCGAGTGAGTGAGGGTACCGGAGGCCCACTCGGGGGGGAAGGGGATAAAAGGTTGGCAGCGCACTTGTAACTCCACTGGTGTTGCAAGTGTCCACGGGCGGCGGGCAATTGCTTACCATCAGGTGATCCGCCTGCTCGCCTGCTACCTATCACATTAAAAAAAAAAAAATGGCTGTGACATACGGACGGATAAACAGACTTCTATAAGGGTCTCTATCTATAAGGGATATCTATAATCCGACATTTTTTTTTGTTATAGGCAGCAGACGAGCAGGCGGATCACCTGATGGTAAGCAATTGCCGCCGCTCATGGACACTTGCAACACCAGTGGAGTTACAAGTGCGCTGCCAACCTTTTATCCCCTTCCCCCGATGGGCCTCCGGTACCCTCACTCACTCGGCGAAACACAGCACAGGGGCTGCTTCGCGCCGGTTTTCTGTGAGGCAGTGGTATCACTCCACACATTGGATGATATATGTTTACTTATAAGCTACCATATAAAAAATGTTTTTATTTTATTTCTACAACTGTCAAATAGCGAATCAAATGGGGGCATCAACCCAGAACACCCAGACCCAAGACACTTAAGTTGAAGACTTTTTTAGGGTTCCGTAGCCAAAATGGCAAAAACGGAACCCTTATAGTTTCGTCATGTCCGTCTGTCCGTCTGTCCGTCTGTCCGTCTGTCACAGCCGATTTACTCGGAAACTATAAGTACTACAGTGATGAAATTTGATGGGAATATGTGTTGTATGAACCGCTACAAAAATATGACACTAAATAGTAAAAAAAAGAATTGGGGGTGGGGCCCCCCATACATGTAACTGAGGGATAAATTTTTTTTTCGATGTACATACCCGTGTGGGTATCAATGGAAAAGGTCTTTTAAAATGATATAAAGTTTTCTAAAAAACATTTTCTTAAAGTGAACGGTTTTTTGAGATATCAGCTCTCAAAGTCGAAAAGTATGTCCCCCCCCCCCTCTATTTTATAACTACGGGGTATAAAATTCTAAAAAAAAATAGAGGTGATGCTGCTAATTAACTCTTTTCAACGATTTTGGGTTTGATCAAAGTATCTCTTATAGTTTTTGAGATAGGTTGATTTAACTGTAATTTTTTATATTTGCTGCTACGGAACCCTTTGTGCGCGAGCCCGACTCGCACTTGGCCGGTTTTTTTTATATAGAATAGGGGGCAGACAAGCAGACGTATCACCTGATCTTAAGCGATTAAGTACCGTCGCCCATGAACATTTGCAACACCAGGGGCTTCACAGGTGCGCTGCCTTTTAGAGAAAGATATGCCCTTTCCTTGAAGGTTTGTAGGTCGTAGGACTTATAACACAGTTATTTTCGATTTCAAATCTATCATAACAAACAACTTTATCAAATTTAAGGACACGTCGTCACGCAAATTAAATGGGGGCATCAACCCAGAACACCCAGACCCAAGACACTTAAGTTGAAGCCTTACCCGTAGGACCTCTCCCCCCTCTCATCAGTGAGTACTAGGGAGTAACACTGCGCCCCCTTAGCCTCGGCGGACCACTCCCCCGCCGTGGGGGAGCTCAGGGTCTCGGGGAAGATCAGGTTCTCTATGTGAGGGGGTACTTGCACCTGGGAAAAGAACAAATCAATTTCTATCTACAGGGTGTATCTGTGAACATTTACATCCCTTACATTCATACCCATCACTCTTTTGGTAACATGTTCCTCCTCTCTTCTCATTACATGGCCATACCAGGAGAGACGATTTCCCGTTAATTTATCAGTAATAGGTGCCACTTTAGTACTACCTCTGATATACTCATTCCTTATCTTGTCCATTCTCGTCACGCCACACATCCACCTCAACATTCTCATCTCTGTAGCATGCAGTCTTCTTTCATCCGTCTTCTTAATTCTATATTCTAACTATACAAAGTGTATTTGTGAACATTTACATCCCTTTAACCACGTGTTATACCAACCATTCTGATCAACATTTGTTTTATGACTTTTGAAAGTTCGCATAAAAAAAATTCATCTTTCCATACAAAATCGGTCACGTGACTCTAGGAACTAGGAATATACAGGATGTATCTGTGAACATTTACATCCCTTTAACCACGTGTTCTATCAATCATTCTGAACAACATTTGTTCAACCAATTTTTCCAAATTCTTCGAAAAAAAATTCGAGTCTCCATACAAAATGACCAAGTCACGTGACCGACTTTGTATGGAAAGATGAAAATTTTTATGCGAATTCTCAACAGTCATAGAACAAATGTTGTTCAGAATGGTTGGTAGAACACGTGGTTAAAGGGATGTAAATGTTCACAGATACACTCTGTATAGTTAGTATATTGAACTTCAGTAAGTAAGTTCGTTTAATAATCAATATAGCAACACCAGCTGAGCTCCTGACTGAGCTGAGCGATGTTTTCTCTCCTCTACCTAGAGGTAGTCTGGAAGAAATCGCTACAAGCGATAAGACCGCCTTACTGTACTGTCTATAGCTGTTGCTTCACTCATGTATTCTATTTCTGTGCAATAAAGAATATCTATCTATCTATCTCCTTCCCTTTGTCTCGCATAATAACTACCTGTAATTTTCACTTTTCCATTGTTTGATACCTATATTTTTTAAGAGACCGGCGTGAAGCAGCCCCTGCTGCCCCTGTGCTGTGTTTCGCTGAGTGAGTGAGGGTACCGGAGGCCCACTCGGGGGGGAAGGGGATAAAAGGTTGGCAGCGCACTTGTAACTCCAGTGGTGTTGCAAGTGTCCATGGGCGGCGGCAATTGCTTACCATCAGGTGATCCGCCTGCTCGCCTGCTACCTATCACATAAAAAAAAAAAAAAGTGGGTGGAAGTGGGCTGACATGATGATGGCTTTCCTCACCTGTGGTATCCATCTTGGTATCCTTAGACACGTTGGTCTGCGAAGCCCTGAAGCTCTTCCAGGATCGGAAGGTCGAATACGGGTTGTCGAGCACTGTAGCTTCTGACTTGTATGAACAAATCGAAGTCTGGTGACGGTACCGGGTCGCTCTGCGGAGGTTTGCCTGGTAAATAGAGGATTTTATCATTGATAAATAAAATCCATACTAATATTATAAATGCGAAAGTAACTCTGTCTGTCTGTCTGTCTGCTACTCTTTCACGCCAAAACTACTCAACGGATTTAAATGAAATTTGGTATACAGATAATCTAGACCCTGAGAAAGTACATAGGCTACTTTTTATTGCAAAAAGGGGGTTGAAAGGGGGGTAAAAAGTTACTTTTCCACGCGGACGGAATCGCGGGCGGCCGCTAGTAACACTATTAATTGAAAATTTAACTTATTTCTGACGGCGGCCATCTTGGATTTGAAATTGGTCATAGTAAATATTATATTCTGCTACTCTAGCCCCTTTTATATGATATAAATACTGTGGGAGTTGTGTTAAAACATACAATTCATTTCTTTGTAACGGCGGCCATCTTGGATCGATTTTTATCCAACATTCAAACAAAAAAACAAAATCAAAGTCGGTTCATTTGTTTTTGAATCACATTAGTTCAACAACTTTTCGAAATTCATCGAAAAGGTTTTTGACTTCCCATACAAAACCACCATGTCACGTGACCGACTTTATAAGTTGAAATGTTTTTATGCGACTTTCGAAAAGTCACAAAACGAATGTTGTTCAGAAGAGTTGATAGAACACGTGGTTAAAGGAAAATGTAAATTTTCACAGATACAACCTTGTGTAACACCCAGACACTGAACAAACACAAGTATCCATCACACTATGTTTCTCCAGGGTGGGGATCTAACCCACGACCTTTGGCGTATGAGGCAGGGCCACTACCAAATGCAATAAAGTAATTTTGAATTGCAGAACTGACAACCGATGGAGCCGTAAAGTCCTTGAGTGGAGACCGCGACTCGGTAAACGTAGTGTTGGACGCCCTGCGACAAGATGGGATGACGACATTCGAAGGCTGGCTGGAGTGAGCTGGATGAGAGTGGCCGAAAATCGGGAGCGGTGGCGTGCATTGGGGGAGACCTATGTCCAGCAGTGGACGAGCGTGGGTTGCTGACGATGATGATGAACTTTGAATACCTGATCAAGATATGCGACGCGAGATGATACTCTTCGCACGTAGTTCTTTCGTTTCTCAGTTAAACTCCTTGTTAGTTTGACAGAATCTGAAATTAATAAAATAAAGCGTTTAAAAATAGGCATCACACACAGTAGGACTACTATCAGTAGGCGTTTCACGTACATATCGTTAACAATTTGCATGAAAAATTTAAGAACTCCCTCTATCGTAAGTGAGCGTAACTAAAATTGACAGCACAAACGTCAGAAAGGAAAACGCGACGATGTTAATGGGGGCTACCTAGTGTGGAAAATCCGTTAGATGGCGTACGTGTAGACTGAGGTGCAGCCTCAACGTCGTTGGTCGTTTAGTGACATTTTGACATCTCACATCAAAAAAAAAACAATCACCGTGTAGTTAGGACCTGAGTCTACACGTACGCCATCTAATGGATTTTCCACATGCGGTAGCTCCCATTATAATACACCTAGTGGCCCGTCCTCACCTCGTTTCGGGACTTGAGTTTCAAAAGCTGCCAATAGATGGCAATGGGTGTCGATAACATCGCGCAATCGTTTCCGAGTTTTCGGGACAGAAGTTATATAAAGAGAATAAAAGTTATATAAAATAGTATAGATTACAGCACTTACTGTTGTTTTTTCCCTTTAAAGGGCTTTTGGGTCTGACGACGATAATGCAAAGCAAAAGTTTAAAAACATAATTATATTCTAATAGTGCCAATATTCTAAAATTTTTGAATAACAAAATAACGTCTGGTTTCACCCGAACCATGACGCTTACTAAACCGAGACATACCAACTTTATGACGTCATAACGTCACCCATTTTATAAATGATTATTTATTATTACTTTTCCTCCATAATTATCACCACTGTCTGGTACAAACGGTGTTGCCATATTTGTAAGGTGTTATGTCACCGTAAAATAATCCGAACCATAAGGTTTATTTTATTATAGGCAAACGAGCAAGCCGGTCACCTGTTGGCAAGTGGAACAACGCCGCCCATAGACATCAGCTACATCAACTCAACTCTAATTGGCTAACTTCCGGAAAATAACAAACGTTTTAACAGACTCGCTTCGGCATGAATCGGCCGGCTCGACCGGGTTGATACCACGGCCTCACAGAAGACCGGCGTGAAGCAGCGACTACGCTGCTTTTCTTCGAGTGAATGAGGATATAATGGCCCAATTGAGGGGGAAAGGTGGTTTTAAAGGTTGGCAGCGCACTTGTAACTCTACTGGTGTTATAGGTGTATATGGGCGGCGGCAATGGCTTACCATCAGGTGATCCGTCTGCTCGTCTGCTATCACAATAAAAAAAAACTTCCTAGGCAATTAATCGATGTACGATTCGTACTATATTACGGTGGCATATAAACAATAATAATCATTTCCGGTTAATACATTATAGATAAGTATGAATCGCAATCAATAGTTTATTATCAACTTATATGGTAATGTAAATAGTTAATAGTATAAAAAAACTAAGTGCGCATTTGTACTACTAGATCGGTAAGGGAAAACAACTTGAGTTGTTGAACACTTTACACGACCGTGGGAGAGGCACGCTTCGGCATGAATGGGCTGCCTATCACATTAAAAAATATACACCGTGCTTTTTTAACCGTCGTTCACACTTCTCGAGGGCGTTATACTGATGGAAACAATCATTTTTCTCCAAGGAAGATAGGATCAAATCTCAAAAAAATATTGCCTTCTCATACAAATTGCAACTATCAGCTGATCACTTTTGGCAAGCGAGCCGACGGATCACCTGATGGTAAGCGTTTACCGCCGCCCATCTTCTTCAGCAGCATGTATTTGCCCACTGCAGAGCATATGCCTATCCAAATTCCCTCCTCCTTCTATCGTGGGTCTTTATGGACCACGCTGCCCCAGCTTGAGCCTTGATGTCGTCGGACCATCTGGCAGTTTGTCCGCCAACACTCCTCTTTCCGTCTCTTGGTATCCATACCGCCGCCCATAGACACCTGCAACACCAGTGGTGTTACTGGATTGGGGCTCTACCCTCACTCACGCAGCGCATACACAACTTAACGCCGGTTTTTGTGAGTACGTGGTATTACTGTTATTACTCCGGTCGAGCCGGTCCATTCATGCCGAAGCGTGGCTTTCAGGGTCCGGAGGGGGAAACGGAGGTGTGGGCGGCCGAGGTGTGGTGGGGGGACCAGGGGGTCTACTCCGCCAAACGATATCGAATTATTCGTAACGATACGTCATCAGTTCATACAAAAACCCTACTCTAACACAGCTTAAAATACGGAATAATTGAATTTGACAGCTTCACAAACGTCAAATCGACGAACATTCCGACGACGTCTCTGTGGTATCGTTAAGAGATCGTCTCGAGATATCGGGATTTGACGTTTGTGAAGCTGTCAAATTAAATTATTCGTATTTTAAGCTGTGTTAGAGAAGGGTTTTTGTATGAACTGACGTGTCGTTACGAATAATTCGATATCGTTTGGCGGAGAAGACCCCCTGTGGTGTGCTGTTGTGTGATGGGGGTGTGGTAAGAAGTAAGTGTACCTTCGCTGGTGCTGCCATCTGACTGGTCAGTGGGGAAGCTGCACGGTTTCCTCTCGTCCATGTTGCAGGCCGCTGTCACCGTCTCGTAGATCTCGTTCATAAGACGATTCAGCTGGAAAAGAAGAAAACAACAATAAGAAATTACAGAATATAAGTACATCATCATCATGACGACCCATTTGGCGCAATGGTGTTTAACGCCGGTTGAGACGCAAGGGTCGCGGGTTCGATTCCCGCACCAACACACAAATGTTTGTTGAAACAAATATTGTGTTGGGTCTGGGTGTTTTGTAGTTCCTTCGTTGTTTCTGGGTTACTATGGAAACACTTACAAGGGAAAACCAGGACAATGTATGTGATGTTGTCTCAAATTATTTATTTATTTTATCATTTCTGCCCATAGACTTCCACAGCTGGACGTAGGCCTCCCCCAACGTTCTCCACACAAATCGGTAAGATACGATCGGATAAGACCGCTGATATTGTATTTCTAAATAGCCATATTATCAAGTTCTGTAATATTTTGTGCAATTAAGAGTATCTATCTATATAACTCCGTGGTCGTCAAACGGCCGCATACGGCCCGCGGACGTTAGTCGTGCGGCCCGCAGTAAAGAAGATTCCTTTAATTAATAGTAACTACACACCGTCTTCCACATATAAGCGGCCCGGACCTTAGTGCTCACATTGTTATGTGGCTCTGACCGTAAGTGTGAACGACCGCTGATCTAACTTGTCTATGAAACTTTGAATGCCAAAAAAAGTTTAAGTTATTTTTTAACAGAAAATATAGGTTCTTATTTACCAATATTTTGATTAAGTATCAATATTATTTACTACATCGTGGGAAACTAAGAATAATTTGTGCACCCACAACCGCAATAAATTATTTCTATTCTATAAGAATAATTTCTATTCTACTCCTTTAATTGTGTTGATCACCGCATTAGGCAAGCGTGGTGATTAAGCCTAATCCCATCATAGTAGCGATGACTTGATTTCTATGGAGGCCTTTGCCCTGCAGTGGGACAGTATATAGGCTGATACCAATCTATAAGAATATTTTTTAACCTATTTCATTCCAGTTGTAAATTGAATATTTTGCTCCAGATAATAGGTTCATTATAGGTCACGTAACGATTAAACATTTTTTTATTAATAACGTTATCTAATGTCAATACTTTATGCGTTCAAAATATTCCACCTTTGCTAAACTAGATCAAGTTCAGGGAATTGCCCTTGTTTGTGTACACTAGTGTTTGCTATCGATAAACTATCGATAGTATCGATACTATTGACATTAATCATAATCATCAGCAACCCACACTCGTTCACTGGACATAGGTCTCCCCTAATGCACGCCACCGCTCCCGATGTTCGGCCACTCTCATCCAGCTCACTCCAGCCAGCCTTCGAATGTCGTCATCCCATCTTGTAGCAGGGCGTCCAACACTACGCTTACCGAGTCGCGGTCTCCACTCAAGGACTTTATGGCTCCAACGGTTGTCAGTTCTGCGGCTAATGTGACCAGCCCACTGCCACTTCAGTTTGCTAATTCACATTCATTCATTGACATTAATAGTACTATCTATACTGAATAGTTTTCGAGGTTATCCATCGATAATGAAACTATAGACCTCCAGCAATACTAGTACACAAACCGTGGGAGCCACGCTTCGGCATAAATGGGCCGGCTTTACATCTGTCTTCTGCAAGCCCAATTAAGGGAAAAGGGGTAAAAGGTTGGCAACGCACTTGTGCTTCTACTGGCGTTGCAGGTGTCTATGGGCGGCGGCGTTCTACTATCAGGTGATCCGTCTGCTCGTCTGCCACACATTAAAGTTTGCATCTGCGCAACACAAGCGCCCCTAGCGGCGCACTTTCGCAACTACACGGTGACGTCACACAGCCGTTACAATTAATTTTAAGGTGATAGTGTGGAGATAGCGAGAATGTTGAGATAAAATATAATTTAAACAATTTGATAAAGAGAGCGCACTGAGCCACTTTTGGTTGCCACTTGCGGCGACCGAGAGCTGCCGACACATTTTATAGTCCTTTTTTTTTGGTGACGAAGGGGAAAATGCCGCCGGCTCATAAGGAGCCGACGACAATGAGGATGTCAGGAACAAAATGTCCTTGCTTCGGGCCCTAAACCTTGAATTTTATCAATTTCTGAACGGATTTGGTTGAATAAGTGACTTATTTCACGAAAAAACGGCGTTTAAAAGGTAACATTTACATACAAAATGTCCATACCTAATATTACATCCCTCTCATTTAATTCTGAGTAACACAAAAGTAACCCATGTTACTCTTCATCCTTTCAACTATCTACACTTAAAAAATCAAGTCAATACGTCGCTCCGTTTTGCCGTGAAAGAAAGACATACATACAGACAGACACACTTTCCCATTTATAATAATAGTATGGATTTATGCTGTATCAAATAACGGCCGAATACCGCACACCCCAATAGTCGAAAAAAAACTAAAAATATTTACCAATCACAATGGTTGGATCTATACTCTGATTTTTAATCATGTGGAGTAAACTGACAGATGCAAATGTCAAGTTTCTATACATTTTGACATTTTTCATCTGTCTAATTGAGTGATAATGTATGGGGATGACACATTGACATCTGTCAGTTTACTCCACATGATTTTTACTCCACATGATTAAAAATCAGACTAGATCCAACCATTGTGATTGATAGATTTTGTTGACAGCCGCAATGGTTGCATCTATTGCCCACCAGTGGTTGCTAAGTGTGCGCTTGCACTTAAGGGGGGCAATGTTATTGTTATCCGATAAACATGACAAGCCACGTGACCCACGTGACTGACAGCTTAACAAAACTTTTATGCGTAATAGTGGCCCGTCCTCACTTCGCTTCGGGACCGTAGTTCAAAAATGCATCGATAGATGGCGCTGGGCGTCGATTACATTGCGCTACCGTTTCATAATTAAGCCTTGTCGTTGTCTATAGAAGTTATCTCTTCATAAATAGTATATATTTAAAGACATTTTTATGTTGTAGCTAGCAGACGAGAAGACCGATCACCTGATGGTAAGCGAATGCTGCCGCCAATAGTCAACTGTAACACGAGTAGAGACACAAATGCGCTGCCAACCTACGCTTCGGGACCGTAGTTCAAAAATGCATCAATAGATGGCGCTAGGCATCGATTACATCGCGCTACCGTTTCATGTTGTGTGAATTTATTTATTTATTTATTAATGTGGATATGCTGGCAAACCGGGTTCCATCTAACCGCAGCTGCGAGTGGCGGCTAGACAAAAAATATCTTACATAGAGAATTGTTTAGGGTTATTAACACATGTTTATATTTTTATCTAAACATGTTTACGTTCAAAACATCCCGATGGTCTAATGGCAGGCCTGTCCCACTCCGCGTGTAGGTATCGAACTTGCAAGTACGGTGGCCAGCGGTAACCTATCTTACTTTCGAAACTTCATTATTCGAATTTCATAACTTCGAAAACGGTATATCGAAGTTTTGAATCGAAGATATATTTTTTGACAAAACATTGTATGCAATAAATTTATTTTACATTTGTTTCATTTTCCAGAAAAACTAATAGCCGATTTTCAAAAGCTCTTTTTTCATTTTACAGATGTATTACTTACAATATTTTTTATTCTAGACATATTAAAGATCGAAGTAACCTTTCTCCTATTATTGAAACGAGAAATTTAGTGTTTAATTTTGCGCTACAAAATGTTTGACAGAAGCGAATCGCTGCAAAACCGACTCCACGTAGTCTTGTCTGCCCTACCCCTAGAGTGTAATTCAAACCCGCGTAGGCGCGGAAGGGCGAGGCGGCCCGCGAGCTGAGGCAGTGTTTTTGCTCGCCACCGCGGCTGAGGCTGGCCGGCGAAGCCGGCCAATAAGCCGAGGCTGCGGTGACGAGCGAGAATCATCTGCGACGATAAGCTCGCGTGGGACCGCCGAAGCCTTGCAGCGCCGGAGCCGTGACAGAAACAATGCATGCTGCATGCATGCCTGCATGCCCAGTTGCATGCCTGCATGCATGCCTGGTTGCATGCCTGCATGCATGCCTGGTTGCATGCCTGCATGCATGCCTGGTTGCATGCCTGCATGCATGCCCGGTTGCATGCATGCTGCATGCATGATTCACCTGAGCCACATAACTTGTCAGAATAATTATTGAAGATTATAATAAAATACTTATTTATGTATGTTTGTTATATAACTTATTTGTCTTTTAATAACATAGAAAACGATTTTCTGGAAACTAATTCGTCTAAAATATGTTTATCTATCAAGGTGAGTGATATTTTTAAACGTAGATTAAAAATATTTCATTTGATAATCGGAATATCAGCTATATGGCAATCGTTTTTTCGTAAAAGTTGCCCGTCTCACTTCGCTTCGAGACCGTAGTTCAAAAATGCATCAATAGATAGCGCTGGGCGCCGATTGCATTGCGCTACCGTTTCATGCTTTCCCATTTATATAGTTAAGCCTTGTCGTTGTCTATAGAAGTTATCTCTTCATAAATCTATATCTTATACTATTTATAAGAGATAACTTCTATAGGCAACGACAAGGCTTATAGGTAAACCGAAAACACGAAACGCTTGCGCGATGTAATTGGACACAGCGCCATCTATTGGTTCATTTCTGAATTACGGTGCCGAAGCGAAGTGAGGGCGGGCCACTAGTAATATATATATTTAAACATTTTATGTTGTAGCTAGCAGGCGAGAAGACCGATCACCTGATGGTAAGCGAATGCTGCCGCCAATAGTCAACTGTAACACGAGTAGAGACACAAGTGCGTGCGCAATAACATCTTTGAAAACTAAAATTACGGATGGTTAGTTTTTATTAAAGTGTCTTGTATTTATGTGAAAAAAGTAAATAAAATTATTTTATTAAATAATAGAATCAAAATTACCAATAAATAAATTACATCAGCGAGTGTTTTTAGAAAAAAGGGGTATACTATGGTACGATCATTTTATTGCAGCAGCAACATTGTAGTAGCTTTTTTGGTCTTGAATTTCAGTTTTGGGTATAATGTGGATATGCTGGCAAACCGGGTTCCATCTAACCGGAGCTGAGAAAAGCCGCTAGAAATATAATATCTTACATAGAACATTGTTTAAGGTTATTAACACTCTTGTTGATATTTTTATCTAAACACTAGTGGCCCGCCCTCACTTCGCTTCGGAGCCGTAATTCAGAAATGAACCAATAGATGGCGCTGTGTCCAATTACATCGCGCAAGCGTTTCGTGTTTTCGGTTTACCTATAACCTTGTCGTTGTCTATAGAAGTTATCTCTTGTAAATAGTATAGATATAGTAGATTGTTTACGTTCAAAACACCCTGATGATCGAGTGGTTTAAGTAAGCCGTGATCTCGGGGTCCCAGGTTCGATTCCCGCGTTGAGCAAAAATATGTTTCGAATTTTTCGAACATAGCTCGGGTTTGTGATCACCGCACCGCATTAGGCAAGCGTGGTGATTAAGCCTAATCCCATCATAGTAGCGATGACTTGATTTCTATGATGGAGGCCTTTGCCCTGCAGTGGGACAGTATTATAAGCTTTTGAATTTACTTAACGTTTTCGTTTACGTAACTTTAAATTCAAATGGCTACTGTGGAATCACCACAGTTGGCCATAAACCTAGGTCTAGCAAAGGCTTCGGCATGAATGGGCCGGCTCGACCGGAGTGATACCACTGCCTCACAGAAAACCGGCGTGAAGCTGCCTCTGTGCTGTGTTTCGCTGAGTGAGTGAGGGTACCGGAGGCCCACTCGGGGGGGGAAGGGGATAAAAGGTTGGCAGCGCACTTGTAACTCCACTGGTGTTGCAAGTGTCCATGAGCGGCGGCAATTGCTTACCATCAGATGATCCGCCTGCTCGTCTGCTACCTATCACATAAAAAAAGGCCTTCCTAATTCTGTGGCAAGGCCACGCTTCGACATGAATGGGCCGGCTCGCACTCGGGGTGATACCACGGCCTCACAGAAAACCGGCGTGGAGCAGCGTCTGCGTTTCGTATATACAGACACACATCAAAGTATACAAAACTGTCAAATTTCTTCAATCGAACCTCACTTTTATGTCAACGTGTTTGGTTCAATATCACTAAGGAAATTGACAGATTGTAGTACTTGATGGCTGGCCACTGTACATGCGGCGTCCCCCGGAGGGGCAAATTAGTAGAAAATCATGACGAGCGGCGACGCACGCGCGACATTGCTTGCGATAGAAAGAGAACGCACTTCTAGTATGAATAATGGTAGCATTGAACGCTGGGCGTCGGAATTTCAACGTTATGTTATGGTAAGCCTGAGTCTTCGTTCCAGAAACGGTTTTAAGAGTGGGCTTTTCTGTTCATGTAACTTTTAAGGAATTCTGTGCTAATGGTTAAGTAATGCCGTAAGTCTCGCGGATCCAGCCGTCCACGATGGTTCGATGAATATCCACGCAAAAATAGAGTCCTACTTGGATCCGAGCAGCTCAGACCGTGGGGAACTTTGGCGAAAAGAAAGGAGGCCTATACTCCAACAGTGGGACTGCCGGGCGATGATGATGATGATGAATCTCGCGGTCCAATACGACTCGATTTTTTTCGAACATAACTTTTTTTTATGTGATAGGTAGCAGACGAGCAGGCGGATCACCTGATGGTAAGCAATTGCCGCCGCCCATGGACACAAGCAACGCCAGTGGGGTCACAAGTGCGCTGCTAACCTTTTATATTTTGAAGGCTTTCTTTGCGTGCGCTGCGAAAACGGTTCAAGATACACAAAAAATATGTATGAAAGAATTATTCCTCTATACATGATCTAAAAAAAAGTCCGCGACGGCATATGTCTATCTTTAAGGTTTAGTCACATGACCGTTTTTATGGTACCCCAAATTGGGTCGAAATAATTTGTTTTAAGTTGTATCAACATAATAATATTAAGGAGGTTGTAAGGGGTTAAAAGGGGGGTAAAAAGTTACTTTTCCACGCGGACGAAGTCGCGGGCGGCCGCTAGTAAAATATAAATTAATAAACCATCGACTCTCATCTTACCGTCATACACTTATAGATTGAATATCAATTGGAAATTGACAGGTTGTGGTAACCTGATGTGTGGCTGACTGTATGTAACGTATTAAAATAATTATTTTATTATTTTCTGACCTGAGAACTCCATTTTGAATGACGAAACACAACACTGAACAATTCAAAATAATTCACAATTTTTTAAATACGAACGCAATTTTTTTGTATTTTTTTTTCTTATTAAAAAATAATTTTAACACATGTTCACTTATTAGGTCACTAAACTTCAGTATCTGAGTAGAAAAAGTAAAAAAAAAATTTTTTTTTACGTTTTTCTTAAAATTTTCTTAACAACGTGCGTCGTAACCGAATGATCTAATTCATGTGGTCATAAAACAAGAGTTTCTCACAGCTCTGATATCATTTACGAGTCGTGATTACTGATTGAATGGTTTTATGCAGAAATGACAAATTTTTGGGGCCGGTCTTTGGTAAACTTTCAGTTCAGGCTATTGTGTGATAAGTGAGTTGTCATGTGAACAACTTGCTTTAACCTAATAGTCTTAACCTCTTATGGGCAGTAGGTATAAATACTATTAATTTGGTTACCTTACCTCCAATAAGGTTCAAAATAATTATGGTGTCTGACATATCAACAGAGCCACATAAAGGGTTGAAACCAGCGATTATGTTAAAAGTAATCTGGACAGAATCCGATTGACCGTGACTTTGGACTGACTTTGACAGTTGACGACCCACATTATATCAATTTATTTCACTTAAAACAAACCTAATATTATGTAGATAAAAACAGTACAAGGTTATTTTTGCCAATGTATAGACAATTCAAAAGACAAAAATTAACACCAAATTTGCAACAAAAAACCACTAAATACTAATTTTAAACCTTTGAATTGCTTTCCGTACACCCAGACGCTAATCTTGTTTCATAATCGCATAAACCTCTCCACAACATAAACATTGATAGGTCACTACAAAGCAACACAAATGACGAGTAGAGATGCGATAACGATCCACTAGTGATGTAACCCGTTTATATCGATGTTGTAACAACACTAGCGATTGTTGCGTAATAGATAAGGGTTTTGTTAAGGTCAATGTTTCCTAATTGATACTAAAATACGTAAAGATAAGAAGGAATATTGCAAGAAAAATCTTTTTTTTGTGATAGGTAGCAGATGAGCAGACGGATCACCTGCTGGTAAGCGATTGCCGCCGCTCATGGACACTTGCAACACCAGTGGAGTTAAAAGTGCGCTACCAACCATTAACCCCCTTTGCCTCCAATTGGGCCCATTGTATCCCTCACAAGACAAAACACAGCGAAGGCGCTGCTTCACGCCGGTCTTCTGTAAGGCCGTGAGAGCTGGCCCATTCATGCCCAAGCGTGGGTCGCCCACGTTTAAATACAATGATTAAAGGACGCGGGCCAGCGGCAACAGCCTCCTGGCTGTTGTGGCAGACAGAATGGATGGTCCATTTTTGGGACACTGGATGACTCTGCACACTCCAGTCCCCAATAATAATAACTGGATGTATTAACATAGTTTATTAAGTTACTCGTATGAAATGTTACTGAATCTATATGGATGAATATCTGAAATAAATGATTATTATTATTTTTTAAAGGGATGTAAATGTCTACGTAAGTGGAGTGTACGTAAGTGAGATGGGCAGGACACCTAGCAAGGTGCAAGGATGATAGGTGGACTATAAAGCTTACCGAATGGCAGCCAAGATTGGGGCGACGTCTTGTGGGTAGACCACCTGCCCGTTGGTCCGACGATATTGTAAGGGTGGTGGGGAAACAGTGGATGAGGCTGGCTGGTGACCGTAGGGAGTGGCGTAATAAAGAAGAGGCCTATACTCAGCAGTGGGTGGATGTGGGCTGACATGATGATGATGATGATGATGATGATGATGATGATGATGATGATGATGATGATGAAATGTCTACAGATAAACTATGTCTATAAAGTCATGAAATTAATTCTTGAGGAACTATTACAGAGTTCCATAGTATTATAACCAATGGGGCTACCATATTCTATGACGTAAGCGGCAGTGGCGCCATCAATTAATTTAATTTTTTTTTATGTGATAGGTAGCAGACGAGCAGGCGGATCACCTGATGGTAAGCAATTGCCGCCGCTCATGGACACTTGCAACACCAGTGGAGTTAAAAGTGCGCTGCCAACCATTAACCCCCTTTGCCTCCAATTGGGCCCATTGTATCCCTCACAAGACAAAACACAGCGAAGGCGCTGCTTCACGCCGGTCTTCTGTAAGCCGTGAGAGCTGGCCCATTCATGCCCAAGCGTGGGTCGCCCACGTTTAAATACAATGGTTAAAGGGATGTAAATGTCTACGTAAGTGGAGTGTACGTAAGTGGAGATGGGCAGGACACCTAGCAAGGTGCAAGGATGATAGGTGGACTATAAAGCTTACCGAATGGCAGCCAAGATTGGGGCGACGTCTTGTGGGTAGACCACCTGCCCGTTGGTCCGACGATATTGTAAGGGTGGTGGGGAAACAGTGGATGAGGCTGGCTGGTGTGGGCTGGATGAGAGTGGCCGAAATCGGGAGCGGTGGCGTGCATTAGGGGAGACCTATGTCCAGCAGTGGACGAGTGTGGGTTGCTGATGATGATGATGAAATGTCTACAGATAAACTATGCCTATAAGTCGTGAAATTAATTCTTGAGGAACTATTACAGAGTTCCATAGTATTATAACCAATGGGGCTACCATACTCTATGACGTAAGCGGCAGTGGCGCCATCAATTAATTTAATTTTTTTTTATGTGATAGGTAGCAGACGAGCAGGCGGATCACCTGATGGTAAGCAATTGCCGCCGCTCATGGACACTTGCAACACCAGTGGAGTTAAAAGTGCGCTGCCAACCATTAACCCCCTTTGCCTCCAATTGGGCCCATTGTATCCCTCACAAGACAAAACACAGCGAAGGCGCTGCTTCACACCGGTCTTCTGTGAGGCCGTGAGAGCTGGCCCATTCATGCCCAAGCGTGGGTCGCCCACGTTTAAATACAATGGTTAAAGGGATGTAAATGTCTACGTAAGTGGAGTGTACGTAAGTGGAGATGGGCAGGACACCTAGCAAGGTGCAAGGATGATAGGTGGACTATAAAGCTTACCGAATGGCAGCCAAGATTGGGGCGACGTCTTGTGGGTAGACCACCTGCCCGTTGGTCCGACGATATTGTAAGGGTGGTGGGGAAACAGTGGATGAGGCTGGCTGGTGACCGTAGGGAGTGGCGTAATAAAGAAGAGGCCTATACTCAGCAGTGGGTGGATGTGGGCTGACATGATGATGATGATGATGAAATGTCTACAGATAAACTATGCCTATAAAGTCGTGAAATTAATTCTTGAGGAACTATTACAGAGTTCCATAGTATTATAACCAATGGGGCTACCATATTCTATGACGTAAGCGGCAGTGGCGCCATCAATTAATTTAATTTTTTTTTTATGTGATAGGTAGCAGACGAGCAGGCGGATCACCTGATGGTAAGCAATTGCCGCCGCTCATGGACACTTGCAACACCAGTGGAGTTAAAAGTGCGCTGCCAACCTTTTATCCCATTCCCCCCCGGGGGCCTCCGGTACCCTCACTCACTCAGCGAAACACAGCACAGGGGCTGCTTCACTTCATGACTTTCTTTAAGCATTTATCGATATCGGTACCCCCGCTTTTCCCACCCCTAACCTCACAATAATCAGAGCAATTAGCTAAAATACAAACGGACCGACACATCAGACGTACCGACGCCAGATAGGTATACGAAATACCTAAAAGTATACCTACATCTCTTATTAATACTAGGCCATATTTCATTTTGGGTGACATTTTAATATTTGAGGTCAATTTTTTTAGGCTAGTAATACAGTTTTGTAATTAAACTCTGATTTTTAATCATGTGGAGTAAACTGACTGTCAATGAATGAATGAATGAATGAATGAATGAATGAATGAATGAATAAATTAATAAAATGAATAGAATATGCTTTTTATTGCACACAAAACAGAGGTATACAACTTAAAAACTAGTTATAACAGGAGTAATGTACAACAAAGGCGGCCTTATCACTATGAGCGATCTCTTCCAGGCAACCTTTGGGTAAAGGACACTTGATCAAGATGTAAGGCGGTGCAATGATACACATGTCCTTGAGTGGAGACCGCGACTCGGTAAGCGTAGTGTTGGACGCCCTGCGACAAGATGGGATGACGACATTCGAAGGCTGGCTGGTGTGGGCTGGATGAGAGTGGCCGAAATCGGGAGCGGTGGCGTGCATTAGGGGAGACCTATGTCCAGCAGTGGACGAGTGTGTGTTGCTGATGATGATGATGTAGGTAGATATACTTCTATGTGTAATTTATGGGCCTCACCCTTACCAGACATAACTCACCATTATCTACCACCATACTGATATAGTTTCCCTTTTTAGCCGTGACTCAGTGGCTACAGGGCTGTGACGTCATCTTTGCTAATGGATTGCCTACGTCCGTGACGGGTGTATTATAACTAGGCTTATTTTTAAATTTATGATGTAGCTATTTGGATGGTATCCATTAAGCTGTGTTTTTGCGGAAACAAAAAAAAGGCGTGACGATTTGAGAAACGTTACTAAAAATAATAATACTTCCAACTGATCCGGCTATGGCAGCCAGGTATTTAACAGTGGGAGAGCCACGCTTCGGCATGAATAGGCCGGTTCGACCGGAGTAATACCACGTCCTCACAGAAAACCGGCGTGAAGCAGTGCATGCGCTAAGTTTCGCAGCGTGAGTGAGGGTACCAGAGGCCTAATCAATGGGGGGGTTAAAAGGTTAGTAGCGTGCTTGTGACACCTGGTGTTGCAGGTGTCCTTGGGCGGCGGTAATTGCTTACCATCAGGTGATCTGTCGGCTCGTCTGACAACTATATCATTAAAAAAAACGCAGGATATATAATAGTGCAGAAGTGTGTGAGCAAACACAGGTGCACTCACTCCCGTACCCATATTTCGATAGGACACATGTGACGCGACCGGAAAGGTCTCCCAAGATTCGGGCCGAGACGGTAGGAAGGACCATGGGCTGGTGGAGGCACCTGTGTCTGACCCGGGGATCGAACCCGGGACCCCAAGCGCACTACCCACTGCACCGAGACAGACACATAATCATTTAAATTAGTAAACAAAATTATAATTTATAATCTGTCAAATCAATCATTGTCTTAAATTCATCTGCCAATTAAATTAGAAAACAATTAAATTGTCTATTCCCAGAATTTACTTGTTATCGCTTTCAATGAAATCACTTTCAAAGTTAATTAGCAAAATGAATATGATAATATTATTGTAAGGGCCTATTTCACAATCTGTACTAATATTATAAATTGGAAAGTGTGTCTGTCTGTCTGTATGTTTGTCTTTCTTTCTCGGACAAAATGGGCCGACGAATTGACGTGATTTTTTAAGTGGAGATAGTTGAAGGGACGGAGAGTAACATAGGCTACTTTTTGTCCCCTTTCTAACCCCCCATTTTAGGGAAGTGGGGGGCGCGAGAGAAACCGCGGGCAAATCTATACTATCTATTAAGAGATAACCTCTATAGACAACGACAAGGCCTTATAGGTAAACCGAAAACACGAAACGCTTGCGCGATGTAATTGGACACAGCGCCATCTATTGGTTCATTTCTGAATTACGGTCCCGAAGCGAAGTGAGGGCGGGCCACTAGTCTAGAATAAAGATAAAGCATCACTACGGCCGAGCCGGCCCATTCATGCCGAAGCGTGGCTCTCCCACGGTTACAGATAAATTGACAAGAATTTTTCCTCACACGTACATAATAGAAATCAAGATTAGATTTTAAATACTAGTCCAGGAAAATCCATTTATCCTCAAAGAGAACTAGATTGTAACCATCAATGATTGTTAAGGAATCAAGGAAAATGTGATTCTACATTCCCGGTTGCATCCAAAGCAGGAACTAGTTACGGAGCCCAAGGTACATACATACAGTCACTGTATACAAAACTGTCAAATTTCTTCAATCATCATTCAGTCATGGGTTATGGGACAACTCGCCCAAAAAAAGTTCTCGTTTTTTTTGCTAGTGACTGTTCTAATCTTTTTTTTCCCCAGGGGAAACCATCATGGCCTTCACCTTGCCACATTTGGGGGTCAAGGTGTGTGGGACTCTAACCCTAACCAAAACCCCTGGGGTGTCCATCTCAGCGCAATCGCGGTCGGATACCCCACAGCCGGGACTGGACCGTACCGCTAATCGCGCTCGCCACTTTGAGCCAAATTGTTTGGCGCAATGCAGCCCTTCCCAAATGCGCGACCTACCAGGACACCCTGTAGGATTTTTCCCTCGCGGAGTCGTGATACTGAGCAAGCCACTCCCCAGTAGAGGCATGCTCACGTACTCCGAAGCCCGTTTAGTCGCCTCTTACGATATGCCGGGAATACCTTGGCAGTATGTCACTGTTCTAACCTAACCAATATTGTTTCGTTGAGTAGAGTTTAGTCAGTATTAATATTACAAAAATATTGGTTAGGTTAGGTCAGAACAGTGACCAGCTAAAAAATCTCGAAATTCTCGAACGAACGAATTGTCTCATAACCTAAATTATTTTGAATATCAATTTGAGTCTGTACGTTTGGACCATGATTCAGAATTTGGTCTCTCTCGTTTTAACATGTGATACCCGGTTGCGTCCAAACCTGTCGCTTTAGAAGCCCAGGGTACGTCTAGACTATGATTCAAGATTTGGAGAATCCTTAAACTTGGGAACCAGACCAGCTGAATCATGGTTACACGTTTCAAAGACTATCCGAAACGTGCAGGTTCCCTCACGATGTTTGTCTTTCTTTCACGGCAAAATGGGCCGACGAATTGACGTGATTTTTTAAGTGGAGATAGTTGAAGGGACGGAGAGTAACATAGGCTACTTTTTGCCCCTTTCTAACCCCCCATTTTAGGGAAGTGGGGGGCGCGAGAGAAACCGCGGGCAAAATCTATACTATCTATTAAGAGATAACCTCTATAGACAACGACAAGGCTTATAGGTAAACCGAAAACACGAAACGCTTGCGCGATGTAATTGGACACAGCGCCATCTATTGGTTCATTTCTGAATTACGGTCCCGAAGCGAAGTGAGGGCGGGCCACTAGTCTAGAATAAAGATAAAGCATCACTACGGCCGAGCCGGCCCATTCATGCCGAAGCGTGGCTCTCCCACGGTTACAGATAAATTGACAAGAATTTTTCCTCACACGTACATAATAGAAATCAAGATTAGATTTTAAATACTAGTCCAGGAAAATCCTATTATCCTTAAAGAGAACTAGATTGTAACCATCATGATTGTTAGGAATCAAGGAAAATGTGATTCTACATTCCCGGTTGCATCCAAAGCAGGAACTAGTTACGGAGCCCAAGGTACAGTGGCCAGCACATCAAGTTACAACAATCTGTCAAATTTCCTCAGTTGATATTGAACCAAACACGTTTGACATAAAAGTGAGGTTCGATTGAAGAAGACAGATTGTAGTAACTTGATGTTGGCCACCGTACATACACTCACACACACTGTATACAAAACTGTCAAATTTCTTCAATCATCATTCAGTCATGGGTTATGGGACAACTCGCCCAAAAAAAGTTCTCGTTTTTTTTGCTAGTGACTGTTCTAATCTTTTTTTTTCCCCAGGGGAAACCATAATGGCCTTCACCTTGCCACATGTGGGGGTCAAGGTGTGTTGGACACTAACCCTAACCAAAACCCCTGGGGTGTCCATCTCAGCGCATCGCGGTCGGATACCCCACAGCCGGGACTGGACGTACCGCTAATCGCGCTCGCACTTTGAGCCAAATTGTTTGGCGCAATGCAGCCCTTCCCCAAATGCGCGACCTACCAGGACACACCTGTAGGATTTTTTTCCCCTCGCGGAGTCGTGATACTGAGCAAGCCACTCCCCAGTAGAGGGCATGCTCACGTACTCCGAAGCCCGTTTAGTCGCCTCTTACGATATGCCGGGAATACCTTGGCAGTATGTCACTGTTCTAACCTAACCAATATTGTTTTCGTTGAGTAGAGTTTAGTCAGTATTAATATTACAAAACTATTGGTTAGGTAGGTTAGGTCAGACACAGTGACCAGACTAAAAATCTCGAAATTCTCGAACGAACAGATATTGTCTCATAACCTAAATTATTTTGAATATCAATTTGAGCTTTAGAAGCCCAGGGTACGTCTAGACTATGATTCAAGATTTGGAGAATCCTTAAACTTGGGAACCAGACCAGCTGAATCATGGTTACACGTTTCAAAGACTATCCGAAACGTGCAGGTTCCCTCACGATGTTTTTTTCCCTCACCGCCAGCTAATGGTAGAAATACGCACAAAGATGCGCCAGACAATCACACCAATCAACCTGGTCTCAAACTAGGGCAACCCCTGTACCACAAAATACATATTGACACAGAAGGCTGACTGCCCACTAAGAGCTAAAAATATGTCATGTACTCACGCATGCGCACTAACGGGGAAATACGCCTATTCGACCACATTAATCCTAACTTATGACATAAGATTGTCAAACTGTCGAGGTCTGTGGTAGAGGCCGCGCGCTTATGTATTCATGCCGGGCAACAACCCTAGCATATGTCAACGAACCCTTCTAAATTCAAAATCAGGTCAAAGTGTAACTTCTGTGTGTAATTATTTTGTGCCTGTACTATGAGTACCAGGTGACGATAATTAACTGAGGGCGTCACCCCAGAACACAGACCTAAGAAAACTTAAAAAATGTCGTTTTCTAAATTGACTTGACCGGTATTCGAACCAGGGACCTTAGGGCGAACAACATAGCCACTGCTATCGAGATCTGAAAGAGGTGCATGCTCGGTTAGAACCAAGGCTTCCCGTTCATATCCATTAAGCTACCATCTCTTAAAATGTGACGCATACCGAATTAGTAAACTTATTTTTTTAAGTGATAGGTGGCATACGAGCAAACGTAGGCATCGCCTGATGGAAAGCGATTGCCGCCGCTCATAGACACCAGTGAACTCACAAATTGCACTGCCAACCTTTTAACTTTTTTTACCGTCTCTATAAGCCTCTGTTATATTAACAATGGGGGCTATCGCATGCATAAAATTCGCTAGATGGCGTACTGTAAAACTGAGGTCCATCTACACGGGGATTGGTTATTGATGTGTCAGCTATCTGTCAGCCAATCATGTAACTAATAGAAGATGTTAACACAATGATATCATACGTAGATTAATCACTAATTATCATCAATCATTAACTATTGTTACCTTTTGATGACTTCAATTCTAATATAGATCTTATAACAATACATTATACAGATCTGTTTTTAAACTACTGATTTTTAAACCTATTGCAAAACATTGCTTAATATTCTTAAAGCGCTTTGGTTTGTTTAGATGAATATTAATGAAATTTAATCTACTGAGTACCGAAACTTAAGGGGCTATACGAATGAAACTAGCGCCGCCAACCTATTTGCACTGATTGTGGCGAAAATATGATATTTTTGAAGAAAATAAAACATTACAGACTTAGATAAAAGTAAATTGAAAATTTCAAGATGCAGTACAATATATAAAACACGCGACAAGTAACAAAAATGTCAATTATTGCTAAAAGTAACCGTTTTTAGCAATAATTAACTTTATTGTTACTTGTCGCGTGTTAGAAATATTGTATTGCATCTTGAAAAATGCAATTTACTTTTATCTAAGTCCGTAATGTTTTGCTTTCTTAAAAAATATCGTATTTACGCCACAATCAGTGTAAATAGGTTGGCGGCGCTAGTTTCATTCGTGTAGCTCCTTAAGGTTTGACAAAGGGCTATTATACCATAGGCGTAGGTTCTAGGCTAGAGGGGGACAAATCAGATTATTGTTAGGTGCTTATAAAGAATAAAATAACTTAAAATAGGTATTTTTTATACAAATTCTTTAACTATCTAGCACTTTTTTGTGCTAGGTGGCAGACAAGCAGACGGATCACCTGATGGTAAGCGATAGACACCTGCAACACCAGTAGAGTACAAGTGCGCTGCCGACTTTTAACCCCTTTCGCCACAATTATTTTTTTCATTTCTATCGATAATTAATTACGTCCGTCGAATGGACCCTAAAAGATAGAAGAGAGAAAATAATCTCTTCTAAAGACCCGCTTCTGCATGAATGGACCGGCTCGACAGGAATGATACCACAGCCTCACAGAAGACTTGCGTGAAGCAGCGACTGTGCTATGTTTCGCTAGGGAGTGAAGGTACCAGAGACCCGTTTAGAGGGAAAGGGGGTTAAAGATTGGCAGCGCACTTGTCACCATGGTGTTACGGGTGTCTATGGACGACGGTAATCGCTTACCATCAGGTGATCCGTCTGCTCGTCTGCCACCTAGCACAAAAACAATCTAAAAAATAATACTTTAGACATTACCTCTCTGAAAGGACTCCATTCATGATCCAAGAAAAAAAATATAAACACAACACATTAGAACACACAAAACACTGAATCATAAACAAACAAATACCACAAAACAACAACAATTAACTATGATTCAAACGGATTTAAAAAACACTACACAAATTCCGCTATAGAACTAATAGGTACAAAATATTAGGGGCGGCCATTTTTAATTTTGGCAAAACAAAAAAGTTTTCGCTCAAAAATGATTGAGTGAACGCACGACCGTCCCGTTGTGTTGAACGAACGGTACTGTGGTCGGAAAGAACGATTGAAGTGAGTTTACATGGCGATGAGCTAAGATTATTAGATTGTGTAAATAAAAAACAGTTTTGTTTGTACGTCGTTAGCTATCTTGAATGCATTTAATTAGTAATTTGTTATACGGTAGTTGTTTTAACCAATTAGATAACTACTAACATTTATCATGTTGATTCAACTTAATTATAATATTAGTTTATAGTTTCATTTAATAATTAAGCCATAATCATTAACAATATTTTTTGTTTTTTTTTTTTATGTGATAGGTGGCAAGCAGACGAATCACCTGATGGTAAGCGACTGCCGCTGCCCATAGACTGCCGCCGACCATTTGATTCTCGCCAATCCATACTAATATTACAAATGCGAAAGTAACTCTGTCTGTCTGTCTGTCTGCTACTCTTTCACGCTAAAACTACTCAACGGATTTAAATGAAATTTGGTATAAAGATAATCTAGACCCTAAGAAAGGACATAGGCTACTTTTTATTGCGAAAAGGGGGTTGTAAGGGGTTTAAAGGGGGGGTAAAAAGTTACTTTTCCACGCAGACGGAGTCGTGGGCGGCCGCTAGTTATACATAAATCAAAAAATATAAAAATGCATTAGCGTCGCTACTGCAAAAGATGCACTACATTTATCACACAGACAGCTAAAGAGTGGAACTCCCTGCAGATGTCTGTTTTTCCAAACCACTATAATCTGAACATCTTTAAGGCAAGAGCGAACAGGCATCTTCTAGGCAAACGCGTGTCATCCTGGACCTCATCGTCACTTTCTATCAGGTGCGATTGTGGTCAAGTCACAGAATACTTAATAGTACAAGTACAGAAAGCCCACTCCTAAAAACCGTTTATGGAAATGATGACTCAGGCTACCATAACATAACGTTGAAATCCCGACCGCCCAGCGTTCAATGCCTATCATTATTCATACCTAGAAGTGCGTTCTCTTTCTATCGCAAGCAACTGTCGCGCATCCGTCGCCGCTTGCTCGTGATTTTTTCTACTAACTGGCCCCTCCGGAGGGGACGCCGCATGTACTTGCAAGTTCGATACAGAGCGCTAATAAAAAAATACAACGCCATAAAGAACCCAGCGGCATGTAAACCAACAGCAGGGATGTTTCGTGATTTCTTTCCTCTATGAGTCACAGCTAATAACTATAATGGCGGCTGTTTGTTTGTGTGTCTAGGCTGTACTGACGGCCACACAATAGACTCTTTGAATACGTATCACATAGCTATAATCATCACTGGCCTATGGCATACCTGGTGGTTTGTGGGTTCGATTTGATATTTTATTTCATATTTCATAAAATGTGATACATGATATACTGTTCCACTGCAAGGCAAAAGCCTCCATCATAGAAATCAAGTCATCGCTACTATGATGGGGTTAGGCTTAATCACCACGCTTGCCTAATGCGGTGCGGTGATCACAAACCCGAGCTATGTCCAAAAAAATTAAATTATAATATATATTTAATAGTAATCTATACTATTTATAAAGAGATAACGTCTATGGACAACGACAAGGCTTATAGGTAAACCGAAAACACGAAACGCTTGCGCGATGTAATTAAACACAGCGCCATCTATTGCTTCATTTCGGAATTACGGTCTCGAAGCGAAGTGAGGGCGGGCCATTAGTAATAAATAATGCGCCAGACAATCACACCAATCAACCTGGTCTGAAACTAGGGCAACCCCTGTACTATGAGTATCAGACGATAATTAACTGGGGGCGTCCACCCTGAACACCCAGAGCCAAGAAAACTTAGAAAATGTATGTACTTTCCTAAATTGACTTGACCGGGAATCGAACCCAGGACTTTTCGCGCTTTAGCGAACACCATAGCCACTGCGCCATTGAGGCCGTCTCTTGGAATATTTCGCGAGATTTTCCCCTATGAGTCATTCTTAATAACTGTTAGTTCGTGCCATAGTACAAGTACTAGCAGACAGACCACAGATAAAATATAGCCGCAAGTACTAACTTTGAACTCGACTAAAAAGTTCATTGACCTCTAGTATCATAATAAAATCATTATATGTATAAACTTCCATACTTTATATTCACACAACATCTCATACATTGACCTGACTCCGTACTAAGTAGCTTAACTTATGTTACAAATAGATAAGTATTGTATTATATCATTGCACCGCCTTACACCTTATTCAAGTGTCCTTTACCCAAAGGTTGCCTGGAAAAGATCGCTCATAGTGATAAGGCTGCCTTTTTTGTACATTACTCTTTTAATAACTAGATTTTAAGTTTTATACCTCTGTTTTGTGTGCAATAAAAAGTATATTCATTCATTCATTCATATCAGACAACAGAGGATCATAGATATAATACTTGAATACATATTAACACCCAGACACTGAATAAACAGTGTTCATCACACGAATGTTTGTCCAGGGGATCGAACCCACGACCTTTGCACCATCCGGCCAGTAGACTTTGACGACCCGTTTGGCGTAGTGGTTTGAGTGCCGGTTGAGACGCAAGGGTCGCGGGTTCGATTACCACACCAACACAAATGGTCTGGGTGTTTGTGGTTCCTTCGTTGATTCTGGTTTCCATAGCACAAGGGAAAACCTTAAGTTTGGGACCAGGACAATGTATGTGGTGTAGTCTCAATTTATTTAATTTAATTTAATACTGAGAGCGTCTATCTATCTATCTATCTATCTGTCTGTCTGTATGTCTGTCTGTCTGTCTATCTATCTATCTGTCTGTCTGTCTGTCTATCTATCTATCTGTCTAGACATGCGCGAAATAACTCTTTTAAAAGACTAAGGAGTTATAACTCTTTTGAAGAAAAGAGTTGTATCGCTCTTTTACATCTTTAACTCCCAACTAACTCCGTAACTCAAAAGACTAAAAGACTTGAATGAAGTGATTGATGCGAATAACGAAATACAATACAACTACATAAATAATTTTGTAATTTATTGCAACAGTGGTAGGGTCAGTTTTCTCTCGAACTCCGCGACGCGTTCCAATCATGCTCCATCTCTTTTCGTCTCATAAAATCCCGCTATGGCGATTTCACTCACTCCTGTACGTTCGAATCCAGTCTCGCTCACTAACTCTTTTACATCTTTAACTCCCAATCAACTCCATAACTTTAAAGACTTGAACAATACAACTAAATAATTTTGTACTTTATTGCAACAGTGGTAGGGTCAGTTTTCTCTCGAACTCCGCGACGCGTTCCAATCATGCTCCATCCCTTTTCGTCTCATAAAATCCTGCTATGGCGATTTCCCTCACACCTATACGATCGAATCCAGTCTCGCTCACTAACTCTTTTACATCTACTCCGTAACTCAAAAGACTTGAAGATGTAAAAGAGTTAGTGAGCGAGACTGGATTCGATCGTATAGGAGTGAGTGAAATTGTCATAGCGGGATTTTATGAGACGAAAAGGGATGGAGCATGATTGGAACGCGTCGCGGAGTTCGAGAGAAAACTGACCCTACCACCGTTGCAATAAAGTATAAAATTATTTAGTTGTATTGTTCAAGTCTTTTGAGTTACGGAGTTGATTGGGAGTTAAAGATGTAAAGAGTTAGAAAGGAAGTAAAGGAGTTACGGAGTTATTAAGTATTTTGCAAGGAATACATCTTTTAGTCCCAATCACTCCTGAGTTACACATGTCTATATCTGTCTGTCTGTCTGTCTATCTATCTATCTGTCTGTCTGTCTATCTATCTATCTGCCTGTCTGTCTGTCTATCTATCTGTCTGTCTGTCTGTCTATCTATCTGTCTGTCTGTCTATCTATCTATCTGTCTGTCTGTCTGTCTGTCTGTCTATCCTTCTACTCTTAACGCGTTCTCGCTGTATCTACGGTTTCTATGATCGAAGAGTGCTCTACTTTAGTGCTAGAGCCACGCTTCGACATGAATGGGCCGCCTCGACCTGAGTGATACCACGGCCTCACAGAAGACCGGCGTGAAGAAGCGGCCCGCGCTGTGTTTCGCCGAGTGAGTGAGGGTACCGGAGGCCTATTAGGGGGAAAAGGGGGTAAGGGATTGGCAGCGCACTTGTAACTCTACTGGTGTTGTAGGTCTATGATCGGCAGCAATCGCTTACCATCAGGTGATCCATCTTCTCGTATGCCACCTATTAACATTAAAAAGTAAAGTTCCGATTTTTTCGCAAACTTTTAAAGTCAAAAAGCTCCTAGACACTTTTGCAACTAACAGTACAAAAACCCAATACAATAAAACAATCATCCATCACTTTCTATCCCTTACATTTTGCTGTCCATCCCTCTCACACGTGTGCATTGCAGTGAACTTTGAACCCAATTAGTAAAGCGATATGTCGCATTTTAAACTGACGTTAATTGGTCTACACTTAATGAATTGAGAGTTGGTTATCTATGGTAATAAATCTTTTTATGTGGAAAATTTAGACCTAGAACAGTCAACCACACATCAGGTAACCACAAGCTGTCAAATTGCCTCAATTGATATTCAACCTAATGTGTATGACAGTAAGATGAGAGTCGATTGAAGAAATTTGACAGTTTTGTATACTTTGATGTGTGGCTGTACGTACAGTGGCCAGCACATCAAGTTACTACAATCTGTCAAATTTCCTCAGTTGATATTGAACCAAACACGTTTGACATAAAAGTGAGGTTCGATTGAAGAAATTTGACAGATTGTAGTAACTTGATGTGCTGGCCACCGTACAATAACGCTTGAAGCAGCCCCTGTGCTGTGTTTCGCCGAGTGAGTGAGGGCACCGGAGGCCCATCGGGGGGGAAGGAGATAAAAGGTTAGCAGCGCACATGTAACTCCACCGGTGTTGCAAGTGTCCATGGGCGGAGGCAATTGCTTACCATCAGGTGATCCGCCTGCTCGTCTGCTACCTAGCGGGCGACTATGCAGGTCTTATTCAGACCAGTATCACTGCGACCAGTTTGATCTATTGTCTGCTACCTGTCACATAAACAAAAATACCTTTCATAAGATTCGGCCATTTAACTTAGCAACTACAGAATGCTGCTTTAAGATTTCTAAAAGAAATCCAAGGACAACTTTAATCTATCTCCTAATCGTCTCAGTTAATTTATTAACTGTGAAATCGAATTTAGTTAACGCAAGATAAAACGTTTTTGTCAAGACTACACTGCAATCTAATTAGTTAACTGGTAACGACAATAAAAGCAGCTAATTGTTCTTTAGTTTTATGTTCTACAAAAGAGTTTCTACAACGATTTAGGTTAAAGTAAATTGAATTTTTGAAGATGCAATACAACATATTAAACACGCGACAAGTAACAATAATGTCAAATAATGTATATATGTCTCGTGCTAGAAATATTGTATTGCATCTTAAAAAATCCAATTTACTTGGATCTAAGTCTGTAATATTTTATTTTCTTCAAAAATATTTTCGCCACAATCAGTGTAAATAGGTTGGCGGCGCTAGTTTCATTCGTATAGCCCCTTAATAGGGTTTTTGACATTTTTCTACACAATTAGCAATAATAAAATCATTATATGTATAAACAATTCCATACTTTATATTCACACAACATCATACATTGACCTGACTCCGTACTTAATGGCTTAAGCACTTGTGTTACAGATAAAAATATTTCTTTATTAATTACTTCATACTTAATTATATGTTTTTGAAGCCTCCTTTTAGGCTTTGAATTGCCTGTGCCAGGAGAAGATATATAAGTATTGTAATTATTGCACCGCCTTACACCTTGTTCAAGTGTCCTTTAAAGGTTGCCTGGAAGAGATCGCTCATAGTGATAAGGCCGCCTTTATTGTACAGTGGCCAGCACATCAAGTTACTACAATCTGTCAAATTTCCTCAGTTGATATTGAACCAAACACGTTTGACATAAAAGTGAGGTTCGATTGAAGAAATTTGACAGATTGCCGATTGTAGTAACTTGATGTGCAGGCCACCGTACATTACTCTTTTAATAACTAGATTTTAAGTTTTATACCTCTGTTTTGTGTGCAATAAAAAGTATATTCTTTCATTCATTCATATCAGACAACAGAGGATCATACATATAATACCCAGACACTGAACAAACACAAGTGTTCATCACACGAATGTCTATCCAATGATTAAAGCATTTTCGTACACTACAATACAATTATCCAAATCCAAATATCAAGGAGTGACACTTTTGAAGATGTAATACAGTAGGCGTTTAGATGTAAAAAAACTCAATGCTCTTTCATAGTCGCACTTGGCCGATTTGTTTATTTGTATACAGGGTGTATTTGTGAACATCCTTTTAACCATGTCTTTTACAAACTATTTTGAACAGGATTTGTTCTACAACTTTAGAAAATTCGTCGAAATTTTTTTCGACTCTCCACACGAACATTAATAATTCATGTAGGTAACCGACCTTGCATAAAATTTGAGATTTATGCGTATTTCCAAAAGTCATAGAAGACATGTTGTTCGGAATGTAATGTAAAAGACGTGGTTAAAGGTATGTAAAAGTTCACATATACGATCTGTATAAGATTTCTTAATGTTCATCGGATTAACCACTTTATAAATAGTATAAAAAAACATGCGATTCATTGCGTAGTGAACTTTCAGAGACTTTTGCCCATTGGCGGCTAACAAATCTTCTGTGACGCCTACTGGCGTCAGCCGCTACACGGTAAAGTGACGCCCTTAGGCGTCTTCCGCCATGATTGAACACATTTGCTTTTTGTTCTGGATTTTTACTTGTTTATGAGTGTTTACAGTCGGCATCAGATATCAATTCTTTAAGACGCCATTCGGCGTCATACGCCATACGTAAAAGATTTAAATGACACCTTAAGGCGTCATCCGCAATGAATTAGTTAAATTTAAAAATAGGTACTCACATTTTCTCTGTCCACATCCAGCTGACTATAATTCTTCTTCGGCAAACTAAAACCCAAGTTATTTCCAACTTGAATCCTATTTCTATTCCTCTTTGCCTCCGTCCCGAATTTTTTCTCCACCAATCTCTTCGCCGTCTTGAAATCATCAGCCAAATTCTCAGAAGACTTCGACACCTTCTTCAAATATATATTCGGCTTCGGAGTCAGCATTGGTTTCTCTACCACTTTCCTTTCACTATCCACATTACCTTCAGCAATGTTCTCCAATACTGATCTCCTTGCTTCCGTCTTCATTTCTTGGTTGAATTTCCGTATATTTGCAGATACAATTTCGGATTTCGCACTTATAGTACTAAATCTTTTATCTGCTTCATTTTCTTTATCATCCAACTTTCTTTCTACATCAGTGTTATATTTTCGTATATCAGTAACATTGTCGTCTATACTAAATTTTCTATTAGCTTCAGATTTCTCTGCAGGTTTATGTTCGAAGTTTTCTCGAAGTTTCTGGAACTCGGATTTGGGACTGGAGGTTGTGAAATCTGGGGTTTCGGCTCTGGATATGTCACATGGAATGTCGTAGATTTTCTTGTCCTGAAACGAGAGAAATATTTAAGGTTAGTTATCAAATTTTAGCAAAATACTTCTGAAAACTTTATATGGCTCCATTTTGAACTATTGGATACCCGCTCGCGCGGGGTTTAGTTTGCCACCAAAAGTTATTTTTGTGCCGGCCGACCTATGGCTATAACCCCCTTTACCGTAGCCCTTCGGTACCCTCACTCATCAGACGAAACACAGCGCACGCGCTGTTTCACACCGGTCTTCTGTGAGGGCCGTGGTATCACATCGTCCGAGTCGCCTATTCAAACCAAAGCGTAGCTCGTCCACGGATAAATACTACAAATATGCACCAAGCGTTTCGCTTCTTCTTTCTTAATACGAACTGCTAAGGAATGGAACATTTTGCCGGCTTCTGTATTCCCAGAGAGCTACAATCTGGGTGTCTTTAAGTCGAGAGTGAAAAGGCTTCTTCTGGGAAAGCACGCTACATCTTAGACCTCATTGTCACTCTCCATCAGGTGAGATGAGGTCAAGTGCCATTTAACATTCATTTAACATAAAATAATAATAATATGTAATTGAGTAAAAAAGTTTTGTTGATGACTTAAAACCTTTGTTTTTTAACCGACTATAAAAAGGAGGAGGTTCTCAATTCGTCTGTATGTATAACTAGCGGCCGCCCGCGACTTCGTACGCGTGGAGTTAATGTAGCCTATGTGTTATTCTGATGTATAAGCTATATTGTGGTAAAGTTTCATTCAAATCCATTCAGTAGTTTTTACGTGAAAAAGTAACAAACATCCATACATCCATACTTACAAACTTTTGCCTTTACAATAGTAGTAGGATTTTTTTATGTTCGTTCTTTGTTTTTTTGTTTGGTCTCAATTCTCTCTCAATTTTTTTGACCTCATGCAAAACACGCCTTATACATATCTTTACTTATATAAGGTTTTTTTATCGAGTTGCAGAACCATACAAAAAAATATATATTTTTTAAATTGCAAATCTTAATTACGCCATTATTAGCTACTTACTTTTAAAACTCTTACTTTTCAATAAAACCGAAGTCATGCCGACTAATTTATTCCTACATTTTTGGCTTCACTTTCTCCCCTTTTGTATACTTTTGGTAACGGACCATTAGGTAGAAAGTACGTAGCGAATTTGTGGGAGTATGAGTATGTGTGAGGAAATTGGTGACATGCGTGAAAATACACGTTATGAGTTACAATACTATTTATAAAGAGATAACTTCTATAGACAACGACAAGGCTTATAAGTAAACCGAAAACACGAAACGCTTGCGCGATGTAATTGGACACAGCGCCATCTATTTGGTTAATTTCTGAATTACGGTTCCAAAGCGAAGTGAGGGCGGGCCACTAGTTTAATGATACAAAACTAAAATCTGTCCATACAGGAAAGTATCACCGGAAAGCGATAATGGCGTTGATTTCGTCATCAACTTAATAGTTACACATTTTATTAGTAATGATATTGACAATTTATGATTCATTTTAGTAGGTATTAAAAATATACTTGTACCAAAAACACTTGAGTTACAATACAATACAGCAACCTATACCCAAAACTGGAATTCAAGACTAAATCTACTACAATGTTGCTACTGCAATAAAATGATCGTACCATAGTATACCCCTTTTTTCTAAAAACACTCGCTGTTGTAATCTATATATTGGTAATTTTTATTCTATAATTAAAAAAAACACGTTAATTGGTCGCTCCGTTTTGCCGTGAAAGAAAGACGAACATACAGACAGATACTTTCCCATTTATAATATTAGTTTTTTTTATGTGATAGGTAGCAGATGAGCAGGCGGATCACCTGATGGTAAGCAATTGCCGCCGCCCATGGACACCTGCAGTATGGATGTCACTAATTAACAAAGCTTCTCTATAGAAAAGCTATGCCAAATGCGTAGGTATACGATCCAAACCATCACTTTTTCAGCTGTCCACCACCCATTTACATTCATACCCATCACTCTTTTGGTTATGTGTTCCTTCTCTTTCTCAATACATGGCTGTACCAGGAGAGACGATTCCCCTTTAGTTTATTGGTGATAGGTGTCACTTTCATACTACCTCTGATATACTCATTCTTATCTTGTCCATTCTCGTCACGCCACACATCCATCTCAACATTCTCATCTCTGTCTATCATTTTCATTCTCATGTAGTCTTCTTTCATTCGCTTTTCCCTTTTTTTTTATGAGATAGGAGGTAGACGAACAGACGGATCACCTGATGGTAAGTGATTACCGCCGCCCATGGACACCCGCAACACCAGAGGAGTCGCAAATGCGCTACGGCATTCTGATCCATACATTACAACAGGTCTGATGACGGATTTGTATATTTTGTCCTTTCATTTTAGACCGTGGATCGCATGTTGTTCCATGCAATTTCATCCATGTTTTTTGATGTCCCAGGGGAAACGTATTACGCGTACTGCGGGAGACGGGTTATGTCGGACTCCCCCCCGCGGCGGGGGTTTACCAACTAAAACCCCTGGGCACCCTCTCATCGTCTTTAAGTGGGGATTGACTGTGATGACCGGCACGAAGCCTTCACGCCACCTCCCCCCGGATGGCTGGGGGGACGATAGGGACATCCGAGGAATATTTCATCCATGTTGTGTTAAGAAAAGAGCGTACTCCTTAAAAGGCCGGCAACGCATCAGCGACCTCTAATCTCGCAGATGTTCATGGACAGCGGTGATTACTAGGTGACCCGTTTGCTCGTTTGCCGCCTATAGTATAAAAAAAGTCCTGGCCACCCTACATTTAATGATACAAAACTAAAATCTGTCCATACAGGAAAGTATCACCGGAAAGCGATAATAGCGTTGATTTCGTCATCAACTTAATAGTTACACATTTTATTAGTAATGATATTGACGATTTATGATTCATATTAGGTATTAAAAACATACTTGTACAAAAAACACTTGAGTTACAATACAGCCACCTATACCCAAAACTGGAATTCAAGACTAAATCTACTACAATGTTGCTACTGTAATAAAATGATCGTACCATAGTATACCCTTTTTTTCTAAAAACACTCGCTGTGAAAAAAAATATATTAACTTTTTTCACGTAAATACAAGACACTTTAATAAAACTTGACCATCCGTAATTTTAGTTTTCAAAGATGGTATTGCGCTTGTAACACTTCAGGTGTTAATAACATTTGGTATCTACCCACAACATTTTAACAATGTATGGAAACTTGACAGTTTAGTCTGCATAATAAGAAAAATAATGCCAAAAGGTTGGCGAAACCTAAAAATATCACTTGAAAATGACATAAGTGACTTTAACAGATTAGACAGTGACGTATCTGTCGTAGATTTTTTGGTCTTGAATTCCAGTTTTGAGTTTATGACTCAAAAGACGGACGGACTCAATAGGTACTTTATTCTTTTGTGCCTGTCAACCTCATATTTGGATCTCACGGCCGCTTACCATCAGGCGGAGTGAAGACATCGTGACTGTTACAAAACGAAAAAAAACTACAAGTCAGTATAGCTGTTATTAGTAAAACTGTGGGAGAGCCACGCTTCGGCATGAATGGGCCGGCTCGACCGGAGTGATACCACTGCCTCACAGAAAACCGGTACCCTCATCCCTCAACGAAATACAGCGCAGGTGCTGCTTTATGCCGGTCTTCTGTGAGACCGTGGTATCATTCCAGTCGAGCCAGCCCATACATGCCAAAGCGCGGTTTTGAACCGGTAAAAGTTCGTCCATCTTTTCGTTAACATTCTAACTGTAATATAGATCTAAATCTTAATTATCACTAATATTTCTTATAACAAGATGGTTTCATAAGATAGTAAGTAGTTTCCAAAATTAACATACAATTTTGTAACTTGTTATGTTTATATAAGAGATTATACTACGGATAATATTTTAATTGGGAGATAAGATTTTGTCACGTGTAATTATCAAAATAAATCTATATCTATCTATACTATTTATAAAGAGATAACTTCTATAGACAACGACAAGGCTTATAGGTAAACCGAAAACACGAAACGCTTGCGCGATGTAATTTAGCACAGCGCCATCTATTAGTTAATTTCTGAATTACGGTCCCGAAGCGAAGAGAGGACGGGCCACTACTAAATAATAAATTCACACAACACCTCATAATTATCCTAATCCTAACTAATATTATAAATGCGAAAGTAACTCTGTCTGTTTGATACTCTTTCACGCCAAAACTACTGAACGGATTTGTATGAAATTTAGTGTACAGATGGTCTAGAGTCTAGACTCTAGACGCTAAGAAAGGACATAGGCTACTTTTGATTGCGAAAAGGGGGTCGTAGGGGTTAAAAGGGGGGGTGCTACCCAAAGATACTATTCCACGCGGGCGAAGTCACGGGTAACAGTTGGTACTATTTATAAATACAAGTAGCCAATATTTTCAATGATTTCTTTTATACAAGGGCGTCAATCGAGCAAACGAGTCACCTGTTAGTAAGAAATTCGACTCATTACAGTTACCTGATGTGTGGCTGTAAGTACCAGACCATAATTAAGGCAGACTTGTATAAGTATCTATAGACAAGCTACTAGTTTTTACAATGCCCTGACCGGAAACCGAACTCGAAGCGAGCGTAGCGTAACACGAGATTGTGCAATGTCTGTCAAACTCTATGGAATGGGCAGTTTTGTGATTTCGTAACAAAGATTGGAGCAGCTATTTTTTTACTATGATAGGTGGCAGACGAGCAGACGGATCACCTGATGGTATAGTCTGCCGCAAGAAAGTGTACTTATGACCTTGAGTGCGCAGAAACCAATTTTGATAGAAAGTCTTCTTTTTTACAAGTGCGCAAAATAACGGTCATCGCTATACTTTCGTGCCTCCAGCTATAAGCGATTGCCGTCGCCCATAGACACATGCAACACCGTAGTCACAAGTGCGCTGTCAACTTTTTATCTCCATTCCCCCAATTGGGTTTCTCACACTCACTCGACAAAAGACATAGATAGCAGGAATGATACTACGGCCTCACAGAAGACCGGCGTGAAGTAGCGACAGCGCTGTTTCGTCGAGTGAGTGAGGGTACCGGAGGCCCAATTGGGGGGACAGGGGGTTAAAGGCAGCACACTTGACTCTACTGGTGTTGCAGGGCAGCAATTGCTTACCAACAGGTGATCCCTATGCTCGTCTACCACCTACTACACAAAAAAATGTATCCATGTCTATACAATTTATCTTTTCATACATACTTTCACTGTCTACCAATAGATGGCGTTGGGTTTGCATCGCGCTAGTGTTTCGAATTTTCGGTTTGTATATAAATTGTCTATTGAATTTACCTCTATATAAATAGTAGAGGTATAGAAGATAGATAAATTAGCAATAAATAATTTGACTTTGATAAAAAGCTCCTATAGGGTATTTTTTTATGAGATAGGGGGCAGACGAACAGACGGATCACCTGATGGTAAGTGATTACCGCCGCCCATGGACACCCGCAACACCAGAGTCGCAAATGCGCTGCCGAGCCTTTTAAGAAGGAATACGCTCGCTTTTTGAAGGTTTGTAGGTCGTATCGGTTCGGAAATACCGCTGGTGACAGTTCATTCCATAGTTTTGTAGTTCGAGGCAGAAAGTTTCTTAAGAAACGCACAGTTGAAGATTGCCAAGCATCTAAATGATGTGGATGGAACTGTTGTCGAGTGAAACGGTAGCAAATAAACCGTGTTTTAAATATTTTTAGACTTAATTAACTAACATCGACATTCAAAATTTCGTCTCACTTAAGAAACCAACTTCAAAAGATAAAGAAAAACAAAGAAAACACGAAAATTGCCACACTCTGTCCTTGTTCAATAATATGACACGGTTGTACGTACAGCCACACATCAAAGTTTACAAAACTGTCAAATTTCTTCAATCGACTCTCATCTTACTGTCATACACATTAGGTTGAATATCAATTGAGGCAATTTGACAGATTGTGGTACCCTGACAGTACAAAAAGTCCATGGACGTCTTGACAATTAACTTAACAATGATTGGTAGTTTTTCATGGCGTTATGGGTAGTAACTATTAATGCCAAGATGGCAGATTAATACTGTCACTCCTAGACTACCTTGTATCAGCCTATACTGTCCCACTGCAGGGCAAAGTCCTCCATCATAGAAATCAAGTCATCGCTACTATGATGGGATTAGGCTTAATCACCACGCTTGCCTAATGCGGTGCGGTGATCACAAACCCGGGCTATGTTTGAAAAATACGAAACATACATTTTGCTCAACCCTTGCTTGTCATAAAGTTCGTTTGTTCGTACATCCATATATCAAAGTACTAGCTTTTTTGGCTTCGCTCGCACCCCCCACTTCCCTAAAATGGGGGGTTAGAAAAGGGCAAAAAGTAGCCAATGTTACTCTCCCTTCAACTATTTCCACTTAAAAATCACGTCAATTCGTCGCTCCGTTTTGCCTTTAAAGAAAGACAAACATATACTTGATTTGATTTGATTTGACAGCTGTACAAGCAGACAGACAGACACACTTTCCCATTTATAATATTAGTATCTATATGGATACAAAGCTGTCACATTTCTTCAATCGACTCTCATCTTACTGTCATACACATTAGGTTGAATATCAATTGAGGAAATTTGACAGGTTGTGGTATCCTGATGGCTTTATGTACAACTAGTGGCCCGCCCTCACTTCGCTTCGGGACCGTAATTCAGAAACGAACCAATAGATGGCGCTGTGCCTAATTACATCGCGCAACGTTTCGTGTTTTCGGTTTACCTATAAGCCTTGTCGTTGTCTATAGAAGTTATCTCTTTATAAATAGTATAGAAGAAGAGATATATATATTTTTCGCCCACGCTCGCTAACAATTTTATGTATGAAACCAGAATATAATGGCAGTTAGACAAACAAGTATTATAATAAACAGCAAGTTAATTAAATTTTACTATCAACATCTTTATTGAAATATCAATGTCAAAAGATAAGCAGACATAGGTCAATGCCAGATTAAAATGTCATACAAATACGCAATGTTCATACAATAAGACTAACTGGTTTTGCTCATCCATTTTCCATACATTTATTAATCTATACTATTTATAAAGAAACAGCTTTTACTAACAGCCTCAAGGCTTAATGTAAAAGAACACTCAGCGATAGAATCGACACCCAGCGCCATCTATTGACGAAGTTTGGAACTAATATCAAAACTATAATCCGAAACGAAATGGTTTTCCCTTGGAAACCAGAAACAACGAAGGACCAAACACAAATATCTGTTTCATCCACAAATTTTGTGTAGGTGCGGGAATCGAACTCGCAACCCTTACGTCTTAACCTGATCAAGCCATTGCGCAAAACGGGTCGTCATAAATATATAATACTAGCGGCCGCCCGCGACTTCGTACGCGTGGAATTAATTATTGACACTTACCGTCATATTTTGGACAATCCACACAATATATTTTTATAAATTGTAGCCTATGTGTTATTCTGATGTATAAGCTATATTGTGGTAAAGTTTCATTCAAATCCATTCAGTAGTTTTTACGTGAAAGAGTAACAAACATCCATACATCCTTACAAACTTTCGCCTTTATAATAGTAGTAGGATAGGTACTCGCGTTAAGTCCCGTTTATAGGTTTACTTACATACAAGTATTAGAGCATATTTGTTAATGCCTGTTGCATTTAGCAGAGCGTTTAACTGAATTATTATCAACTTCAACACGATTGTGAAAGGAACAGCTATCCGCGCAGGATACAGAACCGGCTCCCCCAAGGCAGTGTAACGGGTCCGACGATATAAATAGTAATTAATTTCTAAAGATACTCTTTCTGTTTGTATACTATCGGTTTTGTTGACAAATATTATGTTTACTATATAAGACAATGCTATTGTAGGTTGATTTGTACAACTGCCTAAACTAGTAAATGGCGTACTGTAGGATTGGTAATTTTTGACGAGAGATCTCAAATATGTCACTTTTTTTATGTGATAGGTAGCAGGCGAGCAGGCGGATCACCTGATGGTAAGCAATTGCCGCCGCCCATGGACACTTGCAACACCAGTGCAGTTACAAGTGCGCTGCCAACCTTTTATCCCCTTCCCTCCCGAGTGGGCCTCCGGTACCCTCACTCACTCGGCGAAACACAGCACAGGGGCTGCTTCACGCCGGTTTTCTGAGGCAGTGGCATCACTCCGGTCGAGTCGGCCCATTCATGCCAAAGCGGGGCTCTCCCACAGTTCACTAAACAACCAATGACGTTGAAATTAGAACTTAGTCTAACAGTACGCCATCTAGCGAATTTTTCACAAGCAATAGCTCCCATTGATATCACCAGACTTCCCAAATGCTGATCCAAGAGTACACCAGGGAATTGGGTATTTGACTAAATTTTTTTATGTGTTTAATCAAAAGACGCCTCAATTTAAGAAACATCGTTGAAAGAATCACTTGATTCTCATTTGAATTACCTAAGATATCACAACTTTAAGAGCACATATTTTGGGCAAGCCCAAAAACGCTCTATACAAATGGCTATTGTATTGTGACGTCACAACGCAAACTCTTGTATGCGCGTCTAGTAAATTTTGTATGGTAGCTATATCAAATGTTTCGTTTAAGTAAATGGTTTTATAATAAAAGTTGGTGGAAAATGAACGGGTAGTTCAATGATATAATTATTATTTTTTAATTTTATACTTAAAAAATGGACTTGCCTATGAAACTTTGAATGCTCACAAAACCAGCTAGACGATACATTGTTTAACTGAAAATGTTGGCCATTGGTTGTTATTTACCAATATTTTAATAGAGTATCAATATTTTTTACTAAATCGAGATTAGTCAAATACCCAATTGGCACAGGACCGAAAAAAAATACCAACTTTGAAGTATGAGGCCAAAACCCATCGTGGATCGCTGAGCCAGCATAGTAAGTCAGTATTTGTACAGTCGAGTTCAAAAATATGTATACACTTTAGGACCTTGTCACAATACATATTTATAAGAAAGTGGAAGTCGTTTTCTTATACATAGTACTGTGACAAGGTCGTAAAGTGTATACATATTTTTGAACTCGACTGTAGTAACATAATATTACTATGTAACACGACTGCCTAAGTGAAAGGTTATGATCGTCATATCTGGAAGTTCGGCGCTTTGTGTTATTCTGGTCAAAATACGTGAGTTGGATACCAAACTTAGTAGCATGCACTTGTACAGTGGCCAGCACATCAAGTTACTACAATCTGTCAAATTTCCTCAGTTGATATTGAACCAAACACGTTTGACATAAAAGTGAGGTTCGATTGAAGAAATTTGACAGATTGTAGTAACTTGATGTGCTGGCCACCGTACTTGTACAGAATCAGCGCAATCAATTTATTATCTTGACAGATCAGATCACAGAGAAAATAGGAAATGACTCATAAGATTTGAAAATCAATGCGATAAAGTTATCTATCGCATTCTCATCGAGAATCTCGTCCCCTTTCATGACATCTCGACCGGTCGGAATCACTCGACACGAACTCTATCGACAAATGTCAAATATTATTGGAGAAAAGTCTAAATCACCCAGCAACTTGTAAAGTATTTCAAGAAAATGAACGAAGTTAGAGATTTTATGTCGAAAATTGAGATTTGGCCCCCTGGTTTTCGATAGACATGGCGATATGGCCATATTCTGTTCTAAGATGACCAAATCAATGAAAGGGTATGAACAAATCAAACCTACTTGACCACAATACGAAATTGTGTCAGAAAACTGAATATTGTGGTCATTGCGTTATCTGTGGTCGGCCACAGTGAGAGATTCGATGATTCTTAATGAGTTATTAATAGTCTATTTTAAGAACTTAGATCTTAAAGTCATCAACCAATGACTTTAGAGGGACAGTTGTGTCTGGGTGTAATATACGTACTTAAGGACCACCTTCACCATCACTGAGTAAAGTTACAAGTAGGTACCTAATTTACTCCTCAATTTAAGTGGGTTTGGAGGAAACTGGCCCTTGGTCCGCGGCCTAGTTAACAATTTTAATAATTTATTCAATACGAAGACCAGGGGGGCCAATTTTCTGAGAACACTTTAATTGACAAGACAACTACTTGGAACTTTACTCAGAGATGGTAAACGAGGCCCTAAGTATTATATACTAGCGGCCGCCCGCGACTCCGTCCGCGTGGAAAAGTAACTTTTTACCCCCCTTTCAACCCCCTTTTCGCAATAAAAAGTAGCCTATGTCCTTTCTTAGGGTCTAGATTATCTGTATATACCAAATTTCATTTAAATCCGTTGAGTAGTTTTGGCGTGAAAGAGTAGCAGACAGACAGACAGAGTTACTTTCGCATTTATAATATTAGTATGGATTTTGTGATCCTCTATTGTCTGATATCTGTAACACAAGTGCTTAAGCTACTTACTACAGAGTCAGGTCAATGTAGGAGATGTTGTCGGAATTTATTTATTTATTTTCATTAGTCAATAAGTTGGTCGTTAGCTTTTAATTCCGGAAATAGGACCTTAAATCTTCTTCCACCCGTGCCACCTGGCACCTCGCATGCGGAAACTAAAGCTATTGCAAAAAAATCTTACTACTATCATCATCATCAGCCTGCCGCAGTGCACTGCTGGACATAGGCCTCTCCAAATGCTCGCACTTTAATGGATCTTGGGCTACTCGCATCCAGCTCTAGCCAGCCCTCTTGCGCAGATCGTCACTCCATCTGGCCTGAGGTCATCCTACACTACGTTTACCAAGACGCTTCTTACAATAGGCGACACTTTCTCTTACTTAGATGACTTGATTTCTATGATGGAGGTCTTTGCCCTGCAGTGGGACAATATATACGCAGATACTTTAATAGCTTTATTAATCGATATCGTTATTATAATGAACTAACTAGATCACAAAGAACAATAGTAAGTACTTAGGTCATAGATCCCACGGTGTGAATGTAATTTATTATGGAAGTAGATATTTATGATATAAGATACTGTGAGATTTAACACAATGATTAACAAGGATTGGCAGATAATAGAAGTAAGTAAAGTATCAGCCTAATACTGTCCCACTGCAGGGCAAAGGCCTCCATCATAGAAATCAAGTCATCGCTACTGTGATGGGGTCAACCACGCTTGCCTAATGCGGTGCGGTGATCACAAACCCAAGAAGGAACTTATAAATAATAAATATACATACTAATATTATAAATGCGAAAGTAACTCTGTCTGTCTGTCTGTTACTCTTTCACGCCAAAACTACTGAACGGATTTAAATGAAATTTGGTATACAGATGGTCTAGACCCTGAGAAAGGACATAGGCTACTTTTTATTGCAAAAAAGGGGTTGTAAGGGGTTAAAAGTGGGGTAAAAAGTTACGTTTCCACGCGGACGAAGTCGCGGGCGGCCGCTAGTAATAAATAAATAAATAATAATAAACTGTATGGTGTCAAATTCATACAGTTCCGACGCGAACTTCGGTCAATAGCGAGTATAGACTTTTTGATTTTGATCATCTATCATCATTTCAACCAATAGACGTCCACTGCTGGAGAAAGGTCTCCCCCAAAGTTTTCCACACAGATCGGTCTTGTGCCTCCCGCATGCAAGGGACTCCCGCGACCTTTACTACATCGTCGATCCACCTGGTGAGAGACCTGCCACAGCTGCGGCCTCCTCTCAAGGATCTTTAGGCCGTTGGGCCGTCTGTTCTCCTCACAATGTGCCCTATCAAATGTCACTTGAGCCACGTAATTATTTGGGTTATGTCTGCCTACTTTTGCTGTTGACTGTAAATTTCCAAGTACACATTCAGTTTATTTACCAAACACTATTTACAAAGACTCATGCGCAGAATTCCAAACATTGTCCACATAACTGCGACTCCAAATGCTATTAATACATCCCACCCCATTCTTGTACATCTATTTCTGGAGCCAAACAGGATATAGCTATATTTAACAGAGAGTCTTTCATTCCTTGGTCCAATTAAACATCTGTCTGTCGGTTTGTTTTGAAACTTGAGAAAGAATTGGCTTCTTTGATGTTGTACAATGAAAATGAAAAATGCTATATTGCTTTTCAAGTTACTTAGACAAGCAAAGAATTAGGTATATAAATTATGAAATAAGTAATCTAATTGGGTATTAAACAATTTTTTTTATGTGTTTAATCAAAAGACGCCTCAATTTAAGAAACATCGTTGAAAGAATCACTTAATTCTCATTTGAATTACCTGAGATATCACAACTTTAAGAGCACATATTTTGGGCAAGCCCAAAATCGCTCTATACAAATGGCTATTAAATTCTCAAACTCAAACTTCTGTATGCGCATCTAGTAAATATTGTTTGGTAGCTTTATCAAATGTTTCGTTTAAGTAAATGGTTTTATAATAAAAGTTGGTGGAAAATGTACGGGTAGTTCAATTACTCCATATGATTAAAAATCAGAGTATACGTAATAATTGTAGGACGACCTCAGGCCAGATGGAGTGACGATCTGCGTAAGAGGGCTGGTTGCGAGCCGAAGATTGATCAAAGTGGCGAGCATTTGGAGAGGCCTATGTCCAGCAGTGGACTGCAACAGGCTGATAATGATGACGTAATAATTGAACGGTCCCTTACTTACTTACTCCACTGGCTCAGCGACCCGAAACGAGTCTTGGCCTCCGAAACAAGAGAACGCCACTTCGGTCGATCCTGTACCACTTGTTGCCAGTCCTTGGCCTGAAGTTCTCGCAGATCACTCTCGACGTCTTTCCAGCGATACCTAGGTCGGCCTACCGGGCGTCTGCCTACTCGTTGCGGAAAGAAAGGTCCTCCGCAAAATTCTGGGTCCAGTGAAACTACAAGACAATGGCTGGAGAATACAGTAGAATCCGGTTAAGTTGACTCCGCATATATTGACCAACCGCCTACTATGACCGAATTACAAGGTGAAAATGGTTCACATAGAAAACTCTTCACTACAAAGTCCTTTATAATGACTCGCTTATATGGACATTCCGCTTATAATGACTGGTTTACAGAACATTGTGTCTATGTAATATACAAAAAACCCGTTTTACGAACCAATTTGTAAAGAAACACCTCTGACAAGTTTTAGGAGGGATGAAAAAAGACATACAACATAATTTATATATCTCTATTGAAACAAAGAGTTTGAAAGTAAAGATGTTAAAAATTGGAATTGTCCATTTTCTACTATTTAGTAGAAAAAAAAGCATTTGGTTTGTATGACGTCCGCTTAGTATGACGTATTTGTCTTTTCCCTTTGATGTCATTATTATAAACGGATTCCACTGTACGCACAAATGCCGAACGGTCCCTTACGCAGTTTATTTCTCAGAGGACAGTCCAGTGAGTGGACAGTTGCTCAACGGCCGGTGAACCGAGGCGAAGGCCGTCACGGTGCCGAGCACAGCCCCCGTGTCAGGTTACCCTTCCTGTGAGAAGCTGAGATTGTCTCCAAAATTCTTTGTCTTTGACGAATTCATTAGCTAGCGGCCACCGGGTCTGACGCATTCCGGCCCATTCGCATTTCGTCACGAAATCCAAAAATGTTCATGGGCGCTGGCCCACTACGCCATGATGAGCCACGCTACGGCAAGAATGGGCCGGCTCGACCGGAGTGATACCACGGCCTCACAGAAGACCGGCGTGAAGCTGTGCTTGGGCTGTGTTTATTGACCGGAGGCTCAATTGGAGGGAAAGGCGGTTAAACCTTGGCAGCGCACAATCGCTTACCATCAGGTGATCCGTCTGCTCGTTTTCTACCTAGCTACCATCTCTTCAACCCACTAGTATGACTTAGTTTGCATACTTGTGAAAAAAAGGTTTCTACTAAAATTGGTTTCTGCCACTTAAGGTCATCACTATTCTTACATGCCGCGGACTATATTAGCTGGTAACCTATTGTCATTATGACAAATCAGCTTTCTGTACACTACCTACAGAATTCCTACCTAATGATTTATTAGTATCAGGGCACAATAGCGTCTACACACTGACTCTAAACCAAAGCAATAAGGTCCATAATTGAACGAAAATCCACAAACATACGTAGGTACCATACAGCACACCTGCAAATTAATCGTACATACTTTAAGTCCTTATTACAAAGGAATAAGGCTGATAATTGAATAACTTTGTATACCATCACGTGCTCTTACGCGTTCTGTTATTATAAGACTATTATTCTCTTGATTCGTGTTGAACCATTGTTTTAAGTAATAATCTATATTTAGAGATCCGTGTGTGGATGGCAAAACCTTTAAAATGTAATTCTCGGGTCTGGGTGTTCTGGGTTGACGCCCCCAGTTGATTATCGTCACCTGGTACTCATAGTACAGGGGTTGCCCTAATATTTTGAGACCAGGTTTATTGGTGTGATTGTCTGGCGCATTTATTGTCCTACTAGCTGTTGACCCGTGGAATAGTATCTTTGAGTAGCATTTTAATTATGTTTCATCCCACTTTTTAACCCCTTACAACCCCCTTTTCGCAGCAAAAAGTAGCCTATGTCCTTTCTCAGGGTCTAGACCATCTGTATACCAAATTTCATTCAAATCCGTTCAGTAGTTTTGGCGTGAAAGAGTAACAGACAGACAGAGTTACTTTCGCATTTATAACATTAGTTAGGGTTAGTTAGGATATACGGAACCTCGTCACACCACCTCTCCATCTTGTCTCGGCCTACAAGTTGTAGTGAAGCAAAAACCAAGTTCCGCCCCCCGGCTTTCGCTGCCCACACACGCTAGACTTTCGCTTACCCAATAACGTTATGTTACGTGTTGTTAGTTAATCGAGTGATTTGATTAGACGTTATGATAAAAAAATATAGTTTTGCTAATGGGAAGTGCGATACTATCGATATAGAGTAAAAATAATTAAAAAAACAAAGTTTCCATTATTTAGATGTCATCGGGTCTGGGTGTTGTTGGAGACGGTGTCGCGAGAAGCCAGATATTGTAGTGGCTTTAGGCTTTTCATTAATGTTAATTAGGAAAAATAATGGGCCAATGATACTACCTTGGGGTACTCCATACTTTACCAGTTTTCTCTCAGAATAATAATATAATAAAATTTTACTCTCGATATTTACACTTGTGATTTGACGAGTGGGCTTCGATTTATATCTCACTTTTATAGATTTTATTTTTATTTACTTTGTGAATAAAGTTAACATACTTACGTTTTGTTAGATAACAAAGTGATTTGACTTATCGTGATGATAAAAACTAGCTTTAGGATGAATTTGACAAATCATAGATATTGATACTTTTGTTATCTACGCGGTTGAGTTAGTCGAATGCTAGAAACAATTCGTTAATTCAATAACACACATACTATTTACTCAGCGTCGCAGAGAATTTCATATGTAAATAAGGTTTTTATATTGACTTAATTTTAGGTATTTAAAGCTAGTTCATATTTCCGTATTTCTATTCCGATATGACACGTCCAAAGAGTTTGGACGCAGGATCCGCAGAGCCAAGAAAATAAACATTCTAATTCGAGTTTAATGTGATTTTGGGGTTAAGTGGGTACAAAACAACCCTATTCTAGATTCTGTGTTGAAATACAGAGATTCTTCGAAAACCTGAGGTACCACCGCCAAATCGTAGAGCATACGCATCGTAATGAGGTTATCCGACAAAAGACTAAAGTGACCGACATAGTTTATCGAATCAGCATGTTGAAGTGGAAATGGGCTGGCCATATCTGTCGAAGAACTGACAACCGTTGGGGTAGAAAAGTTCTTGAGTGGAGACCGCGACTCGGAAAGCGTAGTGTAGGACGGCCTCCGGCTAGATGGAGTGACGATCTGCGAAAGGCTGTTGGTATAGAGTGGATGTGTTTAGCCGAGGACAGGGTGAAATGGCGAACATTGGGGGAGGCCTATGTCCAGCAGTGGACTGAGACAGGCTGATGATGATGATGACGCATCGTAAAAAATATCTAGATTTAAGATTGAATGAACTCCCTCTATCGTAGGTATACATAACTAAAATTGAGAGCACAACCGCCAGAAAGGATAGTTTCAAATCGTGAGTGCCCTTCTACAGATAACACTAACGTATTCAATACATTTTTGAAGCAAATGGTATGGTACGAATGCATGGTATGATACTTCGTGCTGAGTAAGTGAGTACGAATTCGGATGTTTTATAATTTTACATGCAAAACCATTGGTTATAAACTGTAACACTGGTTACATGTTCTACGTCTAAGAATGAGGTAGAATCTGTGAGAACTCTTAAAATAGACAATCTGCATACTCAACTAAAATGACTAACAAAAAAAAAATTTTCAATTACTCTTACTTAGCATACTTACCTATAAAAACCGTTAAAACAATAATAGTACTTTTTCACATAATTTCAACCTTATCTGTATAAAAATAAAAGTCTTAAGATAAGACTAGGTGACTGGCCACACATTCAAAATACGCCATACAAATTTAAACCTTATACAATTGACTTAAGAGTTACAAGGTTGACATTGTTGACATGTGAATGAGGGCAGTCGTTCACGATGACTAACTGAATCAGGTGCTAAAAGAATATGTTAACTGAGATTAATCGATTTTCAGACTTAAACAAACGAGTTTAGGCTTAAAACTGAATGCAAGTGTTTGTCCTAGGATTACACGACCTATATTGCTTGTCACTTGTCAAATATGGCGGTCGAAGGATTTCTTTTACTTCCGTTGCCGTTTTTAAATCCGTATAAATCTTTTTAATCATAGGAAGTAGTGAAATAGTAAATTCATGGACGTTATTTAGATAAGTTCTATTATATAATTTTGATAATATTTTTAGTGAGAGTAGGTAGTGGTTTGCAAAATGGCGGATGTAGCATATTGCTTCCGTTAATACATACAGGTTTTTAATCTTATCTTTTCAATCAACCAATCCGTCCATAACTAAAACCTCCTTCGTATACCACCATAGATTTTTGATAATCAGATCTTGGTATATTACTTAACTCTTTGGTCAGATCTTCATCAGCCCAAAAGGTGCCAAGTGACAGAGTGCTAAAGCTAGCCTGACCATTAAAACACACATGTCTTGTTACCGTGGGAGAGTCACGCTTCGGCATGAATGGGCCGGCTCGACCGGAGTGATACCACGGCTCAAAAGAAGACCAGCGTGAAGTCGTCGAGTGAGTGAGGGTACCAGAGGCAAACTTGTGACTCTACTGGTGTTGCAGGTGTCTATGGGCGGCGGCAGTCGCTTACCATGAGGTGACCCGTCTGTTCGTCTACCACTAAACACATAAAAAATCGTCGGGCTATATCAAAGACTGGTCCTTTGATGTGTGATTTCCATCACAAACTAAGATAGTTCCTTCCAACCAGTGATGAAGCCTAATCCCATCATAGTAGCGATGACTTGATTTCTATAGATGGAGGCCTTTGCCCTGCAGTGGGACAGTATATAGGCTGATACTTTACTTTTGAAGAGTGGCTACTTCTATTTTATAAATAGATAGTGGCCCGCCCTCACTTCGCTTCGGGATCGTAATTCACAAATGAACCAATAGATGGCGCTGTGTCCAATTCATCGCGCAAGCGTTTCGTGTTTTCGGTTTACCGATAAGCATTGTTGTTGTCTATAGAAGTTATCTTTTTATAAATAGTATAGATATTGTATTGAATGTTAGAATCCTCTTCAAATCTTCAATCATATCGGTCAATTCAACAATGCTTGATTAGAAATAGACACTAAGTACAAATAAAGAGCGCTATCACGAGTGAAAAACCTTCTAGATGGCGTACTGTAGAACTGATGTCCATCTAAACGGTGATTGGTTATTTTTGATGTGAGATGTCAAAATGTCACTAAACAACCAATGACGTTGGAGTTCGACCTCTAACAGTACGTTATATACCTAGCAGATTTTTAAAAGCGATAGACCCCATTGACTCAAATTTAATGTAGGTGACAGACGAGTAGATGGATCACCTGATTGTAAGCGAAAGCCGTCGCTCAAAGTTACCCGTAACATTAGTGGAGTCACAAGTGCGCTGCTAACCTTTTAACCTTTCCCTCACGACTGACCCTTCACATACCCAGCGAAACAGTGAAGGCGCCGCTTCACGCCAGCGAGCCGGCCCATTCATGCTGAAGCGTGGCTCTCCCACGGTAAAATTGTAATGTATTTCTGAGCTCAATTACCTTGTAGCGAAATATATTTCTATTTTAAGAACTACTTTATCATTTTTCGATTTGTGCGGGTTATGTTTAAAGTTAATAGCTTTTCCTTAATTACAAATAATAGCGGGCCGCCATCACTTCGTTTAGGGACATTAGTTCTACATTAAGCCAATAGATGGCGCTGGGCATCGATTAAATCGTGCAAACGTTAAAGCGTAACGTTAACCGACTTTAAAAAGGAGGTTGTCAATTCGTCTGAATGTCGCTTTTTTGTATGAATGACATGGAATAAATGGAAGGGACTAAAACCATTTATGTGGCACCACAAAAATAAACACAACATAATTGAAATGTATTGGTGTTCGTTTTGAAAAAAAAAGTGGATCAATTTCATTGCAATCAAGTTTAGTTTATCCGACTGATAGTAAAGTGAATGGTATCTATGACATAATCATAATATATCAGGCACTGAACCTACTGACTCACTGACTCAGCCTTTGGAATCTCTATTCTTATTGATACGAACACAATAGGGACTATCGTGTGTGAAGGATCCGCTAGATGGCGTACTTTAGAACTGAGGTCCATCTATGCGGTGATTGGTTATTAACGTGAAATGTCAAAATGATACCCATGGATCGAGCAAAAGATTTTTTCGAACATAGCTCGGGTTTGTGATCATCACCGCATTAGGCAAGCGTGATGATTAAGCCTAATCCCATCATAGTAGCGATGACTTGATTTCTATGATAGGCCCCTTTTTTACAAATTTTCTCAAAACCTTTTTATATCTAGGTATCAACAACTTTTGCAAGTTTCAAATCATCATCATCAGCAACCCACACTCGTCCATAGCTGGACATAGGTCTCCCCTAATGCACGCCACCGCTCCCGATGTTCGGCCACTCTCATCCAGCCCACACCAGCCAGCCTTCAAATGTCATCATCCCATCTTGTCGCAGGGCGTTCGACACTACGCTTACCGAGTCGCGGTCTCCACTCAATACATTAGGTTTCTAATAAAAGTTTAATATATAAAAGGGAGTAAGTATTTCTTTTTTTCTGGATGCAAGAGGTTATGTGTATTAAAGTTAATTGACGTCTAAGAGTGCGGCAGTTACAACCATTTAATAATTTGCACATTAGAAACGGTCATTAGGAACTCACGTCCCTTCGGTCCCAAGGCATCGTTCAATGTCTATGGAAAGTTCAACGCTCACCATCGGCCTAATAGGTAGAGAAAGTGACATGTCAAGACATTATGTGACAATTATGATCGTATCATACAGTGCGGCTACGATCAGTAATCCAAGATGGCCGCCGACACAAAAATGAAGAAGAAAGAAAATTTATTTATTTGACATAAAAAAAGGTTAACTTTAAAAATTAAATATGGTGAGCCAATTAGGCTTCCACTCAGCATATGCCGTTGAGTCACCACGACGCTGGTTTTCAGTGGTCAAAACCAGGCCCTAAGTTAACAGAAGGTGAAAAATACAGCATCTTTATCCAAACTAATATTATGCTAATTATCTTAACTAAATATTATAAATGCTAAATTAACTCTGTCTGTCTGTCTGTTACTCTTTCACGCCAAAACTACTGAACGCATTTGAATGAAATCTGGTATACACATGGTCAACTTTTTATTCCGAAAAGGGGGTTGTAAGGGGGTTGTAAAAAATTATTAAATAATTAAAAATGCTGCCCAAAGATACTATTCCACGCGGACGAAGTCGCGGGTAACAGGTTAATTTAATATAATCTTCTATACTATTTATAAAGAGATAACTTCTATAGACAGCGACAAGGCTTATAGGTAAACCGAAAACACGAAACGCTTGCGCGATGTAATTGAGCACAGCGCCATCTATTGGTTCATTTCTGAATTACGGTCCCGAAGCGAAGTGAGGGCGAGCCACTAGTTATAAAAATAAAAATGCTGTATTAAATGGGAGATCTGCGCTTCGGCCGGCAGTTAATACCAGGGCCTCACAGCGTTGTTTCGTGAAGCTAAGGCCCAATTGGGGGAAAAGGGGGGTTAAAAGTTAACAACGCATCATGTTTCGACTGTTGCGGCCGTCAATCGCTTATCATCAGGCGATCCGTATAAGCATACGGATTTGCCACCTTATAAAAAACATTACCATTGATAAAATCAAATCTATGGCCGCCAAGAAAATCACCATCAATCCTTAGGTTGTCATTATAAAGTCATTTGTCAGCCGTCGACTTTCTCCACCTTAGGTCGGAAACTAGCGCTCTCTGGGTTCGATCACTTTCTAGACCTCTCATTAACATAGGTAATACACATGTCATCATAACGCGTGTGAAATCCGCTAGATGGCGTACTGTAGAACTGAGGTCTATCTACACCAGTGGTTCTTAAACGGTGGTCCCTGGAGGCATTCCAAGTGGTCCGCGAAGACATCGTAATAAACAAGTGACGTGACGTGATGAGTCGAGTCAACACAACGCAAACGGCGCCGCGACGCATGTCCGAAGTGTGTGGTCCCTGACGCGACAGAATTTTGGTAAAATGGTCCCTCATGACTTAAAGGTTAAGAACCACTGATCTACACGGTGATTGGTGGAGGCCGCAGCCGTGGCAGGCCTCCTACCAGGTGGACTGACGATCTAGTGAAGGTCGCGGGAGCCCCTTGGATGCGGGTGGCACAGGACCGATCTGTGTGGAGAACTTTGGGGAAGGCCTATGTCCCAGTGGACGTCTATTGGCTGAAATAATGATGATGATAAACCCTAATTATAATAATAATATTTCACTACATCACATACATTGGTCTGACTCTGAGATAGGTAGCTCAAGCACCTGTGTTACAGATATCAGAACCAACAGTGGAACTACAAATATATACTATAATACTTTCTTTTGTAAATACATACTTATATACATAGAAAACACCCAGACCAATACAAACAGACATGTTCATGCACACAATGTTGTACTGTGCGGGAGCGAACCCCGCAACCCTTGGCCCAGACGCAGCATTCACTACCACTGAACCAAACGGGTCGTCGTTTAGGTACTTATGTTTTGCTACACCCTTATCACATCGTAACCAACTATTATAATATTAAGACCAAAAAAAAAATTAATATTTATTTTCCATTTTTTATCTAAGATGGGTTTGCACTTGACCTCATCTCACCTGATGGAGAGTGACAATGAGGTCTAAGATGTAGCGTGCTTTCCCAGAAGAAGCCTATTCACTCTCGACTTAAAGACACCCAAATTGTAGCTCTCTAGAAACACAGAAGCCGGCAAGTTGTTCCATTCCTTAGCAGTTTTTCCTAATAAACCGCAGTTTTCAATATAACAGACTTATTAGCCTTTATTGATATACTAGTGGCCCGCCCTCACTTCGCTTCGGGACCGTAATTCAGAAATGAACTAATAGATGGCGCTTAACGAACTAATAAATTACATCGCGCAAGCGTTTCGTGTTTTCGGTTTAACTATAAGCCTGGTCGTTGTCTATAGAAGTTATCTCTTTATAAATAGTATTGATATTAAAACTTTCCCACTAGCATCAACCGAACGGTAAATATACTATAATCATTTCCCTGTACAGTAATTTAATATAGTAAGAGCATCTTTTTGTCGAACGTTAGTTTTCTCCTCTTCCTTGTAAGATAGTCTAAGAGAACAGGAAAGCCAGACTTGCGTCTTTTTATAAAAGCTGACAGTTACTCTGTCAATGTTTAGCGCAATGTTTTCAGCGCCGGTTGAGGCGTAAGGGTCGCGGGTTCGATTCCCGCACCAACACAAATGTTTGTTGATGATATTTGTGTTGGGTCTGAGTGTTTGTGGTTCCTTCGTTGTTTCTGGTTTCCATAGCACAGGGGAAAACCTAAGTTGGGGACCAGGACAATGTATGTGATGTCCCAATTTATGAATTTGTTTTATTGTCAACTGAATAATGTGTCAATAGGAAGTATCAGCCTGTATACTGTCCCACTGCAGAGCAAACGCCTCCATCACAGAAATAAAGTCATCGCTACTATGATGGGTTTAGGCTAGGTGGTCACAAACCCGAGCTATGTTCGAAAATATTGGAAACATACTTTTTGCTCGATCCGGAGAATCGAACCTACTCTTATCTCATTCGTTCCATCATGTCCTACTTATCTTCACTCACATTCATTCTCGGTTATCCATTCGCTGCGATTGACAATAGAGATAGCCGGTCAAGATAGGTAGTAAGCAGATTTTTTTAGAAAATGTATTAATTTATTTACTACATCCCGCCAGCAGTGGTGGCGTGGACGCCCCACAGGCGTAGACCAGTAGGTTGTCCAAGATATGCCCTCTTGGCACCTCGATCTGATATCATTATTTCAACGTGGCTGAGCCATCCGCAAGCAAGCAGGAGATTGGCGACAAGCTGCACAAGACCGAGACAAATGGCGACATCTCATATCGGAGGCCAAGATGAGTCTTGACGACGACCCAATATGAGTATTGGGTCGTTGAGCCATCGAAGTAAGTATTTATTAGATTTTTAAGAAACTTTAACATGCCCTCATTTCTTGTCTTCGCTAGTGATGCGAACAGAGAACCTATAGCTTTTATGTACGACGAAAGTCTGGCCGTCGTTAGCTCTTAGACTATACATTAATCTGCTCACATTGGTTGGTATGTTCCCAGGGAACAAAGAGCAAAAAGTAAGAGATTTTAACTAACTGGGTTGTTAGTTGTTACAGCTGTTTGCATGACTAAGTGTTGCCTGTTTTGTAACGAATAGACGGAGTCACGTTAAGTCAAAAACAAAAAAAAATCTTTTGATCGACCCGGGAAAAAGAGACGCAGATCTTGGGAGACGCTCACTAGGTACTTGCTAAGGGCTCTTGTAAAGTGGACTCCTGTATCCGCACTTAGACTCCTATCTGGTCCATTGTACGTGTGGTGTCCCTGGCTATTCTAGCCAGCCTAACTCCGCCCAAAAGCGCAGAAGCTTCCTGGGATCTTCACAGGCTTCGCGGAGTGACCTCGCAGATCCGAGGATTTTGTTTCGTTGTCTTGTCACAGCATCGCATTCCAGGACTACGTGCGTGGCTCTTTCCCCGGTGCGTTTCTTCACTCCCTACAAAGTCTGTGTCTGTCCCATCTCAATGTCACTTCTCCCCAAATGGCAAACACCACAGCACAAGCGACTCGCGCTAGGGCAGTTCCACGTCAATCGAACTCCTTGACACGCACATACACGATGACTTGATTTCTATGATGGAGGCCTTTGCGCTGCAGTGGGACAGTGTATAGGCTGATACTTTACTGTGTATGGAATATTCTCTGCCTCAATATTCGTACACCTCATAGAGATATGATTCACCAACACAGCTATACAATTACTACATCACATCGAGAGAACAATTTCGGTTCATTGTTCTAAATTAATCTACTATTACCTTTTGTTACACAACTTTGGACTTTATAAATGTTAGTAAAGATCCATTTCTATTTGATAGACTTGAGGTTTTAGTCTACAAAATGGGAGTTTAAAGTTACGTATTAGTTTGAATGGGTTAAAGACATAATTTTTCCACTGTTGCGGCCGTCAATCGCTTATCATCAGGCGATCGTATAAGCATACAGCTTTGCCACCTTATAAAAAAACATTACCATTGATAAAACAAATCTCTGCCGCCAAGAAAATCACCATCAATCCTTAGGTTGTCATTATAAAGTCATTTGTCAGACGTCGACTTTCTCCACCTTAGGTCGGAAACTAGCGCTCTCTGGGTTCGATCACTTTCTAGACCTCTCATTAACATAGGTAATACACTGTCATCGTAATGCGTGTGAAATCCGCTAGATGGCGTACTGTAGAACTGAGGTCTATCTACACCAGTGGTTCTTAACGAGCATTCCAAAGTGGTCCGCGAAGACATCGTAATAAACAAGTGACGTGACGTGATGAGTCGAGTCAACACAACGCAAACGGCGCCGCGACGTATGTCCGAAGTGTGTGGTCCCTGACGCGACAGAATTTTGGTAAAATGGTCCCTCATGACTTAAAGGTTAAGAAACACTGATCTACACGTGATTGTTGGAGGCCGCAGCCGTGGCAGGCCTCCTACCAGGTGGACCGACGATGGTGAAGGCGCGGGGAATCCCTTGGATGCGGGTGGCAGGAACGATCGGTGTGAAAGAACTTTAGGGGAGGCCTATGTCTAGCAGTGGACGCCTATTGGCTGAAATAATGATGATGCTAAACCCAATTATAAATAATCTATTTCCTACATCACAATACAAACAGAACATAGATAGGTCGCTCAAGCACCTGTGTTACAGATATCAGAACCAACAGGAATTACAAATATACGTAATAATACTTTTCTATTGTAAATACATACTTATAATATATAGAAAACACCCAGACCAAATACAAACATACATGTTCATGCACACACAGTTTGTACTGTGCGGGGATCGAAGACCGCAACCCTTGGCCCAGACGCGCATTCCTACCACTGAACCAAACGGGTGTCGGTCGTTAGGATGTTTTGAACTACAAGCCTTATCACATTATAACCAACTATTACATATTAAAAAGGAACCATAACCACTTGTGATATGCATTAAAAATATGAATATGAATAGATGTATTGTCCCTATTCCCTAATAAACACGCAAGTTCATTACTTAAACAGAATACTTGTTAGCCTTTATATACCTCGTATCTAATACTAGTGGCCCGCACTCACTTCGCTTCGGGACCGTAATCAGAAATGGAACTAATAGATGGCGCTGTGCTAAATTACAATCGCGCAAGCGTTTCGTGTTCGGTTTAAACTATAGAGTCCTGGTCGTTGTCTATAGAAGTTATCTCTTAAAATAGTATTGATATTAAAACTTTCCCCTATCATCAACCGAACGGTAAATATTTATAATTATTTCCCTGTACAGTAATTTAATATAGTAAGAGCATCTTTTGTCGAACGTTAGTTTTCTCCTCTTCCTGTAAGATATCTAAGAGAACAGGAATGCCGACTTGCGTCTTTTACAAAGCTGACAGTTACTCTGTCAATGTTTAGCGCAATGTTTTCAGCGCCAGTTGAGGCGTACAGGGTCCGGGTTCGATTCCCGCACCACCACAAAGTTGTTGATGTATCTTTGGTGTGTTGAGGTCTGCGATGGTTTGTGGTTCCTTCGTTGTTTCTAGTTTCCATAGCACAAGGGAAAGCCTTAGTTGGGACTCTGCAAAGCAAACGCCTCCATTATAGAAATAAAGTCATCGCTACTATGATGGGTTTAGGCTGACCACGCTTGCCTAATGAGGATAAGTGATCTCAAACCGTAGTCAGTCATTTCGAAAATATTGGAAACATACTTTTTGCTCGACCCAGGGAATCGAACCTACTCTCAACTCATTCCTTCCATCATGTCCTACTTATCTTCACTCACATTCATTCTCGGTTATCCATTCGCTGCAATCGACTATAAAGATTGGGTTGTGATTAGGGGCCGTAGCAGATTTTTTGGAAAATGTATTTATTTATGTACTACATTCCGCCAGCAGTGGTTGCGTGAACGCCCCACAGGCGTACGACCAGTAGGTTGTCCAAGATATGCCCTCTTGGCACCCCGATCTGATATCATTCTTTAAACGTGGCTGAGCCATTCGCAACCTACAAGAATTGCAAGCAGGAGATTGGCGACAACCTGGACAAGACCGAGACAAATCGTGACATCTCATATCGGAGGCCAAGACTTAAGTATTGTAAGTATTTATTTATTTGATTTTTAAGAAAATTGAACATGCCCTCATTTCTCGTCTTCGCTAGTGATGCGAACAGAGAACCTAGCTTTTATGAACGACGAAAGTCTGGCCGTCGTTAGCTCTTAGACTATAGATTAATCTGCTCACATTGGTTGGTATGTTCCCAGGGAACAAAGCGCAAAAAGTTAGAGATTTTAACTAACTAGGTTGTTAGTTGTTACAGCTGTTTGCATGACTAAGTGTTGACTGTTTTGTAACGAACAGACGGAGTCACGTTAAGTCAAAAACAAAAAAAAAAAATTCTGATCGACCCGGGAAAAAGTATTTTTTTATGTTTAATTGTGGGAGAGCCATGCTTCGGCATGAATGGGCCGGTTCGACCGGGGTGATACCACTGTTTCACAGAAAACCGGCGTGAAGGAGCTCCTGTGCTGTGTTTCGCCGAGTGAGTGAGGGTACCGGAGGCCCATCGGGGGGAAGGGAATAAAAGGTTGGCAGCGCACTTGTACTCCACTGGTGTTGCAAGTGTCCATGGGCGGCGGCAATTGCTTAGCATCAGGTGATCCGCCTGCTCGCCTGCTACCTATCACATAAAAAAAAATCCTTACGTAAAACGGACTCCATAGCGACAGCGACATCTATTGATGCAACTAGGTACATACTGAAATGTAGAAAAAAAAAAAATGTCTTTAACCTCATTCATACTAACTACTGTAACTTTAAACTCCCATTTTGTAGACTAAAACCTCAAGTCTATCAAATAACAATGGATCCTTACCACCACTTATAAAGTCCAAAGTTGTGTAACAAAAGGTAATAGTAGATTAATTTAGAACAATGAGCCGAAATTGTTCTCGTGACGTGATGTAGTAATTGTATAGCTGTGTTGGTGAATCATAGAGAAGAGGTGAACGAATAGTAGAGAATGTTCCATACAGTAAAGTATCAGCCTATATACTGTCCCACTGCAGGGCAAAGGCCTTCATCATAATAATTAGAGAGCGCCGAATATTCGGTTGGTATTCGGTATTCGGCATATTCGGCACTTTTTTCACTATTCGTATTCGGCCGAATTATTCGGTTTTAGTGCTGGTATTCGGTTAGAGTATTCGGTTACAGTATTTCTATGTTCCTGGCTATATAACATGGAATTTAAAGGACAAGTTTCTTTATGAAAGATTTATGTTTTTGTAAATTAAATAAAACTGGCGAGGAATGTGTTAAAAAGCTATAAATGAAATCAATTAAACCTTGAAATCAACGTGTATTTAACATCTAGAGTCCACATATTTATTTCCTGCTCTTTAGTATGTAGCTAACATTAACTTTAAAAAAATTACCCTAATTCATTTATTTTTAAGCCAGATCAACCAATATTAATTTTAACTATTTATTTACTTAAAAATATCTGGCCTTTTTTTATATTTAAATGAATAATAATTATAAAGCTTTGTTTTCGAACTCAGATCAAAATATAATTTATTTATTATTTAATTTTTTAATAAAAACACTTACCTATGTATGTGGCAAATTATTAAAATAAAAATATGAATCAACAATAAATAATTTTATTATAAGTTTATTTATGCAAACAATTTAGTTTGTTACTTTTTATATTTCTTTGCAATTTATTCTTAAGTAGGTGCTCTTAAAAATCATCCAAGAGTCCAGGTGATACTCGACCTTTCACATACCACCACCCACCCACTGCATACCAGAACAGCCACCCGGTTGTGTAGAGGTTGTGTTGAGTCCCACTTGAACCCTGCGATGATTTTATTTAGTGCATTATTTACTTAAAAGACACTATAACAGAGATACTTTAAAGAAATTTCTGACACGGAAGGAATAAACACTTTAGTTTATCTCAGTACGAATTGACTTAAGTGCATTTAGGTCACCGTATCTAGTATAGAAGAGAGAGTGAAACGGAAACAATAGAAAATAGTAAACCGAATAATTCGCCGAATATCCGGTTCGGTAAAGATTGAACCGAATATTATTCGGTATTCGGTTATTCGGTGAAACCACTATTCGGCGCATCACTAATAATAATATAATTTTCACTACATCACATACATTGGTCTGACTCTGAGATAGGTAGCTCAAGCACCTGTGTTACAGATATCAGAACCAACAGTGGAATTACAAATATTGTAATTCCACTGTTGGGTTGCGGGTTCGATCCCCGCACAGTACAAACATTTGTGCGCATGAACATGTTTGTTTGTATTGGTCTGGGTGTTTTCTATGTATTATAAGTATGTGATGATGACAAATTTTTGGCCCGACCCGGTATCGAACCCCAAACGTAGCCGTAGCTTTAAAGTGCGACTCACTAACCACTCACCAAAGCAGACAACATAACATTACATTGTATATTACGACGTATCTATCTTTCACGGCAAAACGGAGCGAAGAATTCACGTGATTTTTAAGCGGAGATAGTTGAAGGGATGAAGAGTAACATAGGCTACTTTTTGCCCCTCTCTAACCCCCCATTTTAGGGAAGTGGGGGCGCGAGCGTAGCCGCGGGCAAAAAACTATAAAATTTTATGCTTTGTATTATTTGTAGCTTACATATTATTTGACATTCATCAATGTTCTTTATTAAATCCATAATTTTTTTTTTGTCCAAAATTGAATAAAGAATATTTCTATTTATATTTAAAAAAAACACTAGGTAGGTAAATGGATTTTGATGAAACTGCAAAATATTATAGTTTATCTTGTATGTAACAAATTAATTAGGTAACAAAAGAAATCAACCTTAATACTACCATTGACATAATGGAAGAATAACACTTTATTTGGCACAGTATGAAGCAAGGAAACTTATTGTCAACTTAACCTGAACGAAACTAAAAAGAAACAATAGATATACAACAAGTCATTGTCCCTGCTAAACGTGCCAAATAGGTGACCACTCGGAAGACGTTGCTACTTTAAGAAACCTTGATTTAAACTAAAGAAAGACCTGTGTTACATATTAGGTATTGGCACTTCACTGTTGATATTATATAACACATGCTACAATTTACATTAGTAAAAATATGCAAAATTGTCCAAAATAAAACAACAACTAGTGGCCCGCCCTGACTTAGATTGGATCCTTGTTTCACTGTCTACGAACAGATGTGTGTTTCGATTTTTGGTTTGTATAAGGTTTGTCAATGTTTATAAGAACTTGTCTCTATAAAGGTAATAGTAGGTATTACATACATGCGGGTGAAACCTGGCTTGACAAATAATAAATTTTAATACTCACATCTTCAATCATCCGAAGATCCTCCAAACTCTTGCTGTGGTTTCCGTTCATTTTCAAACTGTTGATCGTTCCATAACGACTCCGCTTCAAGCTCTCCTTTGCATCTTCGTTGAACGGCTCGTCATAAATATGCTCCTTTTCCACGTAGAATTCGGAATTCTGCATCTTGCATTTACAACTCAAATGACACTTAAACCTATCATCCTTTTCATCATTTAACATACATTTGGAACATTTATTCGCAGTTCCAAATGTACTTAATGGCCTTTCGTTGTTCAAGTTATCGTTGCTCGAGCAACAATTTCTTAACGGTTCGTGATTTATTCCAGAACTAAGTCGAGTATATGGCAGACTAGCGGTAGAGTTCGTTAGGACAGCACAATTTAACGAATTGAAGCAATTGGCTAGCGTATCAGTTGTGTTATGATTGGGTAATAATGTTCGTTGGGTGATATCTAGGATCTCAGTGCATAAGTAATGTATTTCTTTTGGCCGCTTCAGACTGAGGTCTGTTTCAGCGACATCGTAGATGTTTTGATTTGGTTTTTGATTTGATTGCGTTTCTCGTTTGTGTAAAACTTGCTCTAGTTTCTCGAGCATTTTTTTTGTATCCTTCTTCTGTTTTTCTGCACTTTCAGGTATGGAACCGAAAGTACGTGGAGGCTTCTTCGGTGGTGGACCAGGCGGTAAAGGCTGTTTTAAAGCTTTTTTCAATGTATCGGTAAGAATCATGTTTGGATTCTTACGTTCTAACTTCATAGTTTCACTGGAAGCGCATAAATCATTCATCCCTTCGAGGTTTGTGTCTTCCGACTCAGTCTTTTCGAATTGGGACGTCAGCCTTTTTATTTTAGCACCCTTCTCTTCCTCTAAGTTCTCAGTTTCAGAACTAACTCCGCTATCAGTCATCGTTTCTTGCTTTTCGTCTTTCTTTTTCGGTTTTAAGACTTTAGCGTACTGGTCCAGAATATGTTTCGGCACATCTTTATCAGGAATAGAATCAACCGGACTCACTGGTTTTACATCAACCTTTTCGGGGTTGACAACAAAGTTTTCTTTCCTCATTTGATCTTCGAGAAGATTGCCGAGTCGTTTTAACCTTTCTTTACTGAGTTTTTTCTCCCCCATTTTTAAAGAAAAGTCACTGGTTTCAGATCTACCGTTGCAACTGCCGTGACGTTTAGGGCTGACTATTTTCTGGCTTCGGTCACAACGAAAGGCATGGCTTCTGTGTAACTTTTTGCCGGGGTCAGAAATTTGCCGAGTCAAAGACTTCTTACCGTCAGCTGATACTTTCTTTGAGTCAACTTTGCTATACAGGTAACTCGAGTTAGGCTCCGGTGACTCAATCTCGACGCATTTTGAGTCATTTTCGTTGTCAACGTTAACCTCATCGCCAAAAACAGAGGAAACATTACTATCTTGTTTGCGCAGTTGTTTCTCAACTTTACGCAAAATTAGGTTTTCAGTCTCACAATTTAAGTTCTCAAATTTACTTTTTATAGCTTGAACTCTATTTTTTGTTTGAGATATCATTATTTTATACACATTTTTGTTAATACCAAAATGTTTTCACACTTCGATCCTATGTAAAAGTTTTGTTTGTCATCCGATCATTATTTTCACTTGCACTGTAGTTAAAAACACAAGTAATAGCACTTTTATCGTCATAAAACACCATTTAATGCGTTAATTTCGCATAAAATTACACATTTTCCTAATCAACATAACAACAAAACAATAAATTCGTATTTTTTTTAAACCCGTAGCACTGGTTTTTGTTGCACAGGAAATCAAACTTTTTTGTTTACTTTTTCACAAATTCTCGCGAGAAATGAGGTTCACAGTCACTGGGCGTAAATTATTGAGAAATCACGGAAGCACGAAGTAACGGATTGTTGTTTTACACGAAGTTAACTATTTAGAAACACTGCACTGACACAAAGTTTACATAAACAGGGGATTCGTGTCGGTTGCAAGTCGGAGGGCATGGCACTGGCAGTGTTGCCAGCTTTCGATTTGAAAGTACCAACCACCACCAAACGTTATGAAGTTATTGTGGTGGGATAATAATTAATATTATAGTGCATGCGGTTAAGTCCTAATAAGGACACGTGCATGGGAGGTGATTCCAGTTAACAACCATTATCGTTAATATATGGAAAAGGAAAATCTATGTTTTTCCTCTTCAACTTATCATGATAAGACATAACTGTATTATTGGCCAAAAGTTGTGCTCAAAATATTACCTAGATGGTTTTACTTGTGTTATGCATCCCAAATTCATTTATATAAGTTAATTAACATCTACCTATTTGATTAACATTTTTGGTATTTATTTAGTCGTAAAACACAACAGGGCTGTTTTAATAGATAAATAAAAACAGTGGCGGATTTGCCCTAAGGCCCAGTAGGCCCGGGCCTAGGGCGGCCAGGTATTAAGGGCGGCTAAACGTGCCAAATAAATCACTCATGATAACAAGATTAACAAGAAGAAACTCAAATGCAAAGTATCGTAATATGTTTTTTACATATGGATCGCGTAGTACCGTATGATTAAAGAAGTATAGGTACCTATCGATTGTTATTTTATTTTCGCGATCTTTGTTTTCAATTGGAAAGCACATTTTTAGTAACCAATTTTCTGAATCAATTACAAGTGGAAGTAAAGATTTTTCTTTTCATTAAAGTGGAAGAAGAAATTCTTTACTGATGTAAAACTTATGAATAAATAAATAAATAAATAATAAATAATTATAGTCTATAATGTTGGGGCTGAGAAGGGGCGGCACATGGCCTGGGGCCTAGAGCGGCTAGAACTGCAAATCCGCCACTGAATAAAAATGATTGATTTATGAAGTGTAAGAAGAACCTAAAAATACCTACTTTCATCTTACATTATTATAGGGTGATCGAGATAGTGATTGCCCACTTAAGAAATTGACACTAGTTTTATTTCAATATAATCCTTTTCTTTAACAATAAGAAATCAGAGTGTAATTATTTGACAACGTTAATAGTTTAGCATTGAGATAAGTTAGCAATAATTCAAACATCTAAAGAATATTTTATTATTATAACGTATAACAAAAATATCTCCTAAAAACACAGTGATTGCCCACTTGACACAGTCATTGCCAACCAAATGAGACAGTTATTGCCAACTATACCGCACGTTGTAATTCCATAAAAATACTATTAAATACTTAAAATTTTAGATCTTTCGTAAGTTTTTGTGCGTTTAAGATATATTTCTAAGCTATTGAAATCAGTAACATCATCCAAATAAGATACCATTGACTAAGAAAACCCGTTTAGTTTCAAAAACTAGTAAAATCGTCAAATTGTTCTATCTAGTTTCTCGTTATCTCAGCGAATAAATGGAATGTACCAACTACAAAATGTAAGTAGATACAGTTTTGAGGTTGTCGGAGGCCCAATCGGGGGTGAGGGGAGGGGGGAGGGGTTAAAAACATTGGCAGCATACATGTGACTCCACTGGTGTTGAGTATGTGCGTTGGCATTCGCTTACCATCAAGTGATGCGTGTTTTGACTGCACATTATATATAATAAGCAATGCTGCCGCCCATGGTCACCTGCAACACCACTGAAGTCACAAGTGCGCTGCCAACCTTTTATCCCCTTCCCCCCCGGGTGTGGGCCTCCGTTTCCCTCACTCACTCGGCGCAGGGGCTGCTTCTCGCTGGTTTTCTGTGAGGCAGTGGTATCACTCCGGTCAAATCGGCCCATTCATGCTGAAGCGTGGCTCTCCCACAGTTGAAATTTGAAAGTTTTTTTTCTAATTATTACTAACTGCATCATTTGGTAATTAAATTTTAATATGTGATAGGTGGCTCACAAGCATACGGATCACCTGATGGTAAACGATTGCCACCGCTCATAGACACTCGCAACAACAAGGGGAATCACAAATGCGCTGCCAACATTTTAACTCCTTTTCCCCCTTCATAGAGCCTCCGGTACACTCACGCGTTAGCGCCGCTTGATTTTGGTTTTCTGTGATTATAGAATCACTCCGTTTAAGCCGGCTTATTCATACTGAAACGTGCTCTCCCACGGTAAAATACATAATATAATTACGGTTTATATTTGGTTGTTCTTCTTACCACCTTTCCTCCAAGATTTTCGGTAGCAGATCAAATTTTCTCCCCTATTTTTAGGTCAACTTTTTGTAAAAAGCAGTTTTTTTCGAAACTCCTTGTACCTAGACCTAGATATAAAGAAAGATACAGGATATAAGAAAATATTCGGTTCGATTATTATATCCCTCACGTGATTTAGTAAATACCTACCCGGGCAATCACTGTCTCATACCCATGGCAATAACTGAATTCTGGTATGGCAATAACTGAATTTGTCATATTTTAGGTACAGTGATTGCCCACCCTCTTAAAATACTTAATGGAATAAAATTACGCCGCGATAACTGCTTCGAATGAAGCATTAAAGCTTTAACTAACACGTCGTTGTGCTTTAACGCTCAAAAAAGAAAATGAAAGTGATACAAACTTCAAAACTACAAAATGTATCCTTAACAAATTTCGTAAGGAATTCGCATTTATTGAAGTGACGAACACCCGCTGCCCAAAAACTGCCATTACAATATTATTTACTGAAAATTTTGCCAAATGTCTTATTTAGAACTCTAGTAAACAGTATCTTAGTGTTATTTAATGGATTTAATGTAAAACTACACCTTTGAAAATAAGTTTAATTGTATGTTAACCTTAATTCGGGCATTCACTGTACACTGGGCAATCACTATCTCGGTTACCCTACCTACTTTTTGAATAAAATTTTCGTAATAATAAAGCTAAGCAATATTGTTTTTTTTAGATAGATCTGGCTGTAAATACGGAAAAAAAATTAGAGCCTTAAAATTTAAAGGAAACATTGAATGTCAATTAAACTTTTTTGTTACTAAATGGCTTCTTAATAATTTTTTTGAGGTGAAACGGTCAGATACTTACTCGTATTGTAATGAAACCTTTTTGTCATCTTAATTAAAAAGGAGTTATTTGTTGTGAATCTTTAGACTTGTTTCGTATAAGGAAATCATTTTCAGATGGTAGGTACCTAAGTATGTACATAAAAGTAGATACTTATTAGGACTGTTGATTTATTTTACACGATTTTAAGTTAGTGTTATAGTAAAAAGTTTAAATATTAAGTATTTACCTATTTACAATCGGCGTGTAAGCTTTTCGGTCTTTATAAGCTTTTCTAAGATTGAGCTGACTGCAACTTTGGGAAAAAAATATGGTTAGCCTTAAAGTTAAAAGAAACATTGACACATTTTTTTTAGAAAAATGGTTTCGTTTTATGGCATTATTACTCTTCTTACTTTAAGAGTGTACGTACTACACATCAAAGTGTACAAAAATGTCAAATTTCTTCAATCGACTCTCAGCTTACTGTCATACACATTAGGCTGAATATCAATTGTGAATGACAGTTTGTGGTAACCTGATGTATGGCTGACTGTGCATACATACTGTCTCAGCCCGATTGAATTATACTGAATATTTGTCTCTCATATATTGTTTAGTGTTTATTAAAGGTTGGTAAATTTGTAATACCTGCAGGATCACTAACTAATATTTATGTATACGATCCCTACATAATTATGGTGTTACGAACTAAAAATTTACTAGTAAGTAATTACCAAAATTTTAAATTTAATAGTGTATACTATTTTGTAAATCAGAAATAAATAATTAACCTATGATAAAACAAATTTTGAACATAAGCCTTCAATGTATTAAGAAAATAATTGATGGCGCCACTGCCGCTTACGTTAATTCACATATCACTTATAAGGAATGAAATTACTGACCCAACCAAGTGTTACATAATTTAAATAAATGTTTCACTTTTTATATTTACCAAGACTCTCCTAAAATTTAAAATTTCCCCTAAAAATGGGAAATTCCTGTCCTACCGTTATATCGCAGCAGCTGATTACACATGTGTTCGGATATCCATAATTATAAAAAAAGTGTATAGCTGATTTGTTTTGGCCTTGTTGTATGATTCATAAACGGGGATTCATGCCTTTTAATTGATTTAAACTATCATTAAATACATTCATATATGTGTATTCTTTAATGATGTTAAAATCATTAGAACAGATAAAATCGAAAACGATAAAATACTTTTGCAACGGAGTAGGTATTTTATCCGAACACTTACATTTCCAAAAACGCTATCTATGTAAATAAGCATGTACTACTTGCATAATGCAAACTTTGAGAAAATCAGTTAGAAGTACTAAGAAAGATTACTAGATGTCGCTGTTAAAGATATGGGTTGAACAGCGCCATCTAGTTAGATCGCATTATACTATGTGCTTTCTTAAATTCGCGAGTGTCATGCTGTATGATGTCAGTACTTATTTTCTTCAAAGTAAACTAGATGGCTCTGCTAACAACGGTTTACAATAAATTAATTACATACAAAGTTCTCTTGGACTTATCGTTTGTAATAATGATAAGTCCATGCAAGTTGTTTACTTGTCAAGTGTAATTTATATTTCTTCGATTGTCTTTCTGGTAACGCTTTTTGTCTAGAAATCCTGAATCCTCTGGCCTTCTTTGCTGTAACATATGAATCCATAATACCGACTGAATATAAGTATCTAACAGTCTATCTTTCCTGGCCTCATACGCTAAAGGGCGTGGACGTTCGTATGTTTTCATATAAATTCTTTAACTACCTACGTCTTTTTTGTGATAGGCGGCAAACAAGCAGACAGATCACCTGATGGTAAGCGATAGACACCCGCAACACCAGTACAGTACAAGTGCGCTGCCGAACTTTGATCTCTTTCCCCCACATGTTTTTTTTTATTTCTATCGAGATAAGTTAAATTAGTAGGGATGTCAACATGATCCAGGGGGGGGGGGGGGGGGGGGGGGGGGCAGCTGCCCTACTCTGCCCCCTCCTGGCTGTGCCTGTCTACATACCTATCTATCGTATGTTACCTGTATGTTACCAAGATATAATAAAGTGACACCAATTAGAAAGAGCAAGGCGAATACCAGAGGAGATCAGCGTTCAAAGTAATTACGGACCACTTAGACGTAATGGTATCACGTGATGACGCACAGTACTAGGCTTGGATCGCGGGTGTACGCGGCCCAATTGATACTTACACCGATGGAGATTTTCTACAGAAACTAGATATGAGCGCCGATAGCTAATTCTTGCGCGATGTAATTGGACACAGCGCCATCTATTCGTTCATATCTGAATTACGGTCCCGAAGCAAAGTGAGGGCGGGCCACTAGTAAAAAATAATCCGTTTCTCAAGACACAATCGAATATCAATAATTTCAATATTAATTAATCATAATTGCTTTTTCCTGAAGCTAAATATTTTGTAACCTAAATCTTCGGCATCTATGGGCCGGCTCGACCGGAGTGATACCACGGCCTCACAGAAGACCGGCGTGAAGCAGTGCCTGCGCTGTGTTTCGTCGAGTGAGTGAGGGTACCGGAGGCCCAAATGGGGGGAAAGGGAGTTAAAAGTTGGCAGCGCACTTGTAACATTACTGGTTGTACGTACCTACAAGTCGCGGCGGCGCGCCGAGCGGTTTGCTCGACTAAGGGCCAAAAATAAAATCTTTGCTACGGGCACGGGGCGGGCTGCCGCTAGTCCACAGAACAGACAGAACAGAAACCCCCTATAGGGGGCTATCCATCAATCATGTATTGTGTTATAATTTTTGGCATTTTTAAAATAAGTCATTAAATTATAATACAACTAGCTTTTCCAGCGGCTTTGCTCGCGCCCCCCACTTCCCTAAAATAGGGGGTTAGAAAGGGGCAAAAACTAGCCCATGTTACTCTCCGTCCCTTCAACTATCTCCACTTAAAAAATCACGTCTTTTCGTCGCTCCGTTTTGCCGTGAAAGAAAGACAAACATACAGACACAGACAGGCAGGCAGACACACTTTCCCATTTATAATATTAACTAGTGGCCCGCCCTCACTTCGCTTCGGGACCGTAATTCAAAAATGAACCAATAGATGACGCTGTGTCCAATTACAACGCGCAAGCGTTTCGTGTTTTCGGTTTACCTTTACCTTGTCGTTGTCTATTGAAGTTATCTCTTTATAAATAGTAGGTATAGAAGAAGATAGGAGAAGATAAGTATGGATAGTCACAATGAGGGTTTTTGCAAATGCAAAATCCGATAGATGGCGTTACGTTGACGTCAGCTCCAACTTTGATATTGGTCGTTTTGTATAACGTAACTTCGTAATTATGACAAGATACATCAAAATGTAACCAATCCACCCGTTGTTGGACTTGACGTCCACATAACGCCATCTATCGGATTTTGCACTTGCAAAAACCGTCATTAGTAAAAAAAATATAATTATAAAAAGTGGAAATTACTTAAAGATTGTTATTCAAAAATCATTAGTAGCGCTATAAGAACATGATGATGATTCACAAACGAACAGACGCACAAACCCACAATATTATATCAATTAAATGCAATTCACAATCAAGGTGATTTGTCACAGACTCCGGTCTTCCCCTTAAAAGGGGGGGAAGGGGGGGGGGGGTAATAAAGACCTTTGACTTATAATAGAGGCTAATACCCATGACTGGACAATCCTAGAATCATGGTTACATATCGAAAAGCGTATAAGTTTAAGTACTATAATTTTAAGTACTAAGAACGCCCCGTTGGTCTAGTGGTTTAAGTACCGGGCCGTGATCTCGGGGTCCCGGGTTCGAATCCCGGGTCGAGCAAAAGTATGTTTCGTATTTTTCGAACATAGCTCGGGTTTGTGATCACCGCACCGCATTAGGCAAGCGTGGTGATTAAGCCTAATCCCGTCATAGTAGCGATGACTTGATTTCTATGATGGAGGCCTTTGCCCTGCAGTGGGACAGTAGGTATATTATAGGATGATACTCACTAAACTATAATTTTACTATGAAATTCATTGTATAAAAGTAGTTTCTTTAACCGGCTTCGGCATGAATGGGCCGGCTCGGCCGGAGTGATACCACGACCTCACAGAAGACTGTGAAGCAGCGCCTACGCTGTGTTTCGTTGAGTGAGTGAGGGGTACCGGAAAGTGTCCGGAAAAGGGTGGTAAAAGGTGAGCAGCGCACTTGTGAACTGGTGTTGTAGGTGCCTATGGGCGGCGGCAATCGCTTACCACCAGGTGATCCGTCTGCTCGTCTGCCACCAATCAACTAAAAAACAGTTATTTTATATTAAATTGATATAAACGGGACTAAACGCAACGATGTTTTAAGGGGCTATACGAATGAAACTAGCGCCGCCAACCTATTTACACTGATTGTGGCGAAAATACGATATTTTTTAAGAAAGCAAAACATTACAGTTTTTATATTTTATTGCATCTTGAAAATTTTAATTTACTTTTATCTAAGTCTGTAATGTTTTGCTTTCTTAAAAAATATCGTATTTTCGCCACAATCAGTGTAAATAGGTTGGCGGCGCTAGTTTTTTATTTTTTTCCCCTTATGACTTGACTTAAGTAAGTACGTAGACAGCCCCACATCAAAGTAAACAAAATTGACAAATTTCTTCAATCAAATCTCATCCTACTTAACTGTCATACACATTAGGTTGAATATCAATTGAGGAAAGACAGGTTGTCATAACCTAATATGACTGTACCATCGCCGCTTTCAGCACACTTTCAGCCCTGTTTCTATATTTTTTCGTTTTGTTTTTGGATTTATAAGTAGTCAAAATAAAAACGAAACATTGTAATATTATTTTCTTACAACCGTACGAATAAAAACTTTTTAGTATTGTTTGACTTGGCTGTTAACGCTGAAAAATAATTAACCTTCAAAATTAGAGGAAACATATTAATGTCAACGTAACTTTTTTATTAACTAATGGCTTCTGTATACTTTTTCTTAGCTTTTATGGCCAGGGTTTTACCATGTGACCTTTTTGTTAGTGCTAATTACTTATTTGTATTTAAACTGTGGTCCTAATTAAACAAAATTCAAAATTAAACCGTCAGAAATCGTTACTTAAGGGGCTATACGAATGAAACTAGCGCCGCCAACCTATTTACACTGATTGTGGCGAAAATACGATATTTTTGAAGAAAAGAAAACATTACAGACCTAGATCCAAGTAAATCGAATTTTTGAAGATGCAAAACAATAATTTTTACACGTGACAAGTAACAATAAAGTTCATTATTGCTAAAAACGGCCACTTTTAGCAATAATGAATTTATTGTTACTTGTCGCGTGTTTTTATATATTGTATTGCATCTTGAAAAAATTCAATTTACTTTTATCTAAGTCTGTAATGTTTTGCTTTCTTAAAAAATATCGTATTTTCGCCACAATCAGTGTAATTAGGTTGGCGGCGCTAGTTTCATTCGTGTAGCCCCTTAACCGTTTTGTCCTTTATGATATAATAAAAACCGGCCAAGTGCGTGTTGGAGTCAGGGCCAAAGGGATCCATACATTCCATACCATTGTGCGGTGACGTTTTAAAAAAAAACACTTAAGTACTAGATTTTGTCCAAAGTATAGTCCGAGGCAAGAAAGTGTAGTTATGACCTTGAGTGCGCAGAAACCAATTTTGATAGAAAGTCTTCTTTTTTACAAGTGCGCAAAATAACGGTCATCGCTATACTTTCGTGCCTCCAGCTATAGGTACTAGATTTTGTCCAAACTAATTTGTATTATCTTTGGAAGTTTTTATCCATACTAATATTATAAATGCGAAAGTAACTCTTGTCTGTCTGTCTGTCTGTTACTCTTTCACGCCAAAACTACTCAACGGATTTACATGAAATTTGGTATACAGATAATCTAGACCCTGAGAAAGGACATAGGCTACTTTTTGTTGCGAAAAGGGGGTTTTAAGTGGTTAAAAGGGAGGTAAAAATTTACTTTTCCACGCGGACGAAGTCGCGGGCGGCCGCTAGTCATTTATATTTTTCTCTCGCGAAACTATTCAGTTTAGAAAAAAATTGGTATTAAAAACTTCACTATCATTTTTAAAACCTATCCATAAATGGGGTATTTATGGATAGGTTGGATGAAAAAAAAATGTATTTCAGTTCTATGTATGGGGCACTCATAAAATTTATGTTTTTTTTTAAATTTCTATGTAAATTCTGAGTGCGGTTCACAGAATATATCTTCATACCATGTTTCAAGAATATACTTACCTAGTTCTTATTGTTTCGGAAAAATTGCTGTGACATACAGACGGACAGATGGACGGAAATGACGATTCTATGAGGGTCCGTTAGCCATTTGCCGGCGGAACCCAAAAAACTGCCTTTGTTGTGGTGTTTGACAAATTTATTTTTAGTTTTAACGTCATAAGAAAATTAATGAAAATATCATAGCTTGTGTTTTTTTATGTGATAGGTAGCAGGCGAGCAGGCGGATCACCTGATGGTAAGCAAATTGCCGCCGCCCATGGACACTTGCAACACCAGTGGAGTTACAAGTGCGCTGCCAACCTTTTATCCCCTTCCCCCCGATGGGCCTCCGGTACCCTCACTCACACGGCGAAACAAAGCGCAGGGGCTGCTTCACGCCGGTTTTCTGTTAGGCAGTGGTATCACTCCGGTCGAGCCGGCCCATACATGCCAAAGCGTGGCTCTTCCACAATAATATAAAGATAACGTTTATTAGCCACAAAAGCAAATTGCATAACAAAATAAAATAATTACAGTATAGTATGTATCGTCAATAGTAGTACGATATAATATAGTATGTAGGTATTACAATGGTGATATTTTGCGGCCAACAAGGCGCAGTCTCAGCATTTGCTACAGCAGCTAGAGGCCTATATCATAGCTTGTGTGATAAGTAAACACTTAAACGATCTGCGAAATGCCATTGGTACCTATAGACTGGTTGCGTCTCACCGAAGACAGGGTGAAACGGCGGACATCGAGGGAGGCCTATGTCCAGCTGTGGACTGAGACAGGCCGATGATTGATACTAAGTATAAGAGGGTAAATCGCTCAAAGAGCTATGGAAAGGGCTATGCTAGGAGTATCTTTGAAGGACCGCATCAGAAATGATGTAATCCGACAGAGAACCAGAGTCACCGACATAGCCCACTGGATTAGCAAACTTAAGTGGCAGTGGGCTGGTCACATTAGCCGCAGAACTGACAACCGTTGGAGCCGTAAAGTCCTTGAGTGGAGACCGCGACTCGGTAAGCGTAGTGTTGGACGCCCTGCTACAAGATGGGATGATGACATTCGAAGGGTGGCTGGAGTGAGCTGGATGAGAGTGGCCGAAAATCGGGAGCGGTGGCGTGCATTGGGGGAGACCTATGTCCAGCAGTGGATGAGCGTGGGTTGCTGATGATGATGATGATGATGATAAGTGGGCATTAATTTGATGGCAGCTCCGTCTAACAATATATAAATGTTAATTTTATCCTGGTATTATTATGCGTACAGTTACCTACACTGTAGTAATAAATTAAATTGAAACAATTAGCTACCTATTATTCCATGAATTATTTCATAGTGATGTTGGATGTCGATTCTTGCCCTCTTATTATAAAACGAAGATTAAAGTTAGTCATAGTTTAAAATTGATGCTTCTCTTTTATAAAAGTCAAGTCATAAATGAATGTGACGACTTCAGTTTTAAACCGTAACTTATTAATATTTCACTATATTACATAACTCTGATCTGAACTCTGAGTATAGGTAGCTCACGCACCTGTGTTTACAGATATCAGAACCAAAGAGTGGAATTACAAATATATACATATAATTACTTTTCCTTTGTAAATACATACTTATAATACATAGAAAACATCCAGACCAATACAAACAGACATGTTCATGCACACAAATGTTTGTACTGTGCGGAGATCGAACCCAACCCTTGGCCCAGACGCAGCATTCACTACCACTGAACCAACCGGGTCGTAACTTGGGATCATAAATGCTGTCGATACCGATTTATTGCGTAGCACACTTTTAGGAACTTTTGCCCATGGCGGCTAAAAAATCTTCTGTGACGCCTACTGGCGTCAGCCGCCACACATCAAAGTGACACCCTTAGGCGTCATCCGCCATGATTGAAAACATTTTCCTTTTTTTATGATTTTGGCTTGTTTTAGTGTTTTAGTTAGCATCAGATATCAATTCTTTAAGACGCGTCGTCGTCATACGCCATACATAAAAGATTTAAATGACGCCTTAAGGCAGCATCCGCAATAACTCATCACACCGGCCGTGTGAAACTGGTGTCCCATCGAATTAAGAGCGTACAAGAGAGTGCACCTGTGTTTGCGCTCACACTTGAGCACTTTATTATATCATGCGTGCGATTGGCCGAGCTGAATATCGGTTGGAGGATTTATTATTATTTAGTTACTACTAGTGGCTCCCGGCCGAAGCTTCGTTCCCCTACTTTTTGTTTAATTTCTCACCTTTTAACCTTCCCTGACTACGACAAACATTTTAAAACTAAATCAGCTCAATCGGCCCAGCCGTTCTCGAGTTTTAGCCAGACTAACGAACGGCGATTCATTTTTATTTATATTTTTTATTTATATAGATTCTTCTTCTATACTATTTATAAAGAGATAACATCTATAGACAACGACAAGGCTTATAGGTAAACCGAAAACACGAAACGCTTGCGCAATGTTATTGGACACAGCGCCATCTATTAGTTCATTTCTGAATTACGGTCCCGAAGCGAAGTGAGGGCGGGCCACTATACTCTGATTCATAATCATGTAAAGTAAATTGACAGATGAAAATGACAAGTTTCCACGCATTTGGCATTTTGCATGCGTCAAATTGAGTGATAAATGTATGGGGATGACACATTGACATCTGTCAGTTTACTTTACATGATTATGAATCAGAGTATAGTTATAGTATAAATATCCCATCGGGGGGGAAGGGGATAAAAGGTTAGCAGCGCACTTGTGACTCCACTGGTGTTGCATGTGTACATGGGCGGCGGCAATTGCTTACCATCAGGTGATCCGCCTGCTGTCGTCTGCTACCTATCACATTAAAAAAAAATAAATAAATAAATAAATTAACAAGTCATGCACAACACTCTATACACGTGATATCTTTAATAATCTTGATTGTATGTCCATTAAAACGAGATCTTTTGTGGTCTGCAGTCATTTACATACAACTTTATAGGGATGTGAAGAAATCCATATTTTTTTATAGTACTTAAGTACGGACAGCCGCACATCAGGTTACTACGATCTGTCAAATTTCCTCAGTTGATATTGAACCAAACACGTTTGATATAAAGGTGAGGTTCGATTGAAGAAATTTGACAGATTGTAGTAACAGAGATGTGAATTATTTGAAATACAAATATTTCAAATGCAAATACAAAATGCAAAATACCCATTTTTATTTTATATTTGAAATACTTTTTTTCTAAATGTATTTTGTATTTTATTTTGAAATACTCTACTCTTGTGGACATATTTAGTATTTATAAAATACAAAATAGTTTTGTTTGCATTTTTAATTCATTTTAACAATTTTTATTCTTAAATCCATCCAATCATTTCAAATATAATACCTGCTTACCGAGTTCTGCCCCTGTAGAACGACTATTTCATTGGTGGAATGAATTAGTGAGGCATGAGGCCCCATAGGCGAACAGGAAAGATGAACTCTTTGAACAAATACTAGTTTTAAAATCAGTTCAATAAATAAAAGGTTTGCTTAACAATGTATTTATTTTCAAAACCTATTTTAAAAATACGTATTTTGCATTTTGTATTTAAATACTTTTATTCAAAACTATTTTGTATTTCTATTTGAAATAGTGCTAGCAACTATGCATTTGCATTTTGTATTTAAATACTTTTACTAAATTATTTTTCACATCTCTGGTAGTAACCTGATGTGCGGCTGTCTGTACCTACGATTAAAATGTTTCTGAACGCAGCCTTGTGTAATTTGTTAACCCCCGACGCAAAAACGAAGAGTGTTATAAGTTGACGTGTCTGTGTGTCTGTCTATGGCATCGTAGGTACCTCCCAAACAAACCTCCCGGGCGTTGGTTGTATCGAACAAGTGTATCGTGTCTTTGGTTTTGCTATAAGCTCTGGCGTGGAATATGATGAACTCTTCTTCTTCTTCGTATGGGCTTTACCGCAATTAGGCTGCAAATGTGCCCATTTCGCGTGCGGAGGGTGACGTTGACCGGTCTTCACTCCAACCAGCCAAGTTCTTCCAGGAAACCTGCCAGCCTTCGCGCTGCTGAAGATTTCCCGGAGACTACCTGGGTTTCCCAGGTAATGCGCCCGGCAGCTGGCCACCCCTCTGCACTCCAGCAGGATGTGGGCGGCTGTCTCGTCCTCTTCCATGTACGCTCTGCATAGAGGGCTGTCTGTAACACCTAGGTTGAAAAGATGTACCTACTCTTTATGAATCGTATAGAAGATAAGTATAATATCATCGACAATTATTGTCAACGTGTTGATAGGGAAAATATTGCAATGACAACTCTATCCTTCTACAATTATCTAGGCACATGTGTAAAACTGTGCCTATTAAGTAATTATACCAGTTCTTCGCTAGAAACAAAATCAATTAGGAATTCTTGAGAATGTCCGCAAGTTTTTTTTAATCATAAACTCTGCCACAACAAAACAAAAATAGTTACCTATACTGTCCCACTGCAGAGCAAAGGCCTCATAGAAATCAAGTCATCGCTACTATGATGGGATTAGGCTTAATCACCACGCTTGCCTAATGCGGTGCGGTGATCACAAAACCGAGCTCAGTTCGAAAAATTCGAAACATACTTTTGCTCGAACCTAGGGTCCTCAGATCACGAGACTATTTCACTGCAGGGCAAACGTCTTAGAGAAATCAAGTCATCGCTACTATGATGGGGTTAGGCTTAATCACCACGCTTGCCTAATGCGGTGCGGTGACAAACCCGAGCTAAGTTCGAAAAATTCGAAACATATTTTTTAACTGACTTCAAAAAGGAGGTTCTCAATTCGACCCGTATGTTTTTTTTGGAAGTATTTATGTTTCTCGTTTCTCCTTTGTTTGGTAGGCCATCATTCAACGGTGGACCCATATAAATTTTATCAAAATTGACTCAGTGGTTTTTGAAAAAACAAAAAAATATATTGTGACTTGAAGTCGATTTTTTGGCTTGAACCGAATACCCAAAAGATGACCAGTATACAGGGTGTATCTGTGAACATTTACATCCCTTGAACCACGTGTTCTATCAACCATTCTGAGTAACATTATTTTGTTCAACAACTTTTCCAAATTCTTCGAAAAAAAAATTGACTCCCCATACAAAATGACCAAGTCACGTGACCGACTTTGTATGGAGAGATGAAAATTTTTTATGCTAATTTTCAAAAGTCATTGAACAATGTTGTTCAGAATGGTTGGTAGAACACGTGGTTTTTTTGATATAGGTAGCAGGCAAGCAGGCGGATCACCTGATGGTAAGCAATTGCCGCCGCAACGGACACTTGCAACACCAGTGTTACAAGTGGGCCACCGGTACCCTCACTCACTCAACACAGCACAGGGGCTGCTTCACGCCGGTTTTCTGTGAGGCAGTGGTATCACTCCGGTCGAGCCGGCCCATTCATGCCGAAGCGTGGCTCTCCCACAGTTTATTGCTTGAACCAAAGACCCAAAAGATGACCAGTATTAATTTAAAGTTTTAAACCAACGAATCACCAATGGAACTAAATTCTATTTGCACTAAAACACGCCCTGTAAAGTGTTATTTAGTAAGATTGCGACACGAATCGTTAGACCAAGTTAGTTATAGCTTACGTATACATTCTGCGATGTAGGCCAGAAGAGGTCAGATAGGTACAAGTGTGCTTTGTTGACACCTATTCGAATCCTAACATAAATGTAATTTTCGCTTACGACGCGTGAAGCGCGTGAAATCTTTATTATATTGGCACTAAAAGTGCCAAAGTGGCACTAAAAGTTCCAAAGTGGCACTAAAAGTTCCAAGTTGCACTAAAATTCAAGTGGTACTAAAAGTTCCAAAGTGGCACTAAAAGTGCCAAACTTATTGAAAGTGCCAATTTATATTACTGTGGGAGAGCCACGCTTGGCAAAAAGGCCGACTAACCGGAATGATACCACGGCCTCACAGAAGACCGGCGGAAACAGCGCCTGCGCTGTGTTTCGTCGAGTGAGTGAGGGTACTGGAGGCCCAATGGGGGAAATAAATTCACATAACATCTCATACATTGACCGTGACCCTTACTTGTTACAAATATCAGACAGAAGATTCTTAAATAAATAAAACACCCAGACACAGAACAAACACAAGTGTTCATCACAAGAATGTTTGTCCAGGGTAGGAATCGAACCCACGATCTTTGGCGTATGAGGCAGGATCGCTACCAAATGCACTATCCGGCCAGTCAAAGGGGAAAGGGAGTTAAAGGTTGGCAGCGCACTTGTGACTCTACTGGTGTTGCAGGTATTTATGAGCGGCGGCAATCACTTGCAATGATATCTAGACTGTGGTATCATTCTATCATTAATTGTGGGAGAGCCATGCTTCGGCATGAATGGGCCGGCTCGACCGGAGTGATACCACTGCCTCACAGAAAACCGGCGTGAAGCAGCTCCTGTGCTGTGTTTCGCTGAGTGAGGGTACCGGAGGCCCATCGGGGGGAAGGGGATAAAAGGTTAGCAGTGCACTTGTTGCATGTGTTCATGGGCGGCGGCAATTGCTTACCATCAGGTGATCCGCCTGCTCGTCTGCTACCTATCACATAAAAAAAAAACAAAAAAAAAACTTCGGTTCTACCTCTCTCACTGTTATCATAGTAGGATCTAGAAGGATTCCTACTGTGTGACTGGTAATAATAAATCATTTTAAGTTAGAATAGAACAGCCCAATTTTTTCATCCACCATCGCGTTGTATCTAAATCTGTCGCTCTGAATAAAATCTATCTTCTTCTATCTTCTATCTTCTATACTATTTATAAAGAGATAACTTCAATAGACAACGACAAGGCTTATAGGTAAACCGAAAACCCGAAACGCTTGCGCGATGTAATTGGACACAGCGCCATCTATTGGTCTCATTTCTGAATTACGGTCCCAAAGCGAAGTGAGGGCGGGAGTAGTAGAATATATAAAGAGAAATTTTATCACAAAAGTCTTTCAGGTAAACTATTCAGTTTAGGAAAAAAGTTACTGTAACTTACGGACAGACAGACATGACTAATAAGGGTTCCATCTTTTGCCATTTGGGATTTTTTTCCAGGATTTGACATAATAAAATATTAAGTAGGTATGTTAATAAACTGCCGCTTATAACATAGGGTATGGTAACCAAAGATATTACAATTATTGTAATATCTTTGAAAGTAACCCAAAAATTCGTTTTCTAGACTTTGTTGACGCATTATGTCTGGAAAAAAAATTAAACGACCGCGCGACCTTCGCAACCCTTAAACAAGATTAAAAAGATAATGATTTATAAGTAATTATCCTCTACAATTAAAAAGACACTAGTCATACAATAAAAAAATATTAAAGTAATCATTTTCCGACAACTGCATGATAAAATATTAGCCCATCATAGCGGTGAATGGTAAGGTTTTGATGCAGTCGGGCTCGGCAGCCCGCTTGGAATATACGCACGCGCGGCGGCCATACTTTTTCCATTCGCGCGCTTTTTGACAGGTGTCAAACTGTGTGTTTTAATTTTCGTAAATTATTTTTTTTATTGTGCCAATGTGTTAGTGCGTGGTTCAAAAGGAATTAACAAAATTGGATTTTTGTTGAGGTACGTAGTATTGCAAGCGTTATGTCATTATATTGGTTTTTACTAATTTTGCTTTCACTGGGCAGGTGGGGGAGATTGGGGGCAGTGGGACACCGAAAGTGATCTTAAGATGCGGAGGCTGTATGCCGGAGTTTCGTTAGCTCGTTTTAAGATGACTTTTAAATTTAAATTGGAGCGAAACGATGCAATCCGATTTATGAATTTGACATTATCCGTTTGTAAAAAACAACTTTAACATCACAGAACATTGAACCAAATGAACTCAAAAATTTTAAAAATACTTTATAATTTATTAGAGTATTTTTAAATTATTTTTTTTTAGTTTTTCACTAATATTTCATAAGTAAAGTTTATGAAGATTTAGATTTTGGATTTTTAATGTATTCCAAGGGCGAGAAAAAAGCAAAATAAGCGACTAAAAAATATTTGATTTTATTTATGTAAGTTGTACAATTTAAAAATAAATATACCTAAAAAAATATTACATTTATAAAAAATATTCAATCACTACAAAACAAGGATTACATATAAATCTATAAGTTAAAAATTCATAATAACTTACCTTTTAATTTTTTGTTAAATAATTAAAATGCATTTTGTTGCATAAAAATTAATTAGGATACAAAAAAGAAAGGCGGAATTTTAATTGCATTACATAAAACTGCTTTTGCAAAAACGCTAAACAGGTAATTTTAATATTTTGCATCAAACTATAATGGTATAAGCCCGACTCAATATGTTATTAAGTAAGGTAATAGAAAATTGTATATACAAATCGATTTCTTGTTATAAGATAATTGTTTTGAAAAACAGACAATAAACTGTTTCTGTCCTCTACCTAGTTGTCTGGAAGAAATCGCTACGCGATAAGACCGCCCATTGTATTTGTTGAGTTGTCGAGTGCACGAGAATTGACCCAAACTTATTTGAAAATTGACAAAAAAAATGTCGAAAAGAGGAAACACATAAATATTATTCTTAAATCTTTAAATGGAAAAAGACGACCACGATGTTCGAGTGACTAAGGTGTTCGCTCAAAGCGCAAAAGGTCCCAGGTTCGATTCCCGGCCAAGTCAATTTAGGAAACTACATTTTCTTAGTTGTCTTGGGTCTGGGTGTTCTGGGTTGACGCCCCAGTTAATCATCGTCACCTGGTACTCATAGTAGGGGTTGCCCTAGTTTGAGACCAGGTTGATTGGTGTGATTGTCTGGCGAATTTAAAAGTATAATTTTTATATTAAGGCAAGCTTCGACCATAATTTGTCAAAGTCAAAATAGTTTATTGCTTGTTGATGGCTAGACTAGATAAGTTTAACAAAAGAATTACATAAACTGTTTAACTAAACCGACAGAGAATAAATTTAAATAATATAGAACCTAACTACTCTATGGAAATTACCAAAAAGGTTATAAGTTGCGTTGAAAAATTTCATTAAAAATGTATGAATTCTAACGTTGGTCTAGATTTTGACAAGTAAAATCTGCAAGGTATTTTTTTTTCGTAAATTACCTTATGTAAGTAGCATTTGATATTTGTTATCTAGTAAATATAACTAGTATATCTAACTATTTATTTTTGATTTTTATTAGCTACTGGGTATACTTTTTTATGTATGAATGAATGAATAAATCATTTGTTCATCATCATTTCATAATTGTTTCACTACAAAACTATAGAATGAACTGTCACCAGCGGGTATTTCCGAACCGATACGATCTACAAACATTCAAAAAGCGAGCGTATTCCTTCTTAAAAGGTTGGCAGCGCATTTGCTACTCCTCTGGTGTTGCGGGTGTCCATGGGCGGCGGTAATCGCTTACCATCAGGTGATCCGTCTGTTCGTCTGCCCCCTATCTAATAAAAAAAAAACATTCACATGTAGACAGTACTATGTTTCGTATTTTTCAAACCTAGATCGGTTTTGTGATCACTAATCCGCATGATGAGCTTATGCTAAGTCCGCTACGTCGTACTTTAGACCCAAAAGCCTTATACGAGGCAAAAACAATTGATTTTTTATTGTGTCTGCTGTCTTACGACGACAATGAAAAATTTTTGAAAAAAAAAACCGACTTCAAGTCTCACACTATAACTTACCATTGAACTATTTTTTTTTTTTTTTTTTTTCAAAAACCACTAAGTCAATTTTGATAAAATTTATACGCGACCACCTTTGAATGATGGCCTACCAAACAAAAAAAAATCATAAAGATCCATTCATAATTAACGGAGAAATCGAGTAACATACACACAAAAAAAACATACGGGTCGAATTGAGAACCTTCCTCCTTTTTGAAGTCGGTTAAAAAGGAAACTCCGTTAGTTCTCCAAATATCCGTTTTCATGACTTCCTTCATCAGCAACCCACACTCGTCCTCAGCTGGACATAGGTATCCCCTAATGCAAGCCACCTCTCCCGATGTTCCGGCCACTCTCATCCAGCCCACACCAGCCAGCCTTCGAATGTCATCATCCCATCTTGTCGCAGGGCGTCCAACACTACGCTTACCGAGTCGCGGTCTCCACTCAAGGACTTGGCTCCAACGGTTGTCAGTTCTGCGGCTAATGTGACCTGCCCACTGCCACTTCAGTTTGCTGATTCGGTGGGCTATGTCGGTGACTCTGGTTCTCTGTCGGATTACATCAATTCTGATGCGGCCCTTCAGAGATACGTGACTTTACGTTTACTTGACTTTCTTAATGCATTATACTTCAATTCCGTTGTGTGTTATAACTTTTTGCAAGTTAATTTTGACACACTTCCCATTGTCCGAATGAGCAGAAATTTGGCACGCATATGCAACTTAAATAGAGGACAATGCATATCATGTGTATTGTGTATCATTGACCTGTTGGTAAAGGCGGAATATTGACTGCCTCTTTCGTGTTGAGACTTAAGTTTTAACCTTGGGATAGCCACGCTTCGGCATGAATGGGCCGGCTCGACCGGAGTGATACCACGGCCTTAAAGACCGGCGTGAAGCCTGCGCTATGTTTCGTTGTGTTAGGGTACTAGGGGCGCAATCGGGGGAAAAGGTTTTAAAGGTTGGCAGCGCTTTTGACTCTACTGGTATTGCAGGTGTCTATGGGCAGCGGTAATCGCTTAGCATCAGGTGATCCGCCTGCTCGTCTGCTACCTATGACATAAAAAGGCCTGGCCCCCAACGTTCTCCACACAGATCGGTCCTGTGCCACCCGTATCCAAGGTATCATGTATGTGATACCAAAATATTTACGTTGGAAAGAGGTATCTATATCTATCTTCTATACTATTTATAAAGAGATAACTTCAATAGACAACGACAAGGCTTATAGGTAAACCGAAAACACGCACTAACCGCTTGCGCGTTGTTAATTGAGCACAGCGCCACATCTATTAGTTTCATTTCTGAATCCGGTCCCGATATGCGAGTAGATATGGGCGGGCCACTATGACAATAATAAATTCACACAACACCACACCAACTGACCGGACTCCGTACTAAGTAGCCAAGCACTTGTGTTAAGATATAAGACAACCAGAGATCACAAATATATCCTACCAATTAAAGAGTGACGACTCAATGACACTTTTGGTCTGTTATTTTGTGCCTGTCAATCTCATATTGATCTCACAGGTCTGCTTACCTTCAGGCGAAGAGTGGGCGTTCATCTGATTGTCCTCAAATTTTAAAAACATCAGACCACTGAACAAACACAGGTTCATCACACGAGCCGTTTGTCAGGGTGGGGTGACCCACTACCTTTGGCGTTTGAGGTCCTACCAAATGCGCCATCCGGGCCAGCCACAGTCCTATACTCCAAACTGGAATTCAAGACCAAAAAATCTACGACAGATACGTCACTGTCAAATCTGTTAAAGTCATTTTCAAGTGACGTTTTCAGGTTTCGCCAACCTTTTTGGCATTATTTTTCTTATTATGCAGACTAAACTGTCAAGTTTCCATACATTGTTAAAATGTTGTGGGTAGATACCAAATGTTATTAACACCTGAAGTGTTACAAGCGCAATACCATCTTTGAAAACTAAAATTACGGATGGTTAAGTTTTTATTAAAGTGAATACAATTATTTCATTAAATTATAGAATCAAAATTACCAATAAATAAATTACATCAGCGAGTGTTTTTAGAAAAAATGGGTATACTATGGTACGATCATTTTATTGAAGTAGCAACATTGTAGATTTTTTGGTCTTGAATTCCAGTTTTAGGTATAGTTTCAAGCCAAGAAATATTCAACGAAACGAAGTCAGTTCATAACAAGCGGAAATAAAGTCTGTAATATATTCGTTTTCAGTTGCATCATGCAATACTGAAACCAATATTCAGGTAAACAGCCTGTAGACTAATTTCCACTCTATTCGTTAGAAATCAGAGCATAGTTTTGAAAGGTATAAAACTGTTGTTGTAGAATATTTGCTGTAAGCGCAATTTTAGTGAATTAAGCAGAATTTTTCGTGTCTAATTTTTGTTGCTATTGTAAACGAAAATATGTTTACCTACTATAGCTGGAGGCACGAAAGTATAGCGATGACCGTTATTTTGCGCACTTGTAAAAAAGAAGACTTTCTATCAAAATTGGTTTCTGCGCACTCAAGGTCATAACTACACTTTCTTGCCTCTGACTATACCTTAATATCTTCTATATTTTATATCTTCTTCTATAGGTGCTATTTTTAAAGAGATAACTTCTATATAAAACGACAAGGCTTATAGGTAAACCGAAAACACGAAACGCTTGCGCGATGTAATCGGACACAGCGCCATCTATTGGTTCATTTCTGAATTACAGTCCCGAAGCGAAGTGAGGGCGGGCCACAGTGTTTTCATAAAATGTAAATCTAGAGTGTATCAGCTATTTGTGAACATATGTACTATTCCTATAACCACGTTTTTGTAAGACAAATTTTGTTCTATACCTTTTGGAAATTCACATGCAAAATCAACTGGATGGCCCAGTGGCTAAATTGTTCGCCCTGAAGCACGCAAAGGTCCCGGATTCCCGGTCAAGTCAATTTAGGAAACTACATTTTCTAAATTTTCTTAGTGTCTGTGTTCTGGGTTGACGCCCCCAATTAATTATCATCTGGTACTCATAGTACAGGGGTTGCCCTAGTTTGAGACCAGGTTGATTGGTGTGATTGTCTGGTGCATTTATTTATTACTAATGGCCCGCCCTCACTTCGCTTCGGGACCGTAATTTCAGAAACGAACCAATAGATGGCGCTGTGTCCAATTACATCGCGCAAGCGTTTCGTGTTCTTCGGTTTACCTATAAGCCTTGTCGTTGTCTATAGAAGTCTATCTCTTTATAAATAGTATAGAAGAAGACTAATGGCCCGCCCTCACTTCGTTTTGGGGCAGTAGTTCCATTGTCTACCAATAGATGGCGTTGGGCGTTGATTGTATCGCGCTAGTGTTTTGTGTTTTAGGTTTAGCTATAAGCCCTGGCGTGGAATATGAGATTAACATCTTTATAAATAGTAATAGATAATAAAATAGATATTTTCTTGTGAGTTGCGAATAGCCAGTATATTAAACAAAATCTTATATCATTTAATAGATAGGAATTCACTAGCCAAAGCAGATCGATTCATATTGACTAATACTTAATATATACATAATGACATATTATGCGAACCGGCGAGGCCGAGAGAAGTCCTCGGTATAATATCGACATAGTATTGGTTTATATTAAACATATATTATAGCTAGGTGTGTCTATTACGTTAGTGAGACAGCTGGTGAATGGGATGTAAAAAGAAAGTAATTTATCCCAAATACCTCATGATACTTATCTTCTTCTATACTGTCTAATAAAGAGATAACTTCTATAGACAACGACAAGGCTTATAGGTAAACCGAAAACACGAAACGCTTGTGCGATGTAATTGGCACAGCGCCATCTATTGGTTCATTTCTGAATTATGGTCCCGAAGCGAAGTGAGGGCGGGCCACTAGTTAAAAAATAAATAGCTACTAGCTGTTACCCGCGACTTTGTCCACGTGGAATAGTATCTTTAGTAAGTTTTCACCCCCCCTCTTAACCCCTTACAACCCCTTTTTCGCAATAAAAAGTAGCCTATGTTCTTTCTCTGGGTCTAGATCACCTGTATACCAAATTTCATTCAAATCCGTTCAGTAGTTTTGGCGTGAAAGAGTTACAAACAGACAGACAGTTACGTTCGCATTTATAATAGGACTATTGGCCCGCCCTCACTTCGCTTCGGGACCGTAATTCAGAAATGAAATAATAGATGGCGATGTGTCCAATTACATCGCGCAAGCGTTTCGTGTTTTCGGTTTACCTATAAGCCTTGTCGTTGTCTATAGAAGTTATCTTTATATAAATAGTATAGAAGATAGAAGAAGATTAGCTATTAGTTAGGATTAGCAAAAACCACCTACCTTTGGTCTAGTAGTTTAAGTACTAGGCCGTGATCTCGGATTTCCGGGTTCGATTCTTGGGTTGAGCAAAAAGGATATTTCGAATTTATCGAACATAACTTGGGTTTGTGATCAACCGCACCGCATTAGGCAAGGGTGGTGATTAAGCCTAACCCCATCATAGTAGCGATGACTTGATTTCTATAGAGGCCTTTACCCTGCAGTGGGACAGTATAGGCTGATACTTTATTGACAGAACAAATTTGACGTTTTATAGACAGCCGAGTCATATACTAGGAAGGTACTAAGTAGAAAACAAAGCTAAGTACACAGGAAAATCCTAAGAAAATCATTTAAGTACTATAGTTAGTCTATCAAACAATATGTACAGCGTTCATTAGATCTTGCGGAAATGAAATAAACGGATATGAACAGCCATTGTATAGAGTCTTATTAGCTTGTGCACTTAAGGTATAGGTCAATGTAAACTTTTATTGCCTTCACCCTTAGATCAATAATTCTAGATACACAATCCACATTGAAAGCGTTTGAAAATGTCATCTCAACAGAGTTGTCATTAGTAGTTTTACAGCTATATTGTTTGTGATTTGAACCATGAACATTTACATCCCTTTAACCACATGTTCTATTAGTAGAAGATCCGTAGAACATCGACCTTCACCGGGCTGATAATCGAATGAAATATCCTTTATGACAAATTTTATATACTAGAAAATATATTAAAAATAGGTTTGCTAAAAAAATCCTGGACAGACTATTTTTAATTAATTTTTTAAAAATAAATATTTAACTAAATTTTGCAACATTAAGATAATAAGAAAATTTTCATTCTTACTTAAAGTATAAAACGTATAGAATGTGCCGCCATTGGGTTGTCTATTATTTACCTGGACAGAGAACTCGGTTGTCAGGTATAAACAGGTATGTCGATGGCAGTTTACCTTCACTGAAATGATAATAAAAAAATTGGCGGCACATTCTATACGTTTTATACTTTAAGTAAGAATGAAAATTTTATTAAATATTAAATTTAGTTAAATATTATTTTTAAAAAATTTATTAAAAATAGTCTGTCCAGGATTTTTTTAGCAAACCTATTTTTAATATATTTTCTAGTATATAAAATTTGTCATAAAGGATATTTCATTCGATTATCAGCCCGGTGAAGGTCGATGTTCTACGGATCTTAGACTATATCAACCATTCTGAACAACATTTGTTCTAGGACTTTTGAAAATTCGGTCAAGGTGATTTGGTCATTTTGTATGGGGAGTCGAAAAAGTTTTGGGTGAATTTAAATAAATAAATAAATAGAGACAACATCACATACCTACATTGTCCTGGTGCCAAACTAAGATTTCCCTTGTGCTATGGAAACCAGAAACAACGAAGGAACCACAACACCCAGACCCAACACAAATATCTGTTTCATCAACAAACATTTGTGTTGGTGCGGGAATCGAACCCGCAACCCTTACGTCTCAACTGGCGCTCAAACCATTGCGCTAAACGAGTCGTCCTTACAAAAAGTTATTTCATTCAAGTCATTTCGAAAAGTTGTTCTCGAAATGTTGTTCAGAATGGTTGATAGAACACGTGGTTAAAGGGATGATATTCACAGATAAACCAAGATGTAAACAATAAAATGGTCAGTAGCTGCACAGATATCGTATCTTGGCGTATGTACCTTGACCTAGCTAAGTACTATTAGTACAATAACTGTCCTAGACACACTGACTGATTATATAATAAATAGAACAACGACAATAGATAACCAGGGATGTTTAGGTGTTTCGTAACCGAAACCGAAAGAAAAGTTTCGGATAAAATCCGATAAGTATTATATTGGGACAAAGTCTGTTAGAGACACGTTAAAATAAGGGGAGAAATTTTCGTGCAACTTGTCTTGGAAGTCGAATTTAGAGATTTCATATCCATACAAAATTCTAATTCGACTTCAATGTCGAGTGCACGAGAATTGGAGGTTGATTTATCGTAATCTCATTTACGACTATTATAGCCATAATTTGGCATTCGGAATTAACAATTACTTTTTTATAAGTGATACGCAGACGTATCACCTAACTTAACTAAGACTAGACCAGAAATCTTCTATACCTACTCTATACTCTTTATAAAGAGATAACTTCTATAGACAACGACAAGGCTTATAGGTAAACCGAAAACACGAAACGCTTGCGCGATGTAATTGAGCACAGCGCCATCTATTAGTTTATTCCTGAATTACGTTCCCGAAGCGAAGTGAGGGCGGGCCACTAGTACTTAATACTTAGATAGGCCCCCAAGTAGTTTCTGCCCAGGGCCCCACAAATTCACGATCCAGTCCCAGGACAGCCAGGTGTCTATGGGCGGCGGCAATCGCTTACCATCAGGTCATCCGCTTGCTGAAAAAAACGACCCCTGTATGGAAGGACGTTCTTCAGTTCTCAGATGACCTAAGAAACCTAATTAATCTAGTCTTAAATACCTAGGTAATTAGTACAAAAATGTAGGCAAATAAAACACAATATTCTTGTACAGACAGCGACACAGTTACCTCCTTGCTGTGCAAAAATAGCGCTTGTGTCTCACACATAAGGACTGTCCTTAAATCCAAAAATGGTAAACCACGTTTTGCCGTGTGTACCACAAAATGTGTTATACCTAAAGTATTATAGTAATTATCATAGGTTACCTTTAACTATGATATAGCACTCCTTTTTTAACTTTTTTGTTAATACTTTATGTATTTTTTTTGTTTGTTTTTTTTTGTATCTTTTTAATGATTTTCTTCTTTTTAATTTTCCGTTTTTATATGGAGAACAGTCAAGATGACCTGACTGACTCACTCCGCCTGATGGTAAGCGGCCGTGAGATCCAAATATGAGGTTGACAAGCACAAAAGAACAGACAAAGTACGTACAGCCACACATCAAAGTATACAAAAATGTCAAATTTCTTCAATCGACTCTTAGCTTACTGTCATACACATTAGGTTGAATATCAACTGTGGAAATTTGACAGTTTGTGGTAACCTGATGTGTGGCTGACTGTACCTATTGAGTCTGTCATCCTCACCCTGAAGGCTGCTGAGTTGCCGTTTCACGCCCTGCCTCAAAACCCAGGATTGTAAGAAGGAGGAAACACTTAAACTGGAAGCGCATTCCATGACTTGATGGCTCGGGGCAGGAACGAGGAGCTAAACCTCTTGGTGCGCGCCGGCATTGTCTTGGTATATGCAGTGCTGTAACTAGCCCTTTATGCACCCGGTGCGTGCTTTTGTTGTTTCAATATCGCTTCAAATTGCGATACAGTACAGTAGGGCGGTCTGGTCATTTCTGCGCCCCTGGAGGGTCTGCGCCCAGTGCCTGGGCACCGCAGGCACCGCCCTATTTACGGCACTGGGTATATGGATGGCAACGCTGTCCAGCTCGTGTTGTTCGGGAATGGAAAGGGGGATGGGAGTAGTTGGAATAACTCATCAGAGGATTCCCCATTATAGAGGCGGTAGAGAACACTACGACTCAATACTCAATTTTTATTGCCAAACCATAATGTACAAAAAGAGTTAAAAAAACAGTAAGAAAATATTATGGACCCTGTCGGGTATGCAACTTAGGGGTAGGAGAGAGGAAGCGCTTTTAAATAATGTTATGTGTTATCTAATAGAGTATACAAGCAAGTATTTATTTAAATTACAAAATATATATTAAAATTTGGATATCTTTAAGGCAAGAGCGAACAGGCATCTCCTAGGCAAACGCGTGTCATCCTAGACCTCATCGTCACTTTCTATCAGGTGCGATTGTGATCAAGCGTTGGCCTATCTATACTATTTATAAAGAGATAACTTCTATAGACAACGACAAGGCTTATAGGTAAACCGAAAACACGAAACGCTTGCGCGGTGTACCTCAGCACAGCGCCATCTATCCGTTCATTTCTGAATTACGGTCCCGAAGCGAAGTGAGGGGCGGGTCACTATAGTCTAATAAAAAAAAATTGTAATATCTTAGAGCTGAAGGGGTTCTAGGGACTTAGGTCACTACATTAAGTACAATAGTAGATACTTAGCTGTGATATACGGACATACAGGCAGAAATGATGAATCTTAATTTTTTTTTATGTGATAGGTAGCAGACGAGCAGGCGGATCACCCGATGGTAAGCAATTGCCGCGGCTCATAGACATTTGCAACACCAGTGGAGTTACAAGTGCGCTGCCAACCTTTTATCCCCTTCCACCCCCGGGTGGGCTTCCGGTACCCTCACTCACTCGACGGAACACAGCACAGGGGCTGCTTCACGCGGGTTTTCTGTGAGGCAGTGGTGTCACTCCGGTCGAGCCGGCCCATTCATGCCGAAGCGTGGCTCTCCCACAGTGGACTCTGTAAGGGTTAAATCTGTAAGGGAAACCTTACAGATTTGTCGTTTTACTATTTGGCTACGGCTAACGGAACCCTAAAAATTGTTTAAAGTAGGCACTTCAAAATTTCCAATATTTTTCAAGTTATATTTATATTTAAATATAATTTATTATGATATGTTATTTTTCTGGTCTAAGTCAATTATTTTGACCTAGTCCCTGCCAAACTGTCAATTTTGATTCAAAATACTTCTATTGTTCAAACTAAATGTTATTTTCAATATATAAATATGAAATAATAGTTTAATTTTCCATTTAACCACATCTTGTACCAACCATTCTGAAAAACATTATTTTGTTCTACGACTTTTGGAAATGATATTTTTTTCGACTCTCCATTATCTTACAAAATGACTTAGGTCACGTGACGACTTACTGCCGCACTCAGAGTCGTTGATTAACTAAGTTGGTTACTTAAGAAAATATATTGACACTTATTTTAATACGCATAAAGACTACCCATTCTTAAGTAATTGAACATTAGCTTAAATGACGTCTCTGACAGCGGCGCTTTAGTAGACTAAAACATATCTCCAGCATAGAAATCAAGTCATCGCTACTATGATGGGGTTAGGCCTAATCACCACGCTTGCCTAATGCGGTGCGGTGATCACAAACCCGAGCTATGTTCGAAAAATTCGAAACATATTATTGCTCGATCCGAGAATCGAATCCCAAGATCATGGCCCGGCACTTAAACCACTAGACCAATGCATCGGGTCTTACAATAAAGACTGAAAATTACGGTAAATTATCTAAGTCAATGATTTATGACCTAACCCGGAAATCGACCCTGCGACCTCAACGAAGGATCTAACCACAAAGACATCTAAATTACATTGGTTTCATAAATGTATGGGAATGATGCTAAATCATTGACATGTAAAATCTGGATTATATTACACTAGGGGCCGCCCGCGACTTCGTACGCGTGGAGTTAATTATTGACACTTACCGTCATATTTTGGACAATCCACACAATATATTTTTATTAATTGTAGCCTATGTGTTATTCTGATGTATAAGCTATATTGTGTAAAGTTTCATTCAAATCCATTCAGTAGTTTTTACGTGAAAGAGTAACAAACATCCATACATCCATACAAACTTTCGCCTTTATAATAGTAGTAGGATTGAGTAGAAAATTGCTAAGGAGCATTTGCATTAGTCAATAACTCGGTCATTAGCCCGAATGTGGGTCACAAAATAAATAGACAGAAAGGTCGTTGACTTTATTCTTTGAACGCACTAGGCAGTACCTATATTGATACGTGTCTCTCCTTCATTCGCAAAGGAGCGATATTTGGCATTTACCGAAGTTAAGTATGGATTATAGGTACTATAATATAGTATCAGCCTATATACAGTCCCACTGCAGGGCAAAGGCCTCCATCATAGAAATCAAGTCATCGCTACTTTGATGGGGTTAGGCGCGGATTGCTGATCACAAACCCAAGCTATGTTCGAATTCGAAACATATTTTTTCATGACCGAATCGAAGCTAGGACCCCGAGATCACGGCCCTACTTAAACCACTAGACTAATGGGTGGATCATCATTAGCCTGTCCCAGTCTACAGTTGATCATAGGCCACCCCCAATGTTCGCCATTTCACCTTGTCTTCGGCTTGACGCATCCAGTCCATACAAACGGCTTTTCGCAGATCGTCACTCCATCTAGCCGGAGGCCGTCCTACAATACGCTTACCGAATCACGATCTTCACTCCACAACTTTTCTACCCCAACTGTTGTCAGTTCTTCGTCAGATATGGGCCCATTGCCACTTCTTGCTGATTCTTTTCACTAAGTCGCTGATGCGTTGTTGGCTCTTCTTTTGAAGGTCCCTAAGTCATAGCCGTCAGGAAATACTGTTGCGGCTACACCGTGCCACAAAACTGAGGTTCGTTGAAGAAAATTCCTCGAGAAACGCACAGTGCTGGATCGCCAACTTGCGTGTAGTTCGATGTAAGAATTCAACCGCAGGAAGTAAGTAGATCTCCTTTTGCTTATCTTCAGGCTGAGGTGAGCCAATATTATCAGCAACTCACACTCGTCCACTGCTGGACATAGGTCTCCCCTAATGCACGCCACCGCTCCCGATTTTCGGCCACTCTCATCCAGCCCACACCAGCCAGCCTGCGAATATCATGATCCCATCTTGTCGAAGGGCGTCCAACATTACGTTTACCGAGTCGCGGTCACCACTCAAGGACTTCACAGCTCCAACGGTTGTCCAACGGGAGCCATTATAAAAAAAAAAGCTCGAACAGACCTATGACTTAGTTGATATTTGTTGTATTAACCTCATTTTAAATTTTATCCTTTCACGTCAATCCGAGCATAACTCACTCCATAGCACAAGGGGATGAACAAAGCTATAATAAAATAAATCATTACTTCCAATAACTTGTATGACAAGATGGCTTTCAAATTAGCATTCGTCATTTCCAACCATTGTTAGTCAGATTACTATAGGTATGACTTACAACCTGTAGACAATTTTTTATATTTTCCTATATCTAATACTAGCTTTTGTCCGCGACTTCGTTCGCGTGGACTTCAGGTTCGTAGAAACCTCAAAAATTGTAGCCTATGTGTTATTCTGATGTATAAGCTATATTGTGGTAAAGTTTCATTCAAATCCATTCAGTAGTTTTTACGTGAAAGAGTAACAAACATCCATACTTACAAACTTTCGCCTTTATAATAGTAGTAGGATTCTAACAAAATATTCCCGGGCCAAGTAAAAAGTATGTTTCGAATTTTTCGAACATAGCTCGGGTTTGTGATCACCGCACCGCATTAGGCAAGCGTGGTGATTAAGCCTAACCCCATCATAGTAGCGATGACTTGATTTCTGTGCCCTGCAGTGGGACGGTTATAGACTTTACTTAAAATATATCTCCAGTATAACTTAGTTCTTGGCAATTTTTGATGGCCGCCGCCACAAATTGACAGATTACTTATACATGTTACCTTTTCCGTAATTATATAGGTTATCAAATAAAAGGGCTTGAGTAGAAGAATACATAAAAAATAATAACGTATTTTGAGTAGAAAACTGTGAACCCAATTTATATTACGGAATTTTAAATAGATTAATTTAATTTAATTTTATATAAGGTCTGTATTTATGTAAGATCTATTGTAGGTGCTTACTACATGAAAGCAATAAAATGAATTAGTTATTAAGACATGAGGACTAAACTTCAAATCCAAGATGGCCGCCGCCACCAAATTCTTTACTAAAAATTCGCTCTTAACAATTTAATTTTTACTACGTTTGTAAGTAAAAGTGCAACTACCAACTATAGAATTAACACTTTAAAATACGGTTAGCAGGGCATTCGGCCCAAATACGCAACCAACCGGTCCAATAGTGCGCAACAGAATTCATATTAAACTACCAACTCGTGCGCATATTAAAAAACGCGACAAATTCTGTGAGCGAACCTTAAACATGTTGCAACTTCCAACTTCATTTTTAGGCTAGGTAAGTTTTTGTGATAGGTGGCAGATGAGGGGACGGATCACCTGATGGTGATCGATTGCCGCCGCCTATTGACACCTGCAATAGGTACCACTAAAGTCACAAGCGCTTCGGTTAGAATGGGCCAGCTCAACTGGAGTGATACCACCTCACAGAAGATTGGAAGAAGTTTTCGGTTTACCTATAAGGCTTGTCGTTTTCCATTGAAGTTATCTCTTTATAAATAGTATAGATAGAAGATAGAAGTATAGAAGATAGAAGATATAGATAATACTTAGAAGAAGAAGAAGTATAGAAGAAGATCTATCCACATAGGTACCTATCGAAGTTCACCACATTTAGATCTAAAATGGCTTCTCTCTGTTATATTTACTAATCACTAGTCTCAGTACTTAGTAACAAATAATTACATAAGCCATATAAACAACTAGACTAAACTAGGTCAAGACCGACGATCTGAACTTGCGGCTTTTAGGTCTCAGACATGTCCTAGGTTATCTAATAGACTAGATAAACATAGTAACAGCCTATATACCAGCGGTCGTCACACTTTACTCATCAAGGGCCACATATCAATATGAACATCAGGGCCCGGGCCGCAGTATATGCGTTTCAAGAGCTTTTGCATAGGTACTTATCCATAGTAGTCCACACTATTCATATAAATGCGAAAATGTATGGCTATTACTTCTCTACTCAAAAACCACTAAACAGATTTCTGATAAGTACGAATATGTAGTTGACTAGTAATTAAGTAAATCTACTATATCGCGGGCCGCACAAATAACGTCTGCGGGCCGCATTCGGCCCGCGGGCCGCAGTTTGACGACCACGGCTATATACTGTCCCACAGGGCAAAGGCAAAAATCAAATCAAATGTTTGTTAATGAAACAGATATTTGTCTTGGGTCTGGTGTTTGTAGTCCTTCGTTGTTTCTGGTTTCCATATATAAGGGAAAACCTTAGTTTGGGACCAGGACAATGTAAGTATGTGATGTTGTCTCAATTTATTTATTTATTTAAGTCATCGCTACTATTATGGGATTAGGCTTAATCACCACGCTGCCTATAATATGAATTGATAAAGTTTTATAAGATTAATCTAGTTATATCTTTTTATTTATGTGATAGGTAGCAGACGGAGCAGGCGGATCACCTGATGGTAGCAATTGCCGCCGCTCATGGACACTTGCAACACCAGTGGAGTTACAAGTGCGCTGCCAACCTTTATTCCCCTTGCCCCCCCGGGTGGGCCTCCCGGTACACTCACTCACTCGGCGAATCACAAGCACAGGGGGCTGCTTGACGCCGGTTTTCTGTGGGGCAGTGGTATCACTCACCGGTCGCGCCGGCCCATTCATCCCTAAAGCGTGGCTCTCCAACAGTTAAAAATATCTATTTTAGCCTTGTAAGTACGGTACTACGGTAGCCATTTTTTAAGTGAGTGTCAGACGAGCAGACGGATCACCTGATGGTAAGCGAATGCTGCCGCCCATAGACACACACCACACCAGTCACAAGTGTTCTCTTTCCCCCGATTGGGCCTTCGGTACTCTCACTCACTCGATGAAACAAAGCGCAGGCGCTACTTCACGCCGGTTTTCCGTGAGGCTGAGGTATCACTCCCGTAGAGCCATTCATGCCGAAGCGTGGCTCGCACGGTAATTTGACAATTTAAAGATCTCATTCTTTAAGAGTATTTGGATTCTGTGGGTAACTGTGAAACAAGCCGCATCGGCTGATGCAATCCAAAGATTTTAATTAGTATCTAGTGGTTTTTAGTGTACAAATTTGGTGTTACTTTGTGCAGTGAAGTGCCGCAGGGTGATATTAATATGAGAATCATTGAATTGTGTCGTTTTTAACACTGCTATTGTGTGTCGAGTGAGTTGTCACGTGAACAACTTGCTTTGACCTAATAGAGTCTTAAAACCTACGGCTTTGTTAAAAATAGTCTCCACAGAATCCTTAGGACATTAAAACGCTAAACACCGGCGTTTTATTGAGTGACTGTGACTTCGACTGACTTCGACTGTTGACTACACTTTATCAACCAACACTTGACATTGGCAAAATTAAATGTGTCGTGATCACAGGCCATATTATAACAAAAAAAAAAAGCACTTGTCAAAGTGTGTGGTTATATCTGCCGCCGGCGGTGCAATGCAATCAAAACGGGATACCAGGGGTTAACGAACTATGATTTTGTATAGAACTTAAAGAGAGATGAATCGTTTATAGTGCAAGAGGTGGTATTTTAATTTCTACCACTAGCTCGAAAACATCAAGATAAAAAATCACAGTTTAAATTAATTCTTGCTACTTGCTGCCCCTGTGCTGTGTTTCGTGAGTGAGGGTACCGGAGGCCCACCCGGGGGGGAAGGGGATAAAAGGTTGGCAGCGCACTTGTAACTCCACTGGTGTTGCAAGTGTCCATGAGCGGCGGCAATTGCTTACCATCAGGTGATCCGCCTGCTTGTCTGCTACCTATCACATAAAAAAAACCTGAATCATGGTCTAAGCGTACCCGGGCTCCGAAGCTACAGCTTTGGATGCAACTGGGAATACACGCTAAGATAAGAGAGAGGTAGTATTTTAATTATCATATTTATAGTTTATCATCATCATCAGCAACCCACGCTCGTCCACTGCTGGACATAGGTCTCCCCCAATGCACGCCATCGCTCCCGATTTTCGGCCACTCTCATCAAGCGCACTCCAGCCAGCCTTCGAATGTCGTCATCCCATCTTGTAGCAGGGCATCTTGTAGCATATTTTATCATAATAATGTCTTATTTAACTCTAATCCGCATAGATTGATGGCTTATTAAAGGCCACTTTTAGCAAAATCAAAAGTTTTGATATTTTTGGCACAAAGAAAGTTGTTTTCGTGACATCCAAGTGATACGTAGCGAACTGTGGAGAGTCACGTTTCGGCATAAATGGGCAAGTTCAATAGGAATAACACATGGTTAGATAGAAAACTGGCTTTGTACGTAGTACGCTTTATTTTACTGAGTGAGTGTACCGGAGGTCCAATCGGGGAAGGTATGTTAAGGTTGAATGTTACGTAGAACGGAATGCATTTTTTTTTCCTATTTTGTGGTGAACTGAATGAGTTAGAAGATAGGCAGCGCTGGTGTTACGGGTGTTCATTTGAGTGGAGGCAATGGTTTTATTACCATTAGGTGATCTGTCTGTTCGTCTGTCACTTATTACATAAAAAACGTTTCAGCATGAAAGTACCGGCTCAACCGGAGTGATACCACAGCCTTACAGAAGATCGTCGTTAAGTGAGTGAGGGTACCGGAGGCCCAATTGGGGGGAAAGGGGGTTAAACGTTGGTAGCGTACTTGTGCCTCTACTAGTGTTCCATGTGTCTATGGGCGGCGGCAATCGCTTACCAATACCATCAGGTGTGTGATCCATCTGCTCGTCTGCCACCAATTCCAATTCTAATTTCTAGATATTATCAAGAATTAATAATACCTAGTTATGGTATTTACCTATGTATTTTGTACTAGTGGCCCACCCTCACTTCACTTCGGGACCGTAATTCAGAAATGAACCAATAGACGGCGCTGTGTCCAATTACATCGCGCAAGCGTTTCGTGTTTTCGGTTTACCTATAAGCCTTGTCGTTGTCTATAGAAGTTATCTCTTTATAAATAGTATAGAAGATATAGATAGATAGAAGATGGAAAAACTCAACCAGCTATTTAGTCATCATATATCATATAATTTATCATAATCATCATACAATTTTGCTGCCACCTCCTGTACTACAAAAGAGCTGTAGTTAGTAACAGCGTGACACAAACCCAAAATCATTATCTTACCATCATCGTCAGGTCATTACAAACGTTTTGCAATGATTCGTTAAAAAAAAGTATTTTTTCTTTCAATGTTAAGGTTAAATATTACGTAGAACGGAATGCATAGTTTTTTTTCTATTTTGTGGCAAACCAAATGACAGATCTTTTGATGGCGTGGTGGTACTGAGACGACGATTTATTCCGTTATGATTGACTCGTACGTTACGGCTGGGCCAATCCACCGGTTCAAAGTCGCTCAAAGAGCTATGGAAAGGGCTATGCTCGGAGTATCTTTGAAGGACCGCATCAGAAATGATGTAATCCGACAGAGAACCAGAGTCACCGACATAGCCCACCGAATTAGCAAACTGAAGTGGCAGTGGGCTAGGTCACATTAGCCGCAGAACTGACAACCGTTGGAGCTATAAAGTCCTTGAGTGGAGACCGCGACTCGGCAGACATAGTGTTGGACGCCCTGCGACAAGATGGGATGACTGACATTCGAAGGCTGGCTGGTGTGGGACTGGATGAGAGTGGCCGAAAATCGGGAGCGGTGGCGTGCATTGGGGGAGACGAGCGTGGGTTGGTGATGATGATGATGATTGACTCGTATGATCACTGGGGGGTCTTAGCAAAACTTTTCAGTTGTGTATAATCACTGGGGTCATAAAAAACTTTTGATGTTAGGTACATAATTATCCCGCATCCAATGGGCTCCCGCGACCTTCACCAGATCGTCGGTTCACCTGGCGGGAGGCCTGCCACGGCTGCGGCCTCCACTCAAAGACCTTTCCACCCCAACGGCCGTCTGTTCTCCTCGCAATGTGCCCTGCCCATTGCCACTTCACCCACGCAATTCTGTGGGCTATGTCCGTGACCTTAGATCTCCTGCGGATCTCATCATTTCTGACACGATCACGCAACCTCGACCGATCTGTGTGGAGAACTTTGGGGGAGGCCTATGTCCAGCAGTGGACGTCTATTGGCTGAAATGAATGATGATGATGAATGACATAAGTATCCTAGTGGAATTATGATATTAGAACACTAGGATCATAGAACACTTTGATGTTGAATCAAATCAAATCAAAATCTCTTTATTCAATTTAAGTCCTTTACAGAACATTTACAGAATGATCCTATCAGGATCATAGAACAACCGGAGGAGGCGTTAAAAGGTTAGCTGCGCGTTTGTGACTCCACTGGTGTAACTATCTGAACTGAACAAAGAATTCGTTTTGTTTATTTTCAAGGACGGATATTTATCACTTTTACAAAGTCAAAATGAAAGTCAATAATTCTTTGTTTATAGCAATAAAAAAAATCTTATAGCATGATAAACAACTTATCAAAAATTACGATAATGTGATAATCCTACGGAATTACTTAAATACCTAACTACTAGGATTATGATTCTCATCTAGCGTATTTATTTTTTTTATGTATAGGTATCAGACGAGCAGGCGGATCACCTGATGGTAAGCAATTGCCGCCGCTCATGGACACTTGCAACACCAGTGGAGTTACAAGTGCGCTGCGAACGAAAGGGTAAGGGTAGGGGTGTATCTGTGAACATTTACATCCCCTTAACCACGTATTCTACCAACCATTTGATTCTGAACAACATTTGATCTACGACTTTCGAAAATTCGCATTAATAAATTTCATCTTTCCATACAAAGTCGGTCACGTGATTTGGTCATTTTGTATGGGGAGCCGAAAATTTTTTCGAAGAATTTGGAAAAGTTGTTGAACAAATGTTGTTCAGAATGGTTGATAGAACACGTGGTTACATGGATGAAAATGTTCACAGATACAGCCTGTATAACCCTTTATTCATGAGAAAAATAAAACGCCAATTTCATAGGTAAGGTCCCAATATTTTTTCTGTAATCAATAAATGAAAATCAATGTGGGAGAGCCACGCTTCGGCATGAATGGGCCGGCTCGACCGGAGTGATACCACTGCCTCATAGAAAACCGGCGTGAAGCAGCCCCTGTGCTGTGTTTCGCCGAGTGAGTGAGGGTACCGGAGGCCCACCCGGGGGGAAGGGGATAAAAGGTTGGCAGCGCACGTATAACTCCACTGGTGTTGCAAGTGTCCATGAGCGGCGGCAATTGCTTACCATCAGGTGATCCGCCTGCTCGTCTGCTACCTATAACAAAAAAAAATGTTTTACCTACTTACTTACAAACCATCAAGTGACCTTTGGGTCTTTACCTTAGTCATCAATCAATACGTTTTCGGAAGCTCCCAGACCCCATTTTTCAGCTGCCGACCTTCAGCCTCTGTTTACAGTAATAATATGGGTAACTTACGAATTTAACTTGACGTCCTTTCAAGGAAAAAAGTGTGAAATTTTCAAGTAAGTATAGTGTTCCGTACGTTTATTTATGTCATACTAGTGGCCCGCCCTCACTTCGCTTCGGGACCGTAATTCAGAAATGAACAAATAGATGGCGCTGTGTCCAATTACATCGCGCAAGCGTTTCGTGTTTTCGGTTTACCTATAAGCCTTGTCGTTGTCTATAGAAGTTATCTCTTTATAAATAGTATAGATGTGGCAGGTGACTAGACGTCTCGCCTGATGATAAACTATAACTGCAACCTGTGGACTCTGTAACAACAGTAGAGTCACAAGTACGTTGCCAACCTTTAACCCCATTGGGCCCTCGGTACCCTCACTCACTCGATGAAACAGAGAGCGCAGGCGCTGTTTCACGCCGGTCTTCTGTGAAACCATGGTATCACTCCGGTCGAGCCGGCCCATTCATGCCGAAGCGTGGCTTTCCCACGGAAAGATAGGTGGTAAACGAGAAAACGGATGGCCCCCGCCGATACACACTTGCAACACCTAATGGAGTTACAAGTGCGCTGCCAATCTTTTAGCCCTCTTTCCTTCACTCACTCAGCAAAACACAGCACATGCGCTGCTGCAGGTCTTCTGTGAGGCCGTGGTATCTCAAGACAAGCCGATCCATTCATGCCGAAGCGTGGCTCTCACACGGTCAAACACGGTAATACAGACGACAACACATCAAGGTAAACAAGTTCGTCAAATTTCGTCAATCGATTCTCACCTTTAAGTTTCTCACACATTTGGTTCATTATCAATTGAGGAATGAATGAATGAATATGCTTTTTATTGCACACAAAACAGAGGTATAAAACTTAAAACTAGTTATGTTAGGAGTAATGTTCAACAAAGGCGGCCTTATCACTATGAGCGATCTCTTCCAGGCAACCTTTGGGTAAAGGACACTTTACCCAAAGTTTGACGGATTGTGGTAACCTAATGTGTGACTGTCTGTACTTTGAACACGACAAAAAGTCCGTTTGGCACGACACTAAGGGTTTCTTATTCCAACACAGAACCCTAAAATTGATTTAAGAAAGCTATACAAGGTGATCTGGTGTACTCCTTTCAACAATTTTGGCGAAAACTTGCTTAAAAATTCCACCCGCTACAAACATACACTTACAGTCAACAGCAAAAGTATATGATTTTCAAAAGGCAAAAGGTTTCCGTAGTACTAGGAACCCTTATAGTTTCGTCATGTCTGTCCGTCTGTCTGTCCATCTGTGCTGGCTTGTTCTCCTCGTTTCTGCACCGATTGTCATCACGAAAATTGGTGGAGAGATGTATACCTACTGATAATCCATTTTGTTATTTTTCACCCTCTCTCATACAGCGAAAAGATAATTCAATAAAAAAATCGACTTACAAATCGACTTACCCCATCGTGTGGGGTATCGTTAAAAAGGTATTTTTAAATAGGTACTTTTAAATAGGTACCTATTTAAAAATACCTTTTTAACGATAGTTAAAATTAGACCCCCCCCCCCCCCCTTAACTTTTGAAATAATACTTATCACAATAATTCTGCAAAAAAATGTGCTTTAAACCAAGTAAGTAGGTACTTTCAACGAAAACTATAGCGGACTCTGTATCATACATAGTTGTTTTAATACAACTCGACCAACATATTACGTGCAGTTGCCCTAACTAAATGGTAATATTGTATGCAAATATCTATAACTTCTAAGCTTTTTCATCTTCAGCGGTTCGGCCCATCTTATCGCTACGGAACCCTTTCATGTGCGTGTCCGACACGCTCTTGGCCGAATTTTGATCATACACTTTTGCTCTTGACTGTACATACATTTATCGTGTTCTCTTGCATAAGATTGTATGAGTATGCCTTAAGACATACAAACTTACTTCAAGGTAGCAATGCTTTAATAATAATTAGGTACAATAAAACCACAGTATAAGCCTATAAATACAAGCAATAAACGAATTAGAGGACGGCCATTAAACTGGTGAATGAGTGAGTGAATGATTGAATGAATGGCGGAATGAATGAATGACTGAACGAGTGACCAATTAATTACTGAATTAACTGCTGAATTAATTACGGAAATTACGGAATAATAGAATAACTTAATTAATGACGAAATTAATTACTGAATGAATGACACAATAACTTACGGAATAAATGACAAAATCAATGTTTGAATAAATGACAAATGATTGAATGATGGAATTAATATCTGACTGAATGAATGATTGAAATGAATGATTGACAGAATGATGGAATGACTGACTGACTGAATGAATGACTGAATGACTGAAAGAATGATAAAATAAGTTCGATTCCAGGGTCGAGCAAAAGTATGTTTCGAATTTTTCGAACATAGCTCGGGTTTGTGATCACCAATCCGCATTAGGCACGCGTGGTGATTAAGCCTAATCCTATCATAGTAGTGATAACTTGATTTCTATGATGGAGGCCTTTGCCCTGCAGTGGGACAGTATAAAGGCTGATACTTTACTTTACTTTTACTTTAAACCAAATTTCTCTGTTGTGAAGCTACCTAGCGTCCACAAGTACAGCAATAAAAGTTGATATTGACTCCATATTGAGTCTATATTTCATTTTCATTGTAATTATGAGTAATTGTACATTCTAGCGACTGTAAACTGCTGTAGACGTACTAAGGCCGGACGTTTCCACACCAGCCCTTGATGGAAGCGGATTCAAGGTTTATGCTTGTTACTTAAGTACACTAATCTGTTTTAGTTAGTGAGAACATTAAACCACAGTTAGTCGCAGTTTAGGGTATAGCTGGCGGGTTATAGAAATAGAAATAGAAAAAATCTTTATTCAAGTTAGGTCCATACAGAACACTTATGAATGTCAAAACATAATATAATCTACCACTGGTTCGGAACGTCGATTTCTACTGAGAAGACACCAGCAAGAAACTCAGTAGTTATTCCACTACTTATTCCACTAATCCCCATTAATGGGGATTTGTGAACTCGTTGTAAAATTTTGTCCACAAATCCCCATTGAATGCCAATCGAGTTGATAATGGGGATTTGTTGACAAAATTTTACGAGTTTACAAATCCCCATCTTAATGGGGATTATCAATGGGGAAAATATATTATTTAATCAAAATATCATATAATGGTCGTGATATGACCTTTGAAAAATTCACAATAACGTCATTTCCCGATTGTTTCGCTTGCACGCTCATAAAGGAACGTAAATGTTTACAGATACACCCTGTATATGTATAATATGTTTCTGTATTAATATTTGTGATCCTCTGTTGTCTGATATCTGTAACACAAGTGCTTAAGCTACTACGGAGTCAGGTCAATGTATGAGAGTTGTGTGAATTTATTTATTAAGGCTTGTGTACATGCGCGGATTGGGCACTTTGTGTATGTTTAAACTCGGTAAATCTTTAAGAACGATACCTAAAAAAAATACATGTTATAGACTGGATTTCAATCTTGAATTTCTGAGGAGGATTTTATTCAATGTTTATAGTTCATTAGGAAAAAAATATAACGTAAACATCGATTTATAGGCAAAATATTGGATAAACTACGAAACTAAACAGTTCAGATGACTGATTTTTTATATATAATACAATACAATGTACACTACAATCCCTGACGAGGAATTCTTGTTTCTTGGCTTTATAATTTTTTAATAATATCTGTTTTTGATATACGCGAGCGCGAGTACTCTCTATGGCGCGTGTACAAGCCTTAAGTGGCCCGCCCTCACTTCGCTTCGGGACCGTAATTCAGAAATGAACCAATAGATGGCGCTGTATCCAATTACATCGCGCAAGTGTTTCGTGTTTTCGGTTTACCTATAAGCCTTGTCGCTGTCTATTGAAGTTATCTCTTTATAACTAGTATAGAAGATATAGAAGAAGACTAGTGGCCCGCCCTCACTTCGCTTCGGGAACCGTAATTCAGAAACGAACCAATAGATGGCGCTGTGCTCAATTACATCGCGCAAGCGTTTCGTGTTTTCGGTTTACCTATAAGCCTTGTCGTTGTCTATAGAAGTTATCTCTTTATAAATAGTATAGAATATAGATTTAGAAGAAAAAACATAATTTACAATTACGCTCAATTCTATATTTAATGCTTAAACGATTAACCAATACTTTTTTCCTTAAAAACAAAGCATTTAAACGCGAATCAATATAGATCCGTCGTTGGAAAAATGATCGAAGTATCTCGGCCAAGGTCTGCCATCTTTGCTCGGAGTCTACAGACAGACAGATTCCGATATTCGCAGTAGTTATGTAATATTATGTTTCGTAAGGTGGTAGCCAGTGAGGTGGAATATAGCTTAAAGCAGTGGTTCTTAATCTTTAAGTCATGAGGGACCATTTTACCAAAATTCTGTCGCGTCAGGGACCACACACTTCGGACATGCGTCGCGGCGCCGTTTGCGTTGTGTTGACTCGACTCATCACGTCACGTCATTTGTTTATTACGATGTCTTCGCGGACCACTTGGAATGCCTCCAGGGACCACCAGTGGTCCGCGGACCACCGGTTAAGAACCACTGGCTTAAAGGAATGACAAGATGAGCACATTAATGTGCGCCAACACAATTTTTTTAACTCTGGAATTTAATTTTAACTGTGGGAGAGCCACGCTTCGGCATGAATCCGGCTCGACCGGAGTGATACCACTGCCTCACAGAAAACCGGCATGAAGCAGTCCCTGTGCTGTGTTTCGCCGAGTGAGTGACGGTACCGGAGGCCCACCCGGGGGGAAGGGGATAAAAGTTGGCAGCGCACTTGTAACTCCACTGGTGTTGCAAGAGTCCATGAGCGGCGTCAATTGCTTACCATCAGGTGATCCACCTGCTCGCCAGCTACCTATCACATAAAAAAAAACCAATGTTGTTCAAAATGGTTGGGTAGAGCACGTGGTTAAAGGGATGTAAATGTTCACAGATACACCCTGTATATCCTGCGTACGTGGCAGGCCGTTAAGATTGGCTGCCGTAGCCTTCTTATGTACTGTATTCACCATTTACAGTTGAAATTCTCAGAATTATCGACTATTTTTGATTAACAACGGAACTCAAAAAAAGTTCAAAACTCCGGAACTATGCCCGTCCCGCTCTGTTACACCGAAAAGTAAGGCGACAGCGAATGTCGTTGTTACATATTCTCTGAAACTTACGTGCCGTAACAACGTAACGGTGAAAAAAGCTGTCAAGTGCGAGCTGAGGTACCTGACGAAAGGTTCCGTACCATACCAACTTATACTCTGATTCACAATCATGTAAAGTAAACTGACAGATGTCAATGTGTCATCCCCATACATTATCACTCAATTTGACTGATGCAAAATGTCAAAATGCATAGAAACTTGTCATTTTAATCTGTCAGTTTACTTTACATGATTATGAATCAGAGTATAAATAAATAAATTGAGACAACATCACATACATTGTCTTGGTCCCAAACTAAGAATTATATTAAATAGCTTTTGCTTGCGGCTTCGCTCGCGCCCTCATTTCCCTAAAATGCGGGATTAGAAAGGGGCAAAAAGTAGCCTATGTTACTCCCCATCCCTTCAACTATCTTCACTAAAAAATCACGTCTATTCATCGCTCTGTTTTGCCGTGAAAGAAAGACAAACATTCAGACACTTTTCCATTTATAATATTATATTTATTATAGTTTGGATAAATTCACACAACATCTCATACATTGACCTGACTCCGTACTAAGTAGCTTAAGCACTTGTCTTACAGATGTCAGACAACAGAGGATCACAAATGTCATAATCACTTAACATTAGCCGTATATTTAGTTGAAACTACAAAAACACCAAGAGTTTTAGCTCCTCGTTCCTGTCCCGAGTCATTAAGTCATGGAATGCCCTTCCAGTTCAAGTGTTACCTCCTTCTTACAATCCTGGGTTTTATGGGCGTGAAACGGCATCTCAGCAGGCCTTCAGGGTGAGGATGACAGATTCAATAGACACTTTGTTCTTTTGTGCCTGTCAACCTCATATTTGGATCTCACGGCTGCTTACCATCAGGCGGAGTGAGGTCATCTTGATTATCTTCAATATAAAAAAAAACCCAAAATACTTATATATCCGTTTTCTTGGCTTTCTTAATGCATTATACTTCAATTCCGTTGTGTGTTATAACTTTTTGCAAGTTAATTTTGACACACTTCCCATTGTCCGAATGAGCAGAAATTTGGCACACATATGCAACTTAGATGACAATGCAATAATGTGTTTCTGACCTGTTGGTAAAGGCGGAAGGTTGAAAAAATTCGTAATTATTGGTAATAAATAAAAAAGTGTTTTTTCAAGCTTTTATTTAGTTTCACCTGTCCCGTTGTCTGTCGTTCTGTAATCAAATCTTGCACCTTAAATTTGATCCACTTCCCGGTTTACGATTGAGCTGAAATTTGGTATACACGTTTAGTTCGGATGACAATGCATTATTAACTGTGTGACGTCATTCTAAATCCAACATGGCGGCGTATCCAATATGGCGGACCAAATTATTATTAATGCACTCCTACAATATGGGTATCAAATAAAAGGGCTTGCCAAGAATAATTAGAAAAAAATAATGTGACGTCATTCTAAATCCAACATGGCGGCGTATCCAATACGGCGGACCAATTATTGTGATAGCTTGAGGTAAATGTTGTGTTGTATTAAATGTATCACGCTTTTATTTATAAATGGGGACTATATGAACAAAGTGTTATATTTCTTTTTAGAGTTAATTTATTTATAACTTTTTAGTTCATTTTATAAACAAATAATAAAAGCTTGTTTTTAAAAAGGTTTTTTTTTCTTTATTTTTTTCTTTTGCATTGCGGAACCCTAAGAACCTAAAAGCCTTTATTTTTGAGGTAACAAAGTCGACATTAAACCAGCACGTTCCGGTCTGAATAAAATAGACGATTGTTATCTAAACTTTAATTAGTTAAGTATAGTTCTTGTAAGAATGGCTTATCTGTTAGAAAAGTATTTGTAAATAGAGGTTTAAGGGGCTATACGAATGAAACTAGCGCCGCCAACCTATTTACACTGATTGTGGCGAAAATACGATATTTTTGAAGAAAATAAAACATTACGGACTTAGATCCAAGTAAATTGGATTTTTCAAGATGCAATACAATATTTCTAACACGCGACAAGTAACAATAATGTTAATTATTGCTAAAAACTGCTACTTTTAGCAATAATTGATATTATTGTTACTTGTCGCGTATTTTATATATTGTATTGCATCTTGAAAAAATCAATTTACTTTTATCTAAGTCTGTAATGTTTTGCTTTCTTAAAAAATATAGTATTGTCGCCACAATCAGTGTAAATAGGTTGGCGGCGCTAGTTTCATTCGTATAGCCCCTTGTTAGTAGAACGTGTAAGTAGTCTTTTTTTACTTTAGTGGCTCAATATATTGGCTCACCTCATACTGAGGGAGTTAAAAGGTTAAGTGCACTTGTGACTCCGCTGGTGTGGCGGCAGTTACCACCAGGTGAGCTGTCTGCTCGTCTGCCACCTTTTACATAAAAAAAACAAAAACTTATTGCTTTTATGCTAGACTTTCATCAAAAAATGTTATCAAAAATCCAGAAATAAATCAATGAAATTTTCTTACTTGCCTATGGATGACAGGTAGAGAATGCTGTAAGGCATTTGGGCTGCCAATTATGTTTAGATGTTTTATTTCGTCCAATGAATAATAACCAAAATAAAAGGCCGGCAACGCATCAGCGACCTCTCTGATCTCGCAGATGTTCATGGGCAGCGGTGATTACTTACCAGCAGGTGACAGCCATTTACAAAATATATGTAAAAATTTCACATTATTTAAAAATTAGTTATACCAAAACAAAGTGCTAAAGTATAGTAGTCTTGACATTACTTGAAAGAAAGAACTTCAGTTTTCAGTTATTGTTATAATATACTAGCGGCCGCCCGCGACTTCGTCCGCGTGGAAAAGTAACTTTTTACCCCCCTTTCAACCCCTTACAACCCCCTTGTCGCAATAAAAAGTAGCCTATTTCCTTTCTCAGGGTCTAGATTATCTGTATACCAAATTTCATTTAAATCCGTTGAGTAGTTTTGGCGTGAAAGAGCAGACAGACAGACATACAGAGTTACATTCGCATTTTTTTCATTATTTTGTCTAATAAATTGTTTTCAATTAGTAAGGCCTTTTAGTGTGGTCTCGTGTGTGACACATACATTAATTTCTTCACCTTAACTACAAACTAAAACGAAACCAGTCTCTTATATCATCTATGAAGTTCACTCTTCGAGAGCGATGGGCCAAGAGTGTCTGTACTTGACCGAGATAGGCACGTTTTCTCCAAACTATATGTGACGTGAGTGGTCCGACAACCTGTCTATTATAGACTTTCAATACTTAGTTATTGAAGTAAATAAAAGTAAAGTATAATAAATCTATCTTCTATACTATTTATAAAGAGATAACTTCTATAGGCAACGACAAGGCTTATAGGTAAACCGAAAACACGAAACGCTTGCGCGATGTAATTTAGCACAGCGCCATCTATTAGTTCATTTCTGAATCAAGGTCCCGAAGCGAAGTGAAGGCGGGCCACTAGTATTAGATAAATTTTATTAGTTTTTTACCCCATAAATCTTCTTACAAGACAATAGATTAAAATAGACCAATTATGTTTATCACGTACTAACTGATTCGTAAATAGGTATTAAAATTAGTTTTACATGTGTTGTTTGAACTAAAACAAATGATCAGAATATTAAGTGTACACAGTATATTAATAGTAAGTAGGTAACGTTTACCGGCTGAATCTGAAGTGTATAGCTTGAATTATACAGGTTGAATCATTGAGCATTTACATCCCTTAACCACGTGTTCTACCAACCATTCTAAACAAATTTTGTTCTATGACTTTTGAAAATTCGCATTAAAAATTTTCATCTTTCCATACAAAGTCGGTCACGTGATTTGATCATTTTGTATGGGGAAGAAGGGAAAAGTTGTTGAACAATGTTGTTCAGAATGATTGATAGAACACGTGGTTAAAGGGATGTAAATGTTTACAGATACGCCCTGTAATATGGTGAATCATTGAGAATTTATTAACTACCTTTTCTACTAACCATTTTGAACAACATTTGATTTTGTTCTACCACTTTGATCTACAAAGTTAAAATGTCACGTGACCGACATTATATGAAAAGGTTTTTTTATGCCAATTCCCATATTATTAAGGTATACTCGTATAATAAATATTTTTCAGAATGTTGTCGGCAGCGTGCTTATGAGTCCACTGGTGTTATTATAGGTGTCTATGGGTGGCGGTATTGGGACTTCCATCGGGTGATCCGCCTACTGATTTGACCTACCACTTAAAAAAAAGGAGAATTAGTAGAAGACGTGATTAAAGGAACGTAAATTAACATCTATACACCCTGTTAAGTAACTTACAATAAAATGTAAACATCTCGACTCTTATGCTAGTACAATAAGGTTCATATTTGAATGAGATTGTAAACTTACTTATTAGTACACTAGCGGCCGCCCGCGACTTCGTACGCGTGGAGTTAATTATTGACACTTATCGTCATATTTTGGACAATCCACACAATATATTTTTATAAATTGTAGCCTATGTGTTATTCTGATGTATAAGCTATATTGTGGTAAAGTTTCATTCAAATCCATTCAGTAGTTTTTACGTGAAAGAGTAACAAACATCCATACATCCATTCTTACAAACTTTCGCCTTTATAATAGTAGTAGGATCTGTACAAATATTGAGTTACTGCCTATATTAAGACTATGGTACAAAAATGGTTGTACTATTGAGTATTTTTAGAATAATATAAAGTTAAAATTAGATTAGTTTACGTCGGCCATTTGTCATTTTTTTTCTTTGTTTTTTAACCGAAATTATTAATCTGAGCATATTCGTGCATCCATTTAAAAACGTTTAAAATACTAATGGAAGTATATATTTTCATGATGTGTTAATCCTTATTATTTGTCCAATAAGTAAAATATAAAATTAAATAAATTCACACGACATCTCATACATTGACCTGACTCCGTCCGTACTAAAAAAAATGTTATGATTACAAATTTGAAAAAAAACTACTGAGTTTCTTGCTTGTTATGATGGTAGAAATTGACTTGCCAAATCAGCTGTAGATTACACATTTAACATTCATAAAAGTTCTATATGGACTTGAAGTGATTAAAGAATTTCTGATAATAAATTAGATTTTATGATATCGGATTGGAAAGTGTGAAAAAACTTTGATAACAAAATCGTAGCATTTTATATGGCGGAATCAAAACAAAGAAAACAAGTTATTAAATTTCTTAAACGTAGGTGTGTCTAGTATCGATAAAGATGATGTCATTTTATCGACTATCGATTGGTATTCGATGCAACATTATCATAAGTATAATAATGATTTATCTAATAGTAAATACTTAAATGATTTAAATAGTTTGGTAGTGGGGGAAAAATGGATGAGGCTGGCTGGTGACCGTAGACAGTGGCGTGATAGAGAAGAGGCCTATACTCAGCAGTGGGTGGATGTGGGCTGATAATAATATGATGATTATTATTTTGGTAGAGTAGTAGTAGTAGTAGTTTTACACAATACACAAACTTACATCCCTTTAACCACGTGTTCTACCAACCATTCTGAACAACATTTGTTCTACGACTTTTGGAAATTCGACGAATATTTCGACTCCCCTTACAAGATTACCAAGTTATAATAATATTATAGTGGCCCGCCCTCACTTCGCTTCGGGGCCGTAATTCATAGATGGCGCTGTGTCCAATTACATCGCGCAAGCGTTTCGTGTTTCCGGTTTACCTATAAGCCTTGTCGTTGTACCTATATAGAAATTATCTCTTTATAACTAGTATAGACATAGAAGAAGACTAGTATAGAAGTAGTGTTCAAGTGTATGCGCGAACACAAGTGCACTGTCCAATGTCCATTCCCTTACCCTCTTAATTCGATGGGACACCAGTGTGACACGACCGAAGAGAGAGAAGCGTAGCTATCCCACGGTAAAGATAGAAGATAGATTATGATTTACAAGTTTTTATCGATAATCGCCGTAGATTCAAGGTCATTTATCGATAATCGCTTTGACATCATTAGTCGATGGATGAAAGTGAGATGACTTCACCGTCTGTTGATATATGGAGACCGAAGAGATAGTATGTTTGCTGTCCAACGGCGAAAGTGGTTTTACATGACTATTTTTAGATAACTCTTCGCAAATCTTAGAAATTTCGTGTTTTTTCAATTATCCTAATATAATGCGAAAGTGACTCTGTCTGTCTGTTACTCTTTCACGCCAAAACTACTGAACGGATTTGAATGGTATTTGGTATTATACAGATGGTCTAGACCCTGAGAAAGGACATAGGCTACTTTTTATTGCGAAAAGGGTTGTAAGGGGTTAAAAAGGGGGGTGAAAATTATTAAATAATTAAAAATGCTACCCAAAAATAAATTAAACATTTTTTTCTATTTCTATCCCATTCTATTTAGTGGTTATGTGATGTTGTCTCAATTTATAAAAACAATCGCTGTAATATTATTCCTCCAAGGTTGTCTGGAAGAGATCGCTATTAACGTAAGACCGCCGAGTATGTGTTTGTAAATAACCAAATTAGCATTAACTTCTGTAGATAATCTTTTGTGCAATAAAGATCAGTATCTATGATCTATCTTATATGTATATGTTCGGACACAGCTCGGGTTTGTGATCACCGCACCGCATTAGGCAACGATGATTATGCTAATCCCATCATAGTAGCGATGACTTGATTTCTATGTTGGCGACCTGAATTTTACTAGGTATTTATCTATAACTTTAATTTTTGTTTTAATATTCTGTGTTTGCAGGCTAAAGACCTTTTAAGTACGGACACTATTACAAATTAGCAATGGTCCCAAAATATTGACATGAAAACAAAGTTATTAAAATGTTTATTAATACACATTATTAAATTAATTACAATTATCCTCCATTTAAAATTTATTACCAACAAGACGGTCGTATTGTGGTTTTAGGCCTTTGCCCTGCAGTAGGACAGTATATAGGCTAATGCTTTACTTTTTCTATTAGATATTTTACCCTGTTGTTTAGCTTAAGTTATCAATCTTAAGCTACAGTGTTATTTGTCAATAAATGTTACAGTTACTTAGATAGATACTGATCTTTATTGCACGAAAGATTACAGAAGTTAATGCTAATTTGGTCATTTACAAACACATACTCGGCGGTCTTACGCTAATAGCGATCTCTTCCAGACAACCTTGGGGTAGAGGAATAATAATACAGCGATTGTTTTATAAATTGTGACAACATCACATGCATTGTCCTGGTCCTAAACTAAGGTTTTCCCTTGTGCTATCGAATCCAGAAACAACGAAGGAACCACAAACACCCAGCTCCAACACAAATATCTGTGTCATCAACCAACATAATTATATTTGTGTTGGTGCAGTAATCGAACCCGCGACCCTTGCGTCTCAATCTCAACTGGCGTTCAAACCATTGCGCTATAAGGGTCGTCTTAATAACAAGGGGTAAGGCAGTAGGATTAATGCATACTAACATTATTTTTGCTCTAACTGGGAATTGAGACCCCTAACCAAAAATAAATGCGAAAGTAACCCTGTCTGTCTGTTACTCTTTCACGCCAAAACTACTGAACAGATTTGAATAAAATTTGGTATACAGATGGTCTAGACCCTGAAAAAGGATATAAGGCTACTTTTAATTGCGAAAAGGGGGTTTGTAAGGGGTTAAAAGAGGGGGGGGGGGGGGGGGGTGAAAATGATTAAATAATTAAAAATGCTACCCAAAAATACTACAGTAATACCCCGCTTTACGCGAAGGATGCGTTCCAGAAAAAATCGCGTTAACTGAAATTCGCGTATATCGAGGTTTATGATTAAACATAGCCAAAATTTAATACAAAAAAACACGAATCATTTTAATCAATCACTTTAATTCTAAGAACACTTTATGCATTACATAGTTACTATTAATTATTTTTTACGGAAAAATACATCTATTGTCTTTTGGGTAGCGTTTCTTTTACGTTCTTGTAAAATACGTTCATAACACCCAACACTTTTTTATTGTTTGACACACGGTCAAGACACGGTCATCATTATTGTCTATACTCTGCAGTATGTCCAAACTTTTTCACGTAATGCGAGGCATTTGAGCGCGAAATTTGAAATTCGCGTTATAGTGAAACCGCGCATAATGGGGTCGCGTAAAGCGGGGTATTACTGTATTCTATGCGGACGAAGTCGCGCGTAACAGGTATTTAAAAGAATATCGAAATAATCGAGCTTTTTATTTTAAATGTGGGAGAGCCACGTTTCGGCATGAATGGGCCGGCTCGACCGGAGTGATACCACTGCCTCACAGAAAACCGGCGTGAAGCAGCCCTGTGCTGTGTTTCGCCGAGTGAGTCAGGGTACCGGAGGCCCACCCGGGGGAAGGGGATAAAAGGTTGGCAGCGCACTTGTAACTCCACTGGTGTTGCAAGTGTTCATGAGCGGCGGCAATTGCTTACCATCAGGTGATCCGCCTGCTCGTCTGCTACCTTTACCTAACATAAAGAAAAATATATCTCGATTAATCCAAGTACAAACCCACGACCTTTCGCTCTAAGATCGTTGATCTAACAAGCCACGACGACGTTTTTACACAAATTTGCTAAAAAACGTCTTAACAAACCTTGACCCACTGGAACCAAACCAGTTTTAAGCTGTGTTTAAGCTTTGTAACGCAAAAGTTGCAGTCTAGCGAAAGTTATACGGAACCGGTTAAAGAAATTAGAATGTTATACGATAGTTCGATGCCTCTGATAGTCTGGTTTCCCTGTCGAAGGTCACGAAGGTCAGACGAAGTCGCGACTTTCAGTAGCGTGTGGAATAAAACTGATTTGTCATTGTTGTTCACATTAGCCGCAGAACTGACAGCCGTTGGAGCCGTAAAGTCCTTGAGTGGAGACCGCGACTCGGTAAGCGTAGTGTTGGACGCCCTGCGACAAGATGGGATGACTGACATTCGAAGGCTGGCTGGAGTGAGCTGGATGAGAGTGGCCGGACATCGGGAGCGGTGGCGGGCATTAGGGGAGACCTATGTCCAGTGGACGAGTATGGGTTGCTGATGATGATTGATGTAGTCTTTCGGTAGTGACCGAAGAAGAATCAGCAAGAACATCAGTAGTTACTACAGTTCTTTAAATTTTCGCGTTGCATTAAAACGTTGCGTTGAGTCCGCTTGTGACCACGGACTGCTAGTTATAACGAGGCGTTTACCAAAAGAGGGATGGGTATGAATGTAAATGGGTGGAGGAAAAGACGGCCGAAAAAGAGATGGATGGATTGTTTGAAAAATGACATAACTGAAAAGGGGGAGATGATACGATGACGAATGACAGGGACGAATGGAAGAAGAAAACTTATTGCGCTGATCACAGTTAACCTGGGAATATGGCAGGAAGAAATTGACAGATTCGTAATCATTGAGGTGTGGCTACATTTAAATGTTTTACTTGACTTGTCAAATTCTGATGCCACTGCGCAGGAAATTCTAATATTATATTTATGACATGCATAATACTATAACAAAATATTAAACATTTGTATCGATTTTAGGGTTCAGTAAACGAAGGGTAAAAACCAGACCTTATTACTAAGACATCCATCTGTCACTAGGGCGTGTAATACCTATAAAGTTTTAAAGTACTTTATTTGTGATCCTCTGTTGTCTGATATCTTCTTCTATCTATCTATACTATTTATAAAGAGATAACTTCTATAAACAACGACAAGGCTTATAGGTAAACCGAAAACACGAAACGCTTGCGCGATGTAATTTAGCACAGCGCCATCTATTAGTTCATTTCTGAATTACGGTCCCGAAGCGAAGTGAGGGCGGGCCATCTGTAATACAAGTGCTTAAGCTACTTAGTACGGAGTCAGGTCAATGTATGAGGTGTGGTGTGAATTTATTAATTTTTAAAAAATGTTTTCCATTTGGAGCCTGTTAAAAAGTTGTTGACTCTCATAATTAGGTTAAAAATACTTTTAAAATGTTCTTCAATTTACAAACAACAAGTTTAAAAACCCTTAAATTAGTTACGGCTTTTTAGCAGAATGTTTGTGGACTCATACGTATTCTTAAGTATTCTTGTTGCCACGAAAACAACAACGATGACCGTTATTTTGCGCACTTGTAAAAAAGAAGACTTTCTATCAAAATTGGTTTCTGCGCACTCAAGGTCATAACTACACTTTCTTGCCTCGGACCATAAAAATGGTATAATTATTTCAGGGGGAAGGGGGGAAGTAGGAGTCCCATACATCCTATACCGATACTGTAGTAAAGTATCAGCCTATATACTGTCCCACTGCAGGGCAAAGGCCTCACAGAAATCAAGTCATTGCTACTATGATGGGATTAGGCTTAATCACCACGCTTGCCTAATGCGGTGCGGTGGTCACAAACCCGAGCTATGTTCGAAAAATCCGAAACATACTGCCCTGTGATGGGAGTTTCTGCAAATGCAAAATCCGAAAGATGGCGTTACGTTGACGTCAGGTCCAGCAACAAGTGAATTGGTTCCAATTTGACGTATCTTGTCATAGCTACGTTTGTACAAAACATCCAATGTCGTCCAAGTTGGATCTGACGTTAATGTAACGCTAAGTATCAGATTTTGTATTTTTTTTTATGTGATAGGTAGCAGACGAGCAGGCGGATCACCTGATGGTAAGCAATTTGTATTTGCAAAAACTCTCATTAGACCATACCATCGTGTATTGAGGCGTCAAATAAGCTTAAAAAATGCTACGGAACCCACCGTGCGTAAGCCCGTCTCGTACTTGGCCGGTTTTTATTATCTTACCGTCAACGTTGGTAAGGTTAATTCAAGAACTGAAGGTCTATGTGACCTTCACCTGTTTGACCTACTGCGTCAAAGCCGTAAGGTCAAAAACTTGATAACCACTTGATAACTCTTTCACTCTTCCAAAACTTCGACCTTCGACCTTCTCTCACGATCGACGGTTATTCAAGACGAGGATTATCACATCCTATCTCTTCATTCATGAAAGCAATAAATATTTTGACTTTGAACCTGGAACCTTTCGGACTTGAGCGGCATTCCTTAACCACTAAGTCATGGAGGTTGTCAATGATGTTAGGTATTATGATCTTTCGTTCGTTGAGAGGTACTACCTACTCGAATCGGTCTATAGCTAGGCTTGCCTCTTTGGGGAGAAATTATATTTTTACTAGCGGCCGCCCGCGACTTCGTCCGCGTGGAAAAGTAACTTTTTACGCCCCTTTCAACCCCTTACAACCCCCTTTTCGCAATAAAAAGTAGCCTATGTCCTTTCTCAGGGTCTAGATTATCTGTATACCAAATTTCATTTAAATCCGTTCTGTAGTTTTGGCGTGAAAGAGTAACAGACAGACAGACAGACAGACAGAGTTACTTTCGCATTTATAATATTAGTATGGAAGTATGGATATGGATAGTATGGATAGCTGGCGTTGGATGTTGACTTCATCTCGCTAGTATTTTGACTTCTGGATTATCTAGGGTTTCTACTGCTCATAGACACCTGCAACATCAGTAGAGTCACACGTTCCGTGCCAATCTTTAACCCCCTTGTCCCCAATTGGGCCTCCGGTACCCTCACTCGACGAAACCACCTCCGGTACCTACACAGCGCTTCACGCCGATGTTCTGTGAGGCCGTGTTACCGTCTGCCACCTCATAAAAAACATAGTTTAGAAAATTGTTGAAACATCGGCCTTTCGCTCAAACTACCGTTGTTTTATAATCTGCCGCATCCACTTTATAAACTTGACCCGGTTGCGAAGGGCTACGTAACTATCAAGCCAATTACAATCATGCAATCAAGTACTGTAGGCAAACCTTAGTGGATGCCCTCTAAAATTAATAAAGTACTGTTTCTAAATGAATTTAATTTAATAGGGTTCAGTATCCACAAAAAACTTACATCCATCATCAGCAACACACACTCGTTTGCTAGACATAGGTCTCCCAATGCACGCCACCGCTTTTCGGCCACTCTCATCCAGCCCACACCAGCCAGCCTTCGAATGTCGTCATCCCATCTTGTCGCAGGGCGTCCAACACTACGCTTACCGAGTCGCGGTCTCCACTCAAGGACTTTATGGCTCCAAAGGTTGTCAGTTCTGCGGCTAATGTGACCAGCCCACAAAAATTACATAAAGTGAATGGATCTGGGTTCGATTCTGTCGAGCAAAAGTATGTTTCGATTTTTTCGAACGTAGCTCGGGTTTGTGATCACCAAGCATTTGGCAAGCGTGGTGATTAAGCCTAATCCCATCATAGTAGCGATGACTTGATTCATATGATGGGAGGACTTTGCCTTTGATACGTTACTTTTACTTAGTGGGAAGGGAGTTAAAAAGTTGGCAACGTCCTTGCGACTCTTCTTGTGTTGCGGGTGCTATGAGCGGCAGCAATCGGTTACCATCAGGTGAATCTGCTCGTCTGCCACCCTATGTTATTCTTTCGTCAAATATGTCTTCCAAGTTGATAAAAAAGAAATGCAGCCACAGACAATGATAATTGACACCTTCGACACATTTAGGTCAATGCCGCCATTTTAACTTTATGGTCGATTCTAGAAACTGCAGACCGCAGGGAAAGAAATTGTGCAAGGTAGTTTATGAATCATTGGAACGAACGATTAAATATAAGGAAAAAATGTATCTGCAATTTTTGTTATTGAAAATGAATAAATTAATAAAACATTTACTAACACAAAAAAAAACACTGTAGCTTAAGCATTTGTGTTACAGATATATCATCATTATACTAGTGGCCCGCCCTCACTTTGCTTCGGGACCGTAATACAGAAATGAACCAATAGATGGCGCTGTGTCCAATTACATCGCGCAAGCGTTTCGTGTTTTCGGTTTACCTATAAGCCTTGTCGTTGTCCATAGAAGTTATCTCTTTATAAATAGTATAGAAAAAGATATCTGTAACACAAATGTTTAAGCAACAGAAGAAACACAAATACTTATAAGTAATACATAATTAGACCCAGATACTGAACAAACACAAGTGTTCATCACACGATGTTTGTCCAGGGTGGGGATTAATCTGTACCTAGTTATAAAATCTTGGGGGTTTTGTTAGATTTTTTGTAAAATGTATAGTTCTACATTATGACAAAAATAAAATTGTACGTAGGTAATAGACGAGATTTTTTACTATATCGTATCTATAGTATGTGCTGTTTTTACGTTTTTACTAAGCAAATACGATTTTGTTATTTGGACCCGTCGATTTCTGTATGTTTTTTTTTTTATATACGATGGGTTTGCACTTGACCTCATCTCACCTGATGGAGAGTGACAATGAGGTCTAAGATGTAACGTGCTTTCCCAGAAGAAGCCTATTCACTCTCGACTTGAAGACACCCAAATTGTTTTATTTATGTGATAGGTAGCAAGCGAGCAGGCGGATCACCTGATGGTAAGCAATTGCCGCCGCTCATGGACACTTGCAACACCAGTGGAGTTACAAGTGCGCTGCCAACCTTTTACCCCTTTCCCCCGAGTGGGCCTCCGGTACCGTCACTCACTCGGCGAAACACAGCACAGGGACTGCTTCACGCCGGTTTTCTGTGAGGCAGTGGTATCACTTCGGTCGAGCCGGCCCAGTTTAGCGGTTGAATAACCGTCTGATTACAATTCTTGAAATGAGCCTCCGTTATTGCGGTTACTTTATTTGACTTACGTAGGGTTGCCAACTTACTAAGAAATTAAAGTAAGTATTCAGGTCTATGAAGATTATTAAACAGTATTTTATTTATTTATTGTTTTAAAATACATATTTTGTCAGCTTCTCGCACTTGATGCTGAAAACAGTATTTTGTATACTTTATTTTTGTTAAACAGCAAAAAGTACCTATAATTAATATTAATAGTAATAAAAGTACCTATAAATAATAATGAAAAACAGTATAATACTGTTTAAAACAGTATAGTTGGCAACCCTACTTACGGGACCTCAAGCTTGCGGTAAAAAATGAACTAGACGAGCTTTTGAATGTAGTCATTATCCGAAACACTGGGGGCCTACAACGAAAGCGCGAGTCGTGTTGCCATTAGGCATAAACGAAAAACCGGACAGTAAAAAAAATGAACGTCCTACAGCGCGGATTTTCGCATGGTCAACTATGGGGCGCTGACGGGGGGTCGTCGTCCCGCGGCTTCTTAAAAAGTAAAAAAAAAATCCGGACACCGTCTAATTATTTGGCCGGACAACGTGCAATTTGTCGGACACCATCTAATTTGGCTGGATTACGTCTAATTAATCCGGACAACGTTTAATTTGGCCGGACAACACCTAATTTAGCCGGACAATGTCTAGTTTGGCCGGACAACGTATAATTTGGCCGGACAACGTCTAATTTGGCCGGACGACATCTAATTTGGCCGAACATCATTTAATTTGGCCGGACAACGTCTTATTTACCATTTACTACTACTACCTTCTTTATCCGGACGTCAATATCAATCATAATTTATTTTTTGTGTATATGGTCGTATTTACAATGATCTTTGGTTTAAGATGCAGTAATTCCTCTAGAGGTATATACCTGACCAACCAAGTCTCGAAAATATCTGTCGCATCTACTGAAACCAAAACCGAGTGTAAAAGGAACTAGGCTAGGCCAACGTTTCGTTGTAGGACCTTTAATTACGACAGACCATTTTGTTTTTTTTTCAACGGAAGATAGTTAAGTTTTTTTGTGGCTTCTATGCGGCTTGGAGATGGATTTAATTGTGCCAATGTCAAGTTTAAAGAGACATATGTTTATTATGTTGAAATTGGTCAGTGATTTGAGCTTCCCTTTCATTTAATAGATAGATAGAAGATAGACGTTTATTGGCCATAAAACATAGTACATAGAGCAATAATCAAGAATATAATAACAACAACAACAAAGAAACAACAAAAGTATATATAATAACTAGTGGCCCGCCCTCATTTCGCTTCGGGACCGTAATTCAAAAATGAACCAATAGATGGCGCTGTGTTCGATTACATCGCGCAAGCGTTTCGTGTTTTCGGTTTACCTATAAGCCTTGTCGTTGTTTATAGAAGTTATCTCTTTATAAATAGTATAGAAGATAGTAACAGCAGTAATCTTTCTTTAACCGTGGAAGAGAAACGCTTTGTCATGAATGGGCCGGCTCAGTCGGAGTGATGTCACGGTCTACTCGTCTGCCACTAATCACATAAAATATGTGTGTCCTCTGTTGTCTGATATCTGTAACACAGTGCTTAAGCTACTTAGTACGGAGTCAAGTCAATGTATGAGATGTGTGAATTTATTTATTTACTAGTGGCCCGCCCTCACTTCGCTTCGGGACCGTAATTCAAAAATTAACCAATAGATGGCGCTGTGTTTGATTACATCGCGCAAGCGTTTCGTGTTTTCAGTTTACCTATACCTAAGCCTTGTCGTTGTCTATAGAAGGTTTTTTTTTATGTGATAGGTAGCAGGCGAGCAGGCAGATCACCTGATGGTAAGCAATTGCCGCCGCCCATGGACACCTGCAACACCAGTGTTATCTCTTTATAACTATAAGCATAGATAAGTATAGATATAGATTTATGCATTCAATTGCAAATCCACTTATATTCAAAATATTTTGACACATTGCTGACTCAGCAAATTTTCGGTATTCCCCATTGAAAGTTGTCTGCATATTAGCCGTTCTCTCGCCTTGAAGAAGTGTGGCAACACAATTTGCGTAAGTAAGTTAAAAAACTATGATTTAAGTTGGCGAAAAGAGCCTTTAAGTTGAGGGTAATATGAATAATTAGTTCGAGAAAATTTACCTCCGAAACGGTAGATTTTAAGTGTGTATTTTGAGTATTATGTTTGCTAAATATTCTCGTTTCAGCCCATTACTATTAGTCGGACAAAAACGATCAGTGGTGATTACATATATGTTTTGACATTAATTGTTCTGTAGGGACCTAACTTTTTGTTCATCATCACATCATCATTTCAGCCAATAGACGTCCACATATAGACATAGGCCTCCCCCAATGTTCTCCACACAGACCGGTCCTGTGCCACCCGCATTCAAGAGACTCCCGCGACTTTGACTAGATCGTCGATCCACTGGTGGGAGGCCTGCCACGGCTGCGGCCTACACTCCAGGACCTTTCCACCCCAACGGCCGTCTGTTCTCCTCGCAATGTGCCCTGCCCATTGCCACTTGAGCCACGCAATTCTTTGGTCTGCGACCTTAGATCTCCTGCGGATCTTATCATTTCTGACACGATCACGCAAGGAGATTGCGAGCATAGCCCTCTCCATTGCCCTCTGAGTGACTTTTTTGTTAGTAACTCATCATATTTTTTCTTCAATTTCTCTATTGAAAACTTGCAGAATCCTACTACTATTATAAATTAAATAAATAAATTGAGACAACATCACATACATTGTCTGACCCCAAACTAAGGTTTTTCCTTGTGCTATGGAAACCAGAAACAACGAGGTACTACAAACACCCAGACCCAACACAAATATCTGTTTCATCAACAAAACATTTGTGTTAGTGCGGAATCGAACCCGGGACCCCGAGATCACGGCCCGGTACTTAAACCACTAGACCAACAGGGCGTTCATTACTATTAGTCCGACAAAATCGATCAGTGGTAGATTATGTATTGACATTAATTGTTCTGTATGGACCTAACTTTTTGTTCATCATCACATCATCACATCATCATTTCAGCCAATAGACGTCCACATCTGGACGTAGGCCTCCCCCAATAGGTTCTCCAACCAGATCGGTCCTGCCACCCGCATCCAAGGGACTCTCGCGACTTTCACTAGATCGTCGCTCCACCTGTTAGGAGGCCTGCCACTGCTGCGGCCTCGACTCAAGGACCTTTCCACCCCAACGGCCGTCTGTTCTCCTCGCAATGTGCCCTGCCCATTGCCACGTCAGCCACGCAATTCTTTGGGCTATGTCTGCAACCTTAGATCTCCTGCAAATCTCATAATTTCTAACACGATCACGCAAGAAGATTGCGAGCATAGCCCTCTCCATTGCCCTCTGAGTGACTTAGATAGATAGATACTCTTTATTGCACAACACATTACAGAACTTAATGCTAATAGTAATTTACAAATACAATATCGGCGGCCTTATCGCTAATAGCGAGCTTTGGGTAGAGGAATAATGCAGCGAATTAACAAGGGGTAAGGCAGTGAAGATCTGTTATGTAGGTAATAAGATAAATACATCATAATAAATACATAAATGCAAATGACTTTTTTGTTAGTAACTCATATTTATCTTCAATTTCTCTATTGAAAACTTGCAGAATCCATACTAATCCATACTCCATACTAATATTATAAATGCGAAAGTAACTCTGTCTGTCTGTCTGTCTGTCTGTCTGTCTGTTACTCTTTCACGCCAAAACTACTGAACGGATTTAAATGAAATTTGGTATACAGATAATCTAGACCCTGAGAAAGGACATAGGCTACTTTTTATTGCGAAAAGGGGGCTGTAAGGGGTTAAAAGGGGGGTAAAAAGTTACTTTTCCACGCGGACGAAGTCGCGGGCGGCCGCTAGTATTATAAATGCGAAAGTAACTCTGTCTGTCTGTCTGTCTGTCTGCTACTCTTTCACGCCAAAACTACTCAACGAATTTAAATGAAATTTGGTATACAGATAATCTAGACCCTGAGAAAGGACATAGGCTACTTTTTATTGCGAAAAGGGGGTTGTAAGGGGTTGAAAGGGGGGTTAAAAAGTTACTTTTCCACGCGGACGAAGTCGCGGGCGGCCGCCAGTAAAATCTATAAAGGAACAAATTGTTTGCTTTAAATTTTAAGTACCAACTTTAAGAAATGAAGTATAACCTTCTCTTTCGTTTTGTTACGTATCTCAAGCAGACTTGAGCTAACCTACTTTCTTATATTTACTACACCTGAGTGTTGATTTATTGAACACTTGAATGCTTAAGAGATTTTTAAATAAATTCAATTATCATGATTTCTCTTTGATAAATTCACATTCGTTCACATAGTGAATATGAGTTTCTAAATTTCGCGCCAATTCGGTTTGCCACTAAAAATATTATACAGTAAGAGTAAGAGAAAAAAAACATTTTACACAGACAAAAAGACAAAACAAGGGAAACAGAAGTTGCGGCCAACAAGGTTCAGCCTCAGCATGATGCTGCAGCCGCCGCGAGCAGCTGCTGCAGCGCTGGTTTTCAGGCTGGACCTTGAGTGACGCCATAAGTTTATAATAATATATAAGAGTAGGCATGCACAAAACAACAGATACAGAGCAACAAAAAGATTAAAAAATAGGACAAAACAAAACAACATAAATATTATTACCTAGTTACAAAAAATACAGGATCAACATAACACAAATGCAAAGCAAAAAATTAACAAACAAAGAGAAATTATTGATAGACAATAAAATATAATAGATGACGCCAGTGTCGCCTATTCATTAGAAAGAAAAGAAAAAAAAATGTCTCCGATGCTATGGCCATACAGGATGTCTGCGAACATTTACATCCCTTTAAGCAAGTGTTCTATCAACCATTCTGAAACTAAATTCGCATAGAAAACATTCAACTTTTCATACAATGTAGGCCACTTCGTCGTGTCAAACATTCGAAAAAATTTTTTGTCGTATTTCGAAACGAAGTCGATAAACAAAATATGTTGTGCAAAATGGTTACTAGTGTAAGTAGGTATATCTTTTACAACTTCGTTTTTCAAGCGATATCTATTGACCAACTCTGAAAACAAATTCACACTGAATTTCCGTCCCTTTCACACTTTCTTTGTGCTTCTTTCGTGTGAAAGGAACAGAGATAAAGATTCAGAAGCTTGAAATGTTTAGGTACTTTTCTCCAAACATTAACAGTGGGAGAGCCATGCTTCGGCATGAATGGGCCGGCTTGACCGGAGTAATACCACGTCCTCACAGAAAACCGACGTGAAGCAGTGCATGCGCTGTGTTTCGCTGCGTGAGTGAGGGTACCGGAGGCCCAATCCAGGGGAAGGGGGGTTCAAAGGTAAGCAGCGCACTTGTGACACCACTGATGGTGCAGGCGCTTACCATCAGTTGATCCGTCGGCTCGTCTGACACCTACCTATATCATAAAAAAAATATGTATGTATGTATCACTTGCAAAAACTAATTAAACCCTCTCTTTGCCCCCAGGTGGACCCGGATGTAGTGTGCCCCCGCGCCCCCACCCCCCAAAATGGGGCACAAGCAGTACCTCGCCGTGGGCCAGTCGGCCCGCGGGCTGCTCGGCCTGCCCACCGACCAGAGGGCTGTGCCGCTCAACATGCTCATATCGCACCAGGGGAAGATCAACAGAGGTAAGGATAGTGGTAGAAAACACCATAAAAAACACCCAAATAACATCGAAAAATGTGAATACATAACTTCCCCAATTTATACCTGAGTGACCCCCAAATGACCTCTAAAGAGACTCTAAAAAGTACCTGTAGAGATATCAAAAGGTATCTGAAAAGATCCCAAAAAGTATTTATGGAAACACCTTAATGATTTCAACATTAGTAAGAAAGGGCCCAGATTACATCCTTGTGTGACTCCAAAAATGTATGTAAGTGGCTTTATAATGCTACCTTATTGAAATCTTAGATAAATAAAATTGGGCATAGGTTGCTCCCTTGTAGGACTCGTGGACTTGTGGAAAGTTATAAAATTGGACCCAGTTTTCTTCCCTGTTTGACTCCAAAAATATATTTTGTGGCCCTAGAATGATACCTTAGGGAACCCCTGAGTGACTACTTGCTTGTATAACAGTGTATCCAGAAATGAACCCTAAGATACTCCTTATAGAGACTCCTTTATTATAAACATATTGAGTGCCAGATGATCGAAGGCTTCGAAGAATGCCAGGTAAGATTCATACAAGAAGCCAACTCAGGTATCTTTGATCTCCCGTATGGGGATTTTTTCTTTTGGTATCACAAATAAAAAACAATGAAAAAGCAGTCACTTTATACTATCAAAGTTTTTGAGTATTTATCGTCATTTCTTTCAATATTTTTTTAGCAGTAATCTCATGTACGGTGGCCTGCACATCAAGTTACTACAATCTGTCAAATTTCTTCAATCGAACCTCACTTTTATGTCAAACGTGTTTGGTTCAATATCAACTGAGGAAATTTGACAGATTGTAGTAACTTGATGTGCTGGCCACTGTACTTATCTCTCTACAATCTGTCAAATTCCTCAATTGATACTGAACCAAACGCGTAACTTATGTTTGATTGAAGGTGAAAATCGATTCTAGAACAAATCACAGATTTTTTATATTGATTTACTGTCTATTGATGCCCACACATAATATTCTTCAAAAACTGAAAAAAGATGATAAAGTCAAACTTATAAAACATAGGGCCTCATTCACCACCTCTGAGTAAAGTGTCAAGTAATTTACTTGTCAATTAAGAGGGTTCGGAGGAATTGGCCCCTGGTATTTGTATTGAAAAAAATATTTCAATTAAACTAGGCCGCGGACCAGGGGCCAATTTTCTCCGAACCAACTTTAATTGAAGTAAATTACTTGACACTTTACTCAGAGGTGGTGAATGAGGCCCTATGTTTTATAAGTTTGACTTTATCATCTTTTTCAGTTTTTGAAGAATATTATGTGTGGGCATCAATAGACAGTAAATCAATATAAAAAATCTGTGTTTTGTTCTAGAATCGATTTTCACCATCAATCAAACATAAGTTACGCGTTTGGTTCAGTATCAATTGAGGAATTTGACAGATTGTAGAGAGATAAGTACAGTGGCCAGCACATCAAGTTACTACAATCTGTCAAATTTCCTCAGTTGATATTGAACCAAACACGTTTGACATAAAAGTGAGGTTCGATTGAAGAAATTTGACATACTTTACTCGTTTAGGTGGTGAACGAGGTCCTTATTCTTTTAACAAAAACAACGTACTTACTTCTTACTTCATATTTATTCAATACAAAATGGCAGCATAGTGGACCGAAGAAGCCCCTCTTAACGTAATTATATTCATGAGTAGAATATCTGCTATTGTATAAATTAGCAGAACTCCTATAAATAACCCAGTGATATTCCTGATGACCTAAAAAGATGGTTACCAAGATATGCAATCATACTATATCATATATTCACGGGGAAGTCCTATAACGAACAAGATAATCATCATAACGTAGATCTTACCATGATGGTACTTTGTATTATATCTGTAGTGTTGTCCAATGGTCTTGATTTTGTAGTCTTGAATAATGCTAGAACAATACTGCTAAAATCAATTGAAATATAGGGTGTATCTGTGAACATTTACATCCCTTAAACCACGTCTTCAATCAATCAAATATATTTATTCGTAAACACAGGTTAACAAAAAAGATGACATCACACATTTCAGACCACTATTTTTCACCGAGATATGGTATATTGTTATACGAATTTTAGATGTAGAACAAGGACCTTTGGTAGAACAAGGGTATAATTGTCAAAATTGCATAAATGAGTTAAGTATGCAGAAATTATTATAAAATTTGTTCCTCAATTTTTGCATAGGTACACTACTTAACTTATTTAGTTAGAGCAGTTTTTGACAGTTGGGCCCTTGTTCTACCAAAAGTGCGATTTGGTTAAAGAGATGTAAAAGCTCACATATACACTCTAAATATTCTGATAAACTAGGTGTTTATTTCAAGACTGAATCAAGACTAATATCCTTGGCGTATAAGACAGGGCCAGTCATATTAATTTACAAGACTAGTTAATCCTCGTCTTGATAAAGACAACACTAATCTTGATAATTTTTAATTTTCCTTAATGTATAATAAATAATACGAATAATAATCTTTTCATGCCCATCTCACTCCTTACAAGGAACAAATAAAATTACCTTGTATGACACATATTGCAATAATAAACATACTAGCTTAAAACAGTAATGTACATGGAAGATACCATTTTATTTGCATTCGTATGAGTCCACAAACATCCTGATGTTTTTTAATAAAAAGAATAATTTAAGGGTTTTTTCAAACTGGTGGTGGAGGTCAATAACTTTTTAACAGGCTCCAAAATGGAGATCGTTTTTTAAAAATAATTAAATTCTCGCAACATCTCGTACATTGACCTGACTCCGTCTTAAGGAACTTAAAAATGCACTTATGTTACAGATATCAGATAACAGAGGATGCATTAATAATATAATACATTAATACACCTTATTTAAGTATGCCTATATATGTAAGTCACGACGAACGGGTCAGTATATGCTTTCACGAGGTTAACTAAGTTATTTTTTTGTTTATCTAATCAAACAATATTGGGTATTGGTGTTTTCACAATGCAAATCATAGATTTGGATCGCGCTCTTCTGTAAAACTAAAAATTTAAATTTAAAATTTAAAAATCCTCCGACACTCATTTTCTGACGGGTGCCATCTTGGATTTGAGTCACAATAAATATAGGTATTCTGCTACTCAAGCCCTTTTATATGATACCCATATTGTGGGAGTTGTGTTAAAACTTACAATCCATATCTTTGTGACGGCGGCCATCTTGGATCGATTTTTATCCAACATAGCTAAGAGCACTCCCCCTTTTCTTCATTTCAAACAAAAAAAATCGGTTCATTTTGTTCGGTAGCTACAATGCCATAAACAATCACACAGACACGTCAAACTAATAACACCCCGTCGTATTTGCGTCATGGGTTAAAAAATGCTGTTTTTCTCATCCAACCTTTTGGACAAAATAATAAGGAAACACGGAAAACATTAACTGGAATCTAAAGCTAAAAAACTGCCAAAAAGAAAAATTAAAACAGAGTATAAAGTATATTTATTGTGTCAAATTTCAAATCCAAGATGGCTGCCGTCAGATAATGAATTTCGGGGGTATTTAAATTTTCAATTTATAGTTTTTAATAGTCATAGACGCCTTATTCTAAGATCAAAGGTGCAATATGTAGGACTTATCCGTATTGAGAAGCAAGCCCTACGTTAAATTGATGAATAGCGATCCTGGCGAATAGAATAGAATGCACGTTGTATGTTGTGTGCAATTTTCGTCGATTGCAACACGATTCGCTGCAACGCATCTGGGCGCGAGTCATTAGCTGAAGGCGATTTTAAACCGATTTCAAAAAGGGCGTCCCAAACGTTTTTTATATGTATGTAACTCGATTTCTTCGCCAATTATGAATGGATTTTAATGATTCTTTTTTTGTTTGGTAAGCCATCATTCGGCGGTGGTCCCATATAAATTTTATCAAAATGGACCCAGTGATTTTTGAAAAAAACAACAATGTGGCTGTATTAGTGAAGTCGTTCTTTTTTTCAAAAATAATTACATTTCGTACGAGCGCGTTCTCACACACATATAACATGTCATTAATTGACCTAAATAGCTTAAGGGGCTATATCGACAAAACTAGCGCCATCAACCAATTTACATTAATTGTGGCGACTATGTGATATTTTTAAATAAATGTCTACAAACTCGGAGGCAAGTACCTATATTTAATTTTTCAATACGCAATTCAATATTTTTAACACGTGACAAGTAACAAGTTTTTAGCAATAATGAGCATTATTATTGTTACAGTTCGGTATGTATAGAGAGTGCATCTGTGTTTGGGCACACATTTGAGCACCATAATATTTTCTGCGTACGTTCCTGATCGTTAATATTGGCCGCCGTAGCCGAATATTGGTTGGACGTTTTTTTTAATACATATTATTTTTACCTGGAAAATACATTGTAGAAAATGTAAAAAAATCGCTATCTCTTATGCCTTATACCTTTTTTATTAGCGGCGTGGTTTTGTATTGTGAAATTTCCGGCTAAATAACAAAATTATGCCTACATGTCACAATTGAAATTGTGTATCAGTGCTATCATACACACGTGTCGTTATTTTGAACTATTTGCAACACCCAGACACTAAGTGCCTACATTAACTAATTTTCTAAATTTTCTTGGGTCTGGTGTTCTGGGTGGACGCCCCCAGTTAATTATCGTCTGGTACTCATAGTACAGGGGTTGTCCTAGTTTGAGACCAGGTTGATTGGTGTGATAATAATTTATCATAGCAGCGTGATACGACCGAAGAGACTGAACTGTGTGTGAACTGAAGAGAGAACTGTGGGAGAGCCACGCTTCGGCATGAATGGGCCGGCTCGACCGGAGTAATACCACGTCCTCACAGAAAACCGACGTGAAGCAGTGCATGCGCTGTGTTTCGCTGCGTGAGTGAGAGTACCGGAGGCCCAATCCAGGGGAAGGGGTTAAAAGGTAAACGCACTTGTGACACCACTGGTGTTGCAGGTCCATGGGCGACGGTAATCGCTTACCATCAGGTGATCCATCGGCTCGTCTGCCACCTATATCATTAAAAAAATCGTCCTTAAATACACTTACAAACTTTCTCGTTATAATCATCATCAGCCTGTTGCAGTCCACTGCTGGACATAGGCCTCTCCAAATGCTCGCCACTTTGATCGATCTTCGGCTACTCGCATCCAGCTCCAGCCAGCCCTCTTGCGCAGATCGTCACTCCATCTGGCCTGAGGTCGCCCTACACTACGTTTACCGAGACGCGGTCTCCACTCCAGAACTCGTTTACCCCAACGGTTGTCAGTTCTGCGGCAGATATGGCCAGCCCACTGCCACTTCAGCTTACTAATCCGGATAGCTATGTCGATAACTTTGGTTCTCTGCCGGATCACCTCGTTTCGATTACGCAGAGAAACTCTCTCTCGTTATAATATTAGTGGAATTCGTATCCGTGTTTACAATTTAGACGTAAAGATAATTTTTATTTGAACTATTATTTTATCTAATAAATTACGCGACTATTTGACCATATTTCGTAGAAGGTCAAACCTTGACCTCATAATATAGATACGGTCATTTGACCAATGTTTCGTATGCGTGAATAACAGTGAAATTATATAACAGTTTTATGTAACAAATAGCATAGTAAAATTTTCCTATCGATATGTAGCAGTCATCTGGTTGAAACAGCTATTTGATTGGATGACTAGTGCGTTTATTGATCAGCGACGTTTAATTGAATGACTAGGCGGAACGTTGAATAAACAAGCCCCACTAAGCGTCCAACAAATTAGCGGATTGTAACATAGCTCTCTGAACATAGCGGACGTAAAATCAGTCAGGTGATTGTAATTTAGTTCAACTTTTTTCCACTGCGGCGTTGATGCTCATCAAAGCAAAGATGGCGTCAAATAGCTGGTACAGATCGAATAAAATAGCACTGTATTGATATTTTTTTGTAAAAATGATAATGAAGTGAAAATCTTATTAATGTGTGTTATTAGGTCATGTCTTATATTTTTTTAACTAAATTTAGTAATCTTTTAAGTTATGAACTTATCAAACATTACAAAGTCAGCTATACCTATCCCATTCAACGACTATGCTAAATGACGTTTAGTCAAGAAGTTGAACGTTATATTAAACAACTTGACGAGTTGTCCTTTAGTCATTCAATTAAACGTCGCCATTCAATGAACGCGCTAGTTTATCCAATCAAATCAGATATATTAGATAGGGAAGACGACCGAAAAAGAGATGGAGGATTGTGCGAAGAAGGACATGGCTGAAAAGGGGGTGGATACGATGACGAATGACAGGGACGAATGGAAGAAGAAAACATAGTGCGCTGACTTCAATAATCCTACTACTATTAGGTATAAAGGCGAAAGTTTGTATGGATGTATGGATGTTTGTTACTCTTTCACGTAAAAACTACTGAATGGATTTGAATGAAACTTTACTACAATATAGCTTATACATCAGAATAACACATAGGCTACAATTTATAAAAATATATTGTGTGGATTGTCCAAAATATGACGGTAAGTGTCAATAATTAACTCCACGCGTACTTAATTCACCACGCGTATTTTTTGCACTTGACCTCATCTCACCTAATGGAGAGTGACAATGAGGTCTAAGATGTAGCGTGCTTTCCCAGAAGAAGCCTATTCACCCAAATTGTAGCTCTCTGGAAACACAGAAGCCGGCAAGTTGTTCCATTCCTTAGCAGTTCGTACCAAAAAAGAAGAAGCGAAACGCTTAGTACGAGCTGGTGGAACTTCCACAGTGTAAGGGTGGATTCCTTCCGTCTTCCGCATTATTGCGAAAAAGGGGTTGTAAGGGGTTAAAAGTAGGTAAAAGTGGGGTAAAAAGTTACTTTTCCACGCGGACGGAGTCGCGGGCGGCCGCTAGTAATAAATAAAACACACTTTGCTAGTGCGGTGTTTAGCATAGCGACATATTGGCAGCTTTAGTAAACTTCAACTTAGGAACTCTAGATCACAGATAACATTGAATATTTGGAAACTCTAGATCATGAATACTTGCAAATGACAGCCTCGATGGCGCAGTGGCTAGTGGTCCCGGGTTCAATTCCCGGTCAAGTCAATTTTGAGAATTACATTTCTAAATTTTCATTGGTCTGGATGTTCTGGGTTGACGCCCCCAGTTATTATCGTCACTTGGTACTCATAGTACAGGGGTCGCCCTAGTTTGAGACCAGGTTGATCGGTGTGATTGTCTGGCGCATTTTATTTATTTAAGTAAGTATTCTTATAGACTACAAACATTTGTTATACCTAATCCGATGACTAACAATCCACCAAAAGCAATGACCTTTGAAATTTTTTTTCAAACAGAACAACAAAAATGATATCGTGTTATCAGTTTGATATTGACCTTCGATTAAAATTCGTCGCAAAATGGACATCTAAAGGGCGGAATCGACTATCAAATGCCAATGACCTTTGATATCTCTACTGACAAACAAACAAAAAATCATATTAAAATGATATTAAAAATCACCGAGGATGTGATAAGGCGACCTTCCTCTAAGGGCAATGGCAGCCCTTCCTTTATAAAATGTAATTAAAGTATCAGCCTATATACTGTCCCACTGCAAAGCAAAGGCCTCCATCATAGAAATCAAGTCATCGCTACTATGATGGGGTTAGGCTTAATCACCACGCTTGCCTAATGCGGTGCGGTGATCACAAACCCGAGCTATGTTCGAAAAATTCGAAACATACTTTTGCTCGGAACCTGGGACCCCGAGATCACGGCCCGGTACTTAAACCACTAGACCAGTGGTTCTTAGTCTGTGGTCCGCGGACCACTGGTGGTCCCTGAAGGCATTCTAAGTGGTCCGCGAAGACATCGTAATAAACAAGTGACGTGACGTGATGAGTCGAGTCAACACAACGCAACGGCGCCGCGACGCATGTCCGAAGTGTGTGGTCCCTGACGCGACAGAATTTTGGTAAAATGGTCCCTCATGACTTAAAGTTAAGAACCACTGCACTAGACCAATGGGGCGTGGTAGTAGATGCTACTCGGTTTCGAACCACGAGCCACCGTATAGAAGGCGCGTTCATCTACTGAGCTACAATATTGGTCTCTGGCTAAGATTTCATACTTTTGTCAAGTAAATAAATGCACTAAAAAATTAATCGATGGGTAAATGATGGATGGATGGAAGAAAGCAAAACATTACAGACTTAGATCCAAGCAAACTGGATTTTTCAAGATGCAATACAATATTTCTAACACGCGACAAGTAACAATAATGTTAATTATTGCTAAAAACGGCCACTTTTAGCAATAATTGACATTATTGTTACTTTCTCGTGTTTTATATATTGTATTGCATCTTGAAAAATTCAATTTACTTTTATCTAAGTCTGTAATGTTTTGCTTTCTTAAAAAATATCGTATTTTCGCCACAATCAGTGTAAATAGGTTGGCGGCGCTAGTTTCATTCGTATAGCCCCGGCCTAAATAATCCATACTTCCATACTAATATTATAAATGCGAAAGTAACTCTGTCTGTCTGCTACTCTTTCACGCCAAAACTACTCAACGGATTTAAATGAAATTTGGTATACAGATAATCTAGACCCTGAGAAAGGACATAGGCTACTTTTTATTGCGAAAAGGGGGTTGAAAGGGGGGTAAAAAGTTACTTTTCCACGCGGACGAGTCGCGGGCGGCCGCTAGTAGCGAATAAAAATACTTCTGTTGACAATATGAGATCTGAGAAATGTATCATACAAAGTTAGTCGTAACCGTTTGCGCCACAGCTTACGTAAAGCGACGCAACCTGACCGCTTGCGCTTGCGCAGGCTGCGACGCAGGGTTCGGATGGGTGACCGCGGGATAAATGTCAGGTATACTACACATACCAAGAAGCATCTTAAATGTAAATAAAATTAAAAAAAAATAAATTTCTTTATTCAGTGTAAGTCCTATATAGAACAACTAGTGGCCCGCCCTCACCTCGCTTCGGGACCGTAATTCAGAAGTGAACCAACTAGATGGCGCTGTTCAATTACATCGCGCAAGCGTTTCGTGTTTTCGGTTTACCTATAAGCCTTGTCGTTGTCTATAGAAGTTATCTCTTTATAAATAGTTATAGAAAGAAGATATAGATAGGAGAAGTATAGAAGATTAGTATGGATTCGGTAGGATTTCTCTGTAGCTTGTGTCTAGTCCTCAAAGCTTTTCAATTTATCTAAATACTGTGAAGCATAAATACTTTAGCGTTGAGAAATATCTTGACATGTTTAGATAAATTATTAGAAATCTGTGCAACCAGTGGTATTCAAATTATTTATTAACTGCGAAATAATGATTATCTGTTTGCAATTGATATTTCTAAACTTAACCAGAAGGATAAAATGGTTAAACACAGAAGACCGGCTGTCTAACACCGCGTGTTAAAAAAACTATACTCCAAACTGGAATTCAAGACCAAAAAATCTACGACAGATACGTCACTGTCAAATCTGTTAATGTCACTTATGTCATTTTCAAGTGACGTTTTCAGGTTTCGCCAACCTTTTTGGCATTATTTTTCTTATTATGCAGACTAAACTGTCAAGTTTCCATACATTGTTAAAATGTGGTGGTAGATACCAAATGTTATTAACACCTGAAGTGTTACAAGCGCAATACCATCTTTGAAAACTAAAATTACGGATGGTTAAGTTTTTATTAAAGTGTCTTGTTTTTATATGAAAAAAAGTAAATATAATATTTTTTTAAATTATAGAATCACAATTACCAATAAATAAATTACATCAGCGATTGTTTTTAGAAAAAAGGGGTATACTAATGGTACGATCATTTTATTGCAGTAGCAACATTGTAGTAGCTTTTTTGGTCTTGAATTCCAGTTTTGGGTATAAATTGAAATCGATTCAGATTATCTGGGGTCGGCGCCGTATGTTTTCTTCTTCCATTTTTCCCTGTCCATTCGTCATCGTATCCACCCCCTTTTCAGCCATGTTCAGTTCTATTCTTTACACAATCCATCCATTTCTTTTCCAGCCGTACTGTTCCTCCACCCATTTACATTCATAACCCATCACTCTTTTGGTAACATGTTCCTCCTCTCTTCTCATTACATGGCCATACCAGGAGAGTCGATTCCCCTTCAGTTTATCTAGTGGACTAGTGGCCCGCCCTCACTTCGCTTCGGGAACGTAATTCAGAAATGAACTAATAGATGGCGCTGTGCTAAATTACATCGCGCAAGCGTTTCGTGTTTTCGGTTTACCTATAAGCCTTGTCGTTGTCTATAGAAGTTATCTCTTTATAAATAGTATAGAAGATAGGGTGCCACTTTCGTACTACCTCTGATATACTCATTCCTACTCTTACAACCGTGACATCAATATTGTCATAAAAAGTAAAATGATAATTTTATTATGATATTAAATTGTAAACATGCAATATTATAAGGAAACACGTTTATAGAGATATCAAAGATTAAATCGATCTAAGAACCTATTAGTGGTCTGCACACAATATGCTGTCATATGGCAATAAATTATTATATTGTAGACTATTTACAACAAATGTTGTTACATAAATTGTCATCAGCTATCTTATTTATTACGATTATTATTATTTATCTAAAGGGATGTAAATGTTCACAGATACACCCTGTAGGCGGCTCAAGATTTTTAAAAATTAATTACTTAATTATGTTTAAGGGGCTATACGAATGAAACTAGCGCCGCCAACCTATACTGATTGTGGAGAAAATATGATATTTTTGAAAAAAATAAAACATTACAGACTTAGATCCAAGTAAATTGGATTTTTCAAGATGCAATACAATATTTTGACAACGCGACAAGTAACATCAATGTTAATTATTGCTAAAAACGGCCACTTTAAGCAATAATTGACATTATTGTTACTTGTCGCGTGTTTTATATATTGTATTGCACCTTGAAAAATTCAATTTACTTTTATCTATGTCTGTAATGTTTTGCTTTCTTAAAAAATATCGTATTTTCGCCACAATCAGTAGTAAGTGTTGGTGGCGCTAGTTTCATTCGTATAGCCCCTTAAGAGTTCTTCCTTATTCTATAAGATTCCACCATAACATTACAATAATGAAGGCTATTACATAATAAATGGAATAAAGCATTAAAATTACTTACCGTGTAGTTTTGACCTGAGGATCAGACAATGGCATTAGTTATTAATAATGCTGTCAAGTTAATTATTTGTTTTGACGTCAATTCTTTGTATTTAAGTAAGAAAATTCCAGTAATTTTGTTACGTACTGCTCTAGAGCAGGGCTTTTTCATGATATAGGTGGCAAACGAGCCGACAGATGACCTGATGGTAAGCGATTACCGCCACCCATGGACACCTGCTACACCAGTGCGCTGCTTACATTTTAACCCCTTTCCCCTGAATTGGGCCACGGGTACCCTCATTCAAACAGCGAAACACAGCGCAATGCACTGGGCTTCACCGAGGCCAGGTTTTGCTGTGAGGACGTGGTAAATTACTCCGGGCCGGTCGAGCCCGGCCCCAGTCATGCCGAAGTGTGGCTCTCCCAAAGTAACGGACTGCCACAATGTTTACAATGGTACGTACAGCCACACATCAAAGTTTACAAAACTGTCAAATTTCTTCAATCGACTCTCATCTTACTGTCAAACACATTAGGTTGAATATCAATTGAGGAAATTTGACAGGTTGTGGTAACCTGATGTGTGGTTGTCTGTACATAAACCTGTGTCACCCAAATCGCGTGTGAAAAATCCGGTAGATGGCGTAACTGTTAGACTGAGGTCCAACTTCAACGTCATTGGTCGTTAAGTGACATTTTGACATCTCACAATGACAAGTCTCAAAAAATAACCTATCACCGTGTAGATGGACCTCATCTATACAAGGTGTATCTGTGAACATTTACATCCCTTTAACCACGTGTTCTACCAACCATTCTGTACAACATTTGTTCTATGACTTTTGAAAATTTCATCTTTACACACAAAGTCGATCACGTGACTTGCTTATTTTGTATGGGGAGTCGAAAAATTTTGCGATGAATTTCGAAAAGTGGTTCAACAAATGTTGCTCAGAATGGTTGATAGAACACGTTGTTAAAGGGATGTAAATAAATAATAAATAAACTTTATTGAAAATCGTCAGAACAATCAAATAAACTAAAAAGTCTACTTACTACTAAATGTTCACAGATACACCCTGTAATACGCCATCTAACGGACTTTTCACACTTAACGAATCTATATGGGTTCCATCCTTTGTCATTTGACTACAGACCCCTAAATAGTAACATAACCATGATCAGATGTCGCTTTGTCTGAATCTAGGGTCAAAACATGCCTTAAATAATAATACCTAAGTACTTGTTTTATTCATACTCAAGTTTTTATTACCAGTCTTAAAAATAGTTCATAAACAATCTAATACATTTTATTTTGTACTCAAAACATGACTTACCATTGATTTATTTTTATGACGAAAACTTATGAGCGCACGATGACTCTACTCGTGTTGCAGGTGTCTATGGACGGCAATTTACCATCAGGTGATCTGTCTGCTCGTCTGCCACATCCATACTAATATTATAATGGAAAGTGAGTCTGTCTGTATGTTGTCTTTCTTTCACGGCAAAACGGAGCGACGAATTGACGTGATAGTTGAAGGGATGGAGAGTAACGTAGTCAACTTTTTGCCCCTTTCTAACCCACCATTTTAGGGAAGTGGGGGGCGCAAGAGAAGCCGCGAGCAAAAATCTAGTATTACATTAAAAAATAAAAAATAGCAATTACACATTTTGGTCTTCCCAGGAATAACATCAAGATGATAATTAAAGTACCTACTCGGTAGTTCGGTATCAGAGTAAATAAGCCAGTTGATGGTAAGCAATGAGAGTTATTGCAAATGGAAAATCCTATAGATGGCGTTACGTTGACGTCAGGTCCAACTTTGACGACAGTTGGTTCATAACATACGTTCATAATTTTGACATGATACGTCAAATGTAACCAATCCACTCGTTGTTGGATCTGACGTCAACGTAACGCCATCTATCGGATTTTGCATTTGCAAAAACCCTCAGCCGCCGCCCATGAACACCTGCAGCACCAATGGAGTCACAAGTGCGCTGCCAACCTTTTAACCCTCACTCACTTGGCGAAACACAGCATAGATGCTGCTTCACGCCGGTTTTTATGTGAGGCAGTGGATTACTCCGGTCGAGCCGGCCCATTCATGCCAAAGCGTGGCTCTCCCACAATTAAAAGTTAATTAAAAGTTGTGGATTTTTTTAATTGTTTAATTTAGTTACTTAAGAAAATATGTGAAGATTCAATTAAGTCTCAAATTAAGACTAAACCAATTAGAGACGACTTTCGACTTGCGTAAGTCTGTCGACACTTTGCCAGAGCAAACCGAGTCACCCGGTCACGCTTCAACTTACTTACTAACAAGGTGTCACTTAGATAGATAGATACTTTACCGCCCCGTTGGTCTAGTGGTTTGGTACTTAAACCACCTGTGATCCGTCAGCTTGTCTGCCACTTGTATCACAAGAATAAGAAAAATAAAAATGATAGTCCGCTCTATATACTTACTTACTAACAAGGTGTCACTTAGATAGATAGATACTAATATACTTTACTGCCCCGTTGGTCTAGTGGTTTGGTACTTAAACCACCGGTGATCCGTCAGCTTGTCTGCCACTTATATCACACTAGCAGCCGCCCGCGACTTCGTCCGCGTGGAAAAGTAACTTTTTAACCCCCTTTCAACCCCTTACAACCCCCTTTTCGCAATAAAAATTAGCCTATATCCTTTTTCAGGGTCTAGATTATCTGTATACCAAATTTCATTTAAATCCGTTGAGTAGTTTTGGCGTGAAAGAGTAGCAGACAGATAGAGTTACTTTCGCATTTATAATATTAGTATGGATATGGATTTTTCGAACATAGCTCGGGTTTGTGATCACCGCACCGCATTAGGCAAGCGTGGTGATTAAGCCTAATCCCATCATAGTAGCGATGACTTGATTTCTATGATGGAGGCCTTTGCTCTGCCAGACTACGCTTGCCTGATTGCTGATCACAAACGAGCTATGAAAATTCGAAATTATACTTTTTTCCTCGATCCGGGAATCGAAACTTGGACCCCGAGATCCCGGGAAAACCACTAGACCAACGGCAACGAGGGGGCTATTTGGCACTTTTTTTTTTAATTAATAATACTAGAGGCGGCAAACGAGCAAGCGGGTCACCTGCTGGTAAGTAATCACCGCTGCCCATGAACATCTGCGAGATCAGAGAGGTCGCTGATGCGTTGCCGGCCTTTTAAGAAGGAGTACGCTCGTTTCTTGAAGGCACTACTGAAGTCCCAAATCTATAGAGCAGGCTATCATTTATATTTTTCTTTTTTTTTATGATATTAGGTGGCAGACGAGCCGACGGATCACCTGATGGTAAGCGATTACCGCCGCCTATAGACACCTGCAACACCAGTGGTGCCACAAGTGCGCTGCTTACATTTTAACCCCCTGAACCCTCACTACACAGCGCATGCACCGCTTCACGCCGGTTTTCTGTGAGGACGTGGTATTACTCCGGCCCATTCATGCCGAAGCCTGGCTCTCCCGCTGTTAATCATGTATATCAATAAACATAAAGCTATTTTTAGTTGAAACGTACAATGATACTATACGAGTGAGTGAAGCAAGTTGGTCGATTAACCTACATTCTACTGTATACAACATCTAAAACTAGTTTTAAACCTGTTCGTATTATAGACACTTCGAATTTCAACCTTATTTCTACGTAATAAGATTGCAGTAGCTCTTATAGACAGCGTGTTTCGTTTGGAGTCATTGTACGACTGACATCGATAGTGTTTTTTTTAACATCGTGTAAAAAAGTAATTCTATTGTCTATGGCTCATGTAGAGCGATTGGTTTGTTTTTTTTGGACGTGTAACCTCTTTTAAAAGGAGATCATTTGTGCCAATGTCAAGTTAAAAAGTTTTGGACATCTGTATAGAATAGATTTTTCATTTTTCATTCGAATTTTCCTTATTCGAATGATTTCTTAATCATTCGAATGATTATTCCTATTAAAACGAAATAGATTAAAAACGCATTTTATTTGCATTCCAGTATTAAAAACATGCAAAAAGAAGTTACGGTTCCCTTAATAAAAAAAAACAAAGTAAAAAATGTGTCAAGAAAAAAAATATAGGGGGCAGACGAACAGACAGATCACCTGATGGTAAGCGATTACTGCCGCCCATGGACACCAGAGGGGTCACAAGTGCGCTGCCGACCTTTTACAAAGGAGTAAACTCGCTTTTTGAAGGTTTGCTGGTCGTGTCCGGAAATACCGCAAGCGACAGTTAATAAAATCATTCGAATATCAAATTATCATTCGAATGTTTTTTTTTACAATCGAATTACAAATGATATTTCGGAAACCACATATGGAATCATTCGAATAAATCGATTGTTAGTTCTTCGACGGCCTCGATAGCGTAGTGGCTAAGGTGTTCGCCCGAAGCGCGAAAGGTCCCAGGTTCGATTCCCGGTCAAGTAAATTTAGGAAACTATATTTTCTAAATTTTCTTGAGTCTGGGTGTTATGGGTTGACGCCCCAGTTTAATTATCGTCACCTGGTACTCATAGTACAGGGGTTGCTCTAGTTTGAGACCAGGTTGATAGGTGTGATTGTCTGGCGCATTTATTTATTTTATTTTAATCACTAATCTACCACCGGACTTTTATCTCGTACAATGTCAAATGGTAGCATGTTTTATCCTAATAAAGATTAATATTTGTATGAACTGCATACTCGGAACTAATTAAATAAATAAGTTCACACAACATCTCATATATATTGACCTGACTCCGTACTAAGTAGATTATGCACTTGTGTTACAGATATCAGACAACAGAGGATCACAAATATAATACTTAAATACAATATAACACCCAGACACTGAACAAACACAAGTGTTCATCACACGAATGTTTGTCCATGGTGGGGGATCGAACCCACGACCTTTCTATTCTAACAAACTTGTCTTATTTTCATTTTGATTGAAGGTTCTAAGTGATAAGACAAGCAAAATACTACATGTTAATTAAGTACCTTATTGATGATGCACACATTAATTAAATAAAAAATGCGGAAATAGGACATGTTAAGTTAATGATAATGCAAAACATTAAAGTAAACAAAGTCATTCGAATTATTGAATGGAATGACATAGTATAGTAGTTTTGGCGTGAAAGAGTAACAGACAGAGTTACTTTCGCATTTGTAATATTAGTAAGGATTAGTTAGTTGAAATTTGTTATTTTTTAATCAATCTACTACCGAAATCGGAAAAGTGACTAAAAACCGCAGATACTTATGTCAAATTATATCATGTTTTATGCAAATAAAGATTTATATCTATAACGGCATATCGGAACTAATACTGTTTTCCTACAAACTTGTCTTATTTCTATTTTAATTGAAGGTTCAAAGTGATTGCTGATCTAATGTAAGGTGAGTGGCCTTATATCAAATTGCTATATGGCATGCCAATGTCATACTTGAGTGTGTTTTTTTTTAATTTACTTTTCTCAAGTATGATCTTAATACAGGTTGTATCTGTTAACATTTACTTCCTTTTTACCCGACTACGGCAAAGCAAAAGGAGGGTTATGATTTTGACAGGCTATGTATGTATGTAGGATGTTCATCTGTTTCCACGTAACTTCTAAACTACTTATCAGAATTCGACAAATGACATATCATTATAAGCGTCAATTGTCCGCTGGTTATAGGCTATATGAGGTTTCACAAAATCTAATGTGGCGCCCTCTAGCGGACAAAACATACAGAGTAAAAAAATAAAGTTATGATAATAGCCATATATATATTACTAGCACTTGAACACCAAATAGTACAAATAAAAAAAAAAGTAAAAAAACTAAAACCCAACTACGACAAAGAACGACGCTGGAAAAGTATAAAACAAGTCTTCGTTGTCAATTTACAATAATGTCATACAATACTATTCTGAAGTATGCAATATTCACTATGTAGAGAAAAAAAAAATCATGTTGGGAAATCCGCAGTCACACGTTGTCAACTTTGACAACCTACCTACCTCCCGTAGCTAGGGCTATGAACGTGTGACTGCGGATTTCCAAACATAAAAATTTATCTCTACATAGTGAATATTGCATACTTCAGAATAGTATTGTATGACATTATTGTAAATTGACAACGAAGGCTTGTTTTTAACCATGTGTTCTAACAATCATTTTGATCAACAAAATGAAAGAGTGGAATAGGCAAGACGAATTATGCTATCGTAAGATTACTCAATCACAAAAACATTGGTAAAAAAATTACTTTGATATCTTAAAAACTTTCCGAGATATCACGATTTGAAAATCACAGTTTTGAACTTGATCGAAAACGCTCCAAATAAAATCGTTTTATATCCGTGACTCGCCAATGTTAGTTGATATACTTAAGACGTGGTTAAAAATATTTAAACGTGTAGTGATACACCCTGTATAGAGGTTAACTATCAGATTATAACCTCACAAACGGTCACCTGGCCCCAAATTACATATGTAGTTTGCATTTTTTTAAGGTTGTCTATCGCCCTTCGGTTACAATAATACTAGCTTTTGCCCGCGGATTCCCTCGCGCCCCTTACTTCCCTAAAATAGGGGTGATAGCTACTGGTGCAGTGGACTGTATGTTAAATAAATATAATGGGTGAAAATGCAGTTTAAATCCGTAAAATAATATCATCATCATCATCATCATCAGCAACCCACGCTCGTCCACTGCTGGACATAGGTCTCCCCCAATGCACGCCACCGCTCCCGATTTTCGGCCACTCTAATCCAGCTCACTCCAGCCAGCCTTCCAATGACGTCATCTCATCTTGTCGCAGGGCGTCCAACACTACGTTTACCGAGTCACGGTCTCCACTCAAGGACTTTATGGCTCCAACGGTTGTCAGTTCTGCGGCTAATGTGACCAGCCCACTGCCACTTCAGTTTGCTAATTCGGTGGGCTATGTCGGTGACTCTGGTTCTCTGTCGGACTTACATCATTTCTGATGGCGGTTCCCTTCAAAGATACTCCGAGCATAGCCCTTATAAATTAGTAATTAATTAATATTAATTAGTAAATTTTTGTAACTGCTTCATACGTACGTTAAGTGCATTATTTACTTAAAGTCGTAAAGCCCAGACAGCAGACACAATGGAAAATCAATTGTTGTATGCCTTTTAAAAGGCTTTTGGGTCTTACGTTAAGATAAATTGCAAAGAATAACTATAGATAACGCCCCGTTGGTCTAGTAGTTAAAGTACCGGGCCTCGGGGTCCTGGGTTCGAATCCCCGGGTCGAGCAAAAAAATCTGTTTCGAATTCTTGCGAACACAGTCGGGTTTGTGATCACCAAGCCATTAGGCCAAGCGTGGTTGGCTTAGCCTAATCCCATCATAGTAGCGATGACTTGGCTTTCTGATGATGGAGGCGCTTTGCCCTGGCAGTGGGACCAGTATATAGGCTATTAACTTTACTTTAACTATAGATACCCAAAAATACGATTAGGTACTTGGGTCACCCTGTTCTAAAATATTTCAAGTATTTTGTTTAATGCGGATATAGTTAGGCATATTGTACGCCATTGGAATACAGAAACAGGCGTCTTATTTACATGAGATAAATATTAGAACTGTCTGTTTGTCTTCATATTAGACCAAGGACTATATTTGATTTAGTAAAATTTATCAGTACGACCCTAATTTTAATGTCGTAAGTACTCATCTGCCACCCATCATATAAAAAAAGAAACCCCCTTTGATTACATAAAGACACAGTACTTGTATATTAAAAACGAGCGGCCCGCCCTCACTTCGTTTCGAGACAGTAGTTCCACTGTCTATCAATACATGGCGCTGGGCGTCGATTGCATCGCGCTAGTGTTTCCTCTTTTCAGATGATATATAAGCTTTGCAGTGGTCTGTAAAATTAAGCCCTTTATATTAATAGTATAGATATATTGACGACCCGTGTGGCGTAATGGTTTGAGCGCCATTTGAGACGAAAGAGTCGCAGATTCGAGTCCCGCTTCAACATAAATATTTGTTGATGAAACAGATATTTGTGTTGGGACTGTGTGTTTGGGGTTCCTTCGTTGTTTCTGGTTTCTAAAGCACAAGGTAAAACCTTAATTTGGGACCAGGATCACTTTTTAGGTATGTGATGTTGTCTCAATGAGGGTGTTTGCAAATGCAAAATCCGATAGATGGCGTTACGTTGACGGCAGGTCCAACAACGAGTGGATTGGTTACATTTGACGAATCATGTCAAAATTATGAAGTTATGTTATGAAACAACCAATGTCGTCAAAGTTGGACCTCACATCAACCAACGCCGCAGTGGACAAAAAATGGACTAAATTAAAATCACCTGACTGATTTTACGTCCGCTATGTTCAAAGAGCTAATTTGTTGGACGTTAGTGAGGCTTGTTCATTCAACGTTCGGTCTAGTCATTTAATTAAACGTCGCTATTACGCATCTATCGGATTTTGCATTGGCAAAAACCCTCATTTATAATCACTCAGGTCGAGCTGGCCCATTCATGCCCAATCGTGGCTCTCTTACGATGGTTCTTATTTTGTAAAATCGAAGGATCCTATCGATTTGTAAATGACAGTTTGGCAGCCAGCCATTTTGCGTGTGACTAACTGCTTAATAGCATTGTTTATGTCCACTTCCGCGTCTCTGTGGGAAATGCATTGTCTATGCATGATTAGAGGCCAATTGCCAATACAAAGATGTTTCGGACTTTTCGAACATAACTCGGGTTTTTGATCACCAAGCATTAGGCAAGCGTGGTGATTAAGCCTAGTCCCGTCATAGTAGCGATAACTTGATTTCTATTTCCCTGCAGTGGGACAGTATCTATACTATTTATAAAGAGATAACTTCTATAGACAACGACAAGGCTTATAGGTAAACCGAATACACGAAACGCTTGCGCGATGTAATTGGACACAGCGCCATCTATTAGTTCATTTCTGAATTACGGTCCCGAAGCGAAGTGAGGGCGGTCCACTAGTAAGTAAATAAGTAGGTATTATATTTTCGAAATTTGGATAACTTCTTGCAAGGGAAAAACTTCAACTCTGATGGGGCAGTCCAAATCTCATTCAAAGATTGTATTGATTGATTCCCGTCCGACTGTTTTTTTGTAAAGGGATCAATGAACTTTCTATAAGATGACAAAGGTACATAGAAAACAAGGTTTCATACTTTGATTATTTAAATATACTTGTACTTACTTACTACGCTGGCTCAGCGACCCGAAATATATTATTTAAAAAAATATTCGGTGAAGTCAATTTAGGAAACTAAGTTTTCTTGGGTCTGGGTGTTCTGGGTTTTTGGTAATATCGTCACCTGGTACTCATAGTACAGGGGTTGCCCTAGTTTGAGACCACGTTTATTGGTGTGATTGTTTGGCGCATTTATTTCCTTCTAAGCTGTCTGTTTGTAGTAAAATCTTGTGAAAATTACTTTAATTTAAATATAAGCTAGATCAATCTATGTTCAGACTTCCAAGAAACACTATAGAATTAACTTAACTCAGAATTAGTAGGTTAGATATAAAATTGCACCGATTTAGTTTCGATAAAACGGTCACTAATATTGGTGCTAAGACTTACTGATAAATGTATAACTGATTATTAAAATACTAGTTGGGTCCCGCCGTTATTTCATGTATAGAATTATCGTTATTATGATTAGTAATATATTGAGTGATAATGTATGGGGATGACACATTGACATCTGTCAGTTGACAGATGTCAATGTGTCATCCCCATACATTATCACTCAATTTGACACATGCAAAATGTCAAAATGCACAGGAACTTGTCATTTTCATCTGTCAGTTTACTTTACATGATTATGAATCAGAGTATATAGATATTGACAGGCCGGATGGCGCATTTGATAGTGCCTAATACGCCAAAGGTCGTGGGTTCGATCCTCAGTCAAGACATTTGTATTTTATTTGTATCTGTACATGATTATCTTATAAGTTTACCTCTATAAGTATCGATCAATGGAATCTCCACATTATAACACCATAAATGCCATAATGTGATGTGAATGACCTCACACATCACTTTTTGCTCATAGAAATCGAAAGCTTAAAGAAAGCTAGCGAAAGTTTATTAAACTTATAACTTATTGCGAACGGTCGACGATCTTTGATAAAACCGGATTATTAAGATTTTTAATTTGTGTGTGGGTATGTAGGTATGTGATAGATGGCAGGCGAGTATACGGATCACCAGAAGTGCTAACACGAACTTTTCAAAGAAATCGTAGCGTAATGGAAGACCTACTTTTTTTTTATATGATACTAGCGGCCGCCCGCGACTTTGTCCGCGTGGAAAAGTAACTTTTTACCCCCCTTTTAACCCCTTACTACCCCCTTTTCGCAATAAATGTCCTTTCTCAGGGTCCTAGACCATCTGTGTACCAAACTTCATTTAAATCCGTTCAGTAGTTTTGGCGTGAAAGAGTAACAGACAGACAGAGTTACTTTCGCATTTATAATATTAGTATGGAAGTATGGATTTGTGTGTGGGTGATAGATGGCAGACGAGTATACGGTCACCAGAAGTGCTAACACGAACTTTTCACAGAAATCGTAGCGTATGGAAGACCTACTTTTTTTTTATATGATATGATAGGTAGCAGACGAGCAGGCGGATCACCTGATGGAAAGCAATTACCGCCGCCCATGAACACATGCAACAAGTGCGCTGCTAACCTTTTATCCCCTTCCCCCCCGATGGGCCTCTGGTACCCTCACTTACACGAAACACAGCGCAAGCGCTGCTCCACGCGCGTTTTCTGTGAGGCCGTGGTATCAGTCCAGTCGAGCCGCCCCATTCAAGCCGAAGCGTGGCTTTCCCAAGGCCAAATCATCCATTGCGCAATAGTTTGATTCTAAGTCGGGGTTTTCCCCGGTACTAACTATTACACTAAAGAGAAGTAATAGAGGTTAAGATTATTACCATACTTACAAAATCAATCATGGGTCTAGCGACAGCTCTAATGGACAAATATTAGCAACAATGTTGCTGTTGGTACTTACACTTGAGTGCAGAGAAATCGGACCAGTCTGTAAAATAAGTATTTATCCATATCTTCTATACTATTTATAAAGAGATAACTTCTATAGACAACGAAAATGCTTATAGGTAAACCGAAAACACGAAACGCTTGCGCGATGTAATTTAGCACAGCGCCATCTATTAGTTCATTTTTGAATTACGATCCCGAAGCGAAGTGAGGGCGGGTCACTAGTTTTTATTAAAGAAATAGTGGCCCGCCCTCACTTCGCTTCGGGACCGTAATTTAAAAATAAACTAATAGATGGCGCTGTGCTAAATTACATCGCGCAACCGTTTCGTGTTTTCGGTTTACCTATAAGCCTTGTCGTTGTCTATAGAAGTTATAATATAGATTATTATCGACGGCCTCGATGACGCAGTAGCTAAGGTGTTCTCCCGAAGCATGAAAGTTCCCGGATTCGATTCCCGGTCAAGTCAATTTTTAAATTAATTTTTCTATGTTTTCTTGGGTCTGGGTGTTCTGGGTTGACGCCCCCGGGTAATTATCGTCACCTGGTACTCATAGTACAGGGGTTGCCCTAGTTTGAGACCAGGTTGATTGGTAACTTTAAACCAAATGATTAACCGTTGGAGCGCCACGCTTCAGCATGAATAGGTTGACTCGACACCGGAGTGATACCACGGCCTCACAGAAGACCGGCGTGAAGCAGCGCCCAATTCTAAACATACTTTTGCTCGACCCGGGAATCGAACCCGGGACCCCGAGATCATGGCTCGTTATTTAAACCATTAGACTATCTGGGTATTAAAGGGAGTTGAGAATATAATGCGGAGATATTACTAATAGGGTAAAGAAATATAAAACAACTAGCGGCCGCCCACGACTTTGTCCGCGTGGAAAGTAACTTTTTACCCCCCTTTTAACCCCTTACAACCCCCTTTTCGCAATAAAAAGTAGCCTATGTTCTTTTTCAGGGTCTAGATTATCTGTATACTAAATTTCATTTAAATCCGTTCAGTAGTTTTGGCGTGAAAGAGTAACAGACAGACAGAGTTACTTTCGCATTTATAATACTAGCGGCCGCCCGCGACTTCGTCCGCGTGGAAAAGTAACTTTTTACCCCACTTTTAACCCCTTAAAACCCCTTTTTCGCAATAAAAAGTAGCCTATGTCCTTTCTCAGGGTTCAGACCATCTGTATACCAAATTTCATTTAAATCCGTTCAGTAGTTTTGGCGTGAAAGAGTAACAGACAGACAGACAGACAGAGTTACTTTCGCATTTATAACAGGACAATGTATGTGATGTTGTCTCAATTTATTTATTTATTTATTCATAATATTAGTATGGATTAGTATAGGATAAAAGGGGAAAAAAAATTAAACGGCAAAAAAATATTTAAACAATGAAATTTATTCTATTGTTGTATTTCTTTGCACTGAATGTAGTTTACATAAATAAGAAACTTTACGTAAATATTTATTTCCTACTAAATGGTTTCTTATTATATCACATGACAGATTATATTAAATGACAATGTGACATTGGAAATACCTAAATAATATAAGTTATACAGGATGTATCTGTGAATATTTACATCCCTTTAACCACGTGTTCTATCAACCATTCTGAACAACATTTGTTTTATGACTTTTGAAAATTCGCATAAAAATTTTTCATCTTTCCATACAAAGTCGGTCACGTGACTTGGTCATTTTGTATGGGGAGTCGAAAAATTTTTCGAAGAATTTAAAAAAGTTGTTGAACAAATGTTGCTCAGAATGGTTGATAGAACACGTGGTTAAAGGGATGTAAATGTTTGTATTAATTGAGAGGATTATACATAAAGGAAAGTGTAACATTTTTTTGAGGCAAATTTATGTAAATAATTTCTTCCTACAAATCACAATAATTTTCAAAATTGCTAAATGTGGTTAGGTACTTTTCGTAATCATGAAAATTATTGTTACTTGGCGCATATAGAAAATATTGTACGCATCTTATGGGACATTAAATTATTTTTATGTCCTACCTATGGTTAGGGGACGCTGTAACATACGTCAATACTTTTTATAGAAATAACATAATGTTATATAATTTTAATAATGTTATGACGACGTGCTTAGTGTAATTAGTTCGAAGATGATATAAACTTCAGTTTTTGTTATATCTAGTTAAAGATACTATGTCATTACCAAGTGATATACTTGTACTAAGGTACGAGCCTGATGTGGAAGATTTTCATTTATAGATAGACTAGTGGCCCGCCCTCAATTCGCTTCGGGACCGTAATTCAGAAATGAACCAATAGATGGCGCTGTGCTCAATTACATCGCGCAAGCGTTTCGTGTTTTCGGTTAAGTCCTTGAGTGGAGACCGCGACTCGGTAAGCGTAGTGTTGGACGCCCTGCTACAAGATGGGATGACGACATTCGAAGGCTGGCTGGAGTGAGCTGGATGAGAGTGGCCGAAAATCGGGAGCGGTGGCGTGCATGGTGGGAGACCTATGTCCAGCAGTGGACGAGCGTGGGTTGCTGATGATGATGATGAATGCGCCCGAGAGGTTTCTAAGACGGCTTAAAAATACCTTGTTTTTTCCTTTGACAAGCTTTCTAACTACCCTGTATATAAAAACTAGTCTAGATTTTCTCGATAAGTTTCCACAATTTTCCACAACTCTCCTCTGCAAAATGGCGTTTATATAACTCAAATGGGCGTTTATAAACCGCAAAATACTAAGAAAATAGCATAAAAGCCTAAAGTATAGCATCGTAAACCGCGTATTTCCCCTGGGCTAACAAGCTGTGGTAATGTAGGGCAGGGGAGATATAGATGTCGATAAAATGTGTCGATAAAAAATGCCACTAAGTATAACCCATTTAGCGCAATGGTTTGAGCGCCGGTTGAGACGTAAGGGTCGCGGGTTCCATTCCCGCACCAACACAAATGTTTGTTGATGAAACAGATATTTGTGTTGGGTCTGGGTGTTTGTAGTACCTTCGTTGTTTATGGTTTCCATGGTACAAGGGAAAACCTTAGTTTGGGGCCAGGACAATGTATGCGATGTTGTCTCAATTTATTTATTTATTATAAAAGTAATTGAAGACATCGGTACAATGATGAGATTAGGTAGGTTTAATCACCACGCTTGCTTAATGCGGATTATGGCGATCACAAATTGGAGCTATGTTCGAAAAATTCGTGATAACCTTGGGAGCGATAGCCTTAACATCCTTCGGGCTGATGTGGTAGCTGCCCAGGGTGCGGATTCTTGGGTGCCCGAAGGCATCGCAATCTCAGAGAATGTGCATAGGTGTCTCGTCCTCTGCTTTACAGAATCTGCAGGTAGACTCCACGGTCAGCCCGGTTCTGAAGCCGTGTTTGTTCAATCTACAGAGACCTGTGATGGTTTGTGACCTGTGATTGTGAGGATTCTCAACTGTTCACGAGATAGTATTAGAGTTTCACGTTGGAGTTCTTACAACATCTCATACATTGATCTGACTCCGTACGAAGTAGCTTAAGCATTTGTGTTACAGATATCAGACAACAGAGGAAACACAAACATAAAACATAAATACGTATATCACACCCAGACACTGAACAAACACAAGTGTTCACACGAATGTTTGTCCAGGGTGGGGATCAAACCCACGACCTTTGGCGTATGAGGCAGGGTCACTACCATATGTCGCATCCGGCCCGTCAAAGATACGATATCTTAGCAGGACTGAGTATTTTATTGTTTATTTCTTGAGTATATGCGAACATTTACAACTATTTTAACCACGCTTCACTACCAAATGCGCCATCAGTAGCGCTACCATGAGTTGACATCGAAAACTAACATTACGTAAACTATTGCTCTGTCTCTTTCAAATGCATCACAATGAAAGAGACAAAGCGATAGTTTCGATAGCGAGGATAGTATTTCAAACTCATGGTAAGGCTACAGGCCAGTTACAACGGGCGCGTCGCGTTGGCACGTCATCAGAATTGTCTGGGGGTCTGCATTTGTATTTATCGATATCGACTACACAGACGGGCAGGGAAGAGACTCACCAGGACACAACACTCTCAGGACAAACAGGCACTTTTTTCTTCAATAGAACTTTCTCTTGGTAAATATAAATATAAAATATAACAATAAAATGCTTCTAAAAACCATAAATATAACAAAGCAGGTCTGTCGCCTACAACATACATACAATACTAGCTTTTACCCGCAGCTTCTCACGCGCCCCCTACTTCCCGAAAATGGGGGGTTAGAAAGGGGCAAAAAGTAGCCTATGTCACTCTCCATTCCTCCAACTATCCCAAATTTAAAAAAACCGGCCAAGTGCGAGTCGGGCTCGCGCACAAAGGGTTCCGTAGCAGCAAATAAAGGTTCAGCCATCGTTTTCAGTGTAAGCACAATAACTTAACCAAAATACAGTTAAATCAACCTATCTCAAAAACTATAAGAGATACTTTGATCAAACCAAAAATCGTTGAAAGAGTTAATTAGCATGCATCACCTCTATTTTTTTTAGAATTTTATACCCCGTAGTTATAAAAATAGAGGGGGGGGGACATACTTTTTACGACTTTGAGAGCTGATATCTCAAAAACCGTTCACTTTAAGAAAAATGTTTTTTAGAAAACTTTATATCATTTTAAAAGACCTTTCCATTGATACCCCACACGGGTATGTACATCGAAAAAAAAAATTTCATCCCTCAGTTACATGTATGGGGGGCCCCCACCCCCAATTCTTTTTTTTACTATTTAGTGTCATATTTTTGTAGCGGTTCATACAACACATATTCCCATCAAATTTCATCACTGTAGTACTTATAGTTTCCGAGTAAATCGGCTGTGACAGACGGACAGACGGACAGACGGACAGACGGACATGACGAAACTATAAGGGTTCCGTTTTTGCCATTTTGGCTACGGAACCCTAAAAATCACGTCAATTCGTCGCTCCGTTTTGCCATGAAAGAAAGACAAACAGACATTTTCCCATTTGTAGTATTAGTATGGATACAGTCTAGTGGCTTATGTATCGGGCCGTGATTTCGGAGTCCCAAGATTCCCGGCAAGTATAAATAAATCTTCTATATCTTCTATACTATTTCTAAAGAGATAACTTCTATAGATAACGACAAGGCTTATAGGTAAACCGAAAACACGAAACGCTTGCGCGATGCAATTGGACACAGCGCCATCTATTGGTTCATTTCTGAATTACGGTCCCGAAGCGAAGTGTGGGCGGGCCACTAGTAATAAATAAATTCACACAACATCTCATACATTGACCTGACACCGTACTAAGTAGCTTAAGCACTTGTGTTACAGATATCAGACAACAGAGGATCACAAAATACTTAAAGGCACTTATTTAAAGAGGCAGTTCTAAATAGCTATTTTGGTAAGTTAAAAATTATAAATGGCACGTTGAATAACTAGTGAAGCAGTTAAAACTATGCAGTAAAATAAACAAAAATGAGTAGTAAAAAATAATGAAATGGGTCAGTGAATAAATAATTGAGCAGGAAAATAATTAAATGGGCGGTAAAAAATTATTAAATGGGCGGTTGCGCGTGGGCAGTAATAAATCGGAATTAGTCGATAAGAAATCTCATTCTAAGGAATTCTATAAACATTGAGGTGGTTAAATGTGAGGTGGACGGCCTCGATGGCGCAGTGGCTAAGGTGTTCGCCTAAAGCGCGAAAGGTCCCGGTTTCAATTCCCGGCTAAGTCAATTTAGGAAATGAAACTTTCTAAGTTTTCTTGGCTCTCGGTTCTGGGTTGACGCTACCAGTTAATAATCGTTATTTGGTACTCATAGTACAGGGGTTGCCCTAGTATGAGACCAGGTTGATTGGTGTGATTGCCTGGTGCATTTTTTACGCTTATTACGAAAACAAAATGCAAGAATTCAAAACGCGAACACACACGAAACGATTACCATTATGTGATTGGTCGCTTTCGACACGCGCTCATATAAGCTCCGCCCTGCTTACGAACATTTACCTTTCTTTTCAATTAATTTAAGTTCGGGTGTCACCGCTCGCTATGATCTGCCGAACAATTTTTTGAACCGCCGAACTATTTATCGAACCGCCCATTCAGTTATTGAACTGCTCAATTATATTTAGAATTGACATTGTATGATAAAATAACCCACCAATTGATATTTTATTGCTGTCCATGTTTTACTGTCGTAATAATTAATCAACCGCCATTAAATTAAATAACTGCTCGATATGTTTTTCAACTGATCATAATAACACTCTCAAATATTTAAATAACATCTCAAAAAATTAGTTCCCATAATTAAATACAATATAAAACACCCTGACACTGTACAAACACAAGTGTTCATCACACGAATGTTTGCCCAAGGCATTTGGTAGTGACACCTTAAACGCCAAAGGTCCGTGGGTTCGATCCCCACCCTGTTTTTTTTTTTTTTTTTTTTTTTTTTTTTTTTTTTTTTTTTTTTTTTTTTTTTTTTTGTTCACGCAGAGTGAATGCCGCCTTATGCACACCCGGCCGCTGGGAGACGACCAGGTAGTGTGGGGCTCTCCCCTGGATTGGGCCTCTGCTAATCAGAGGCCGTTCAAGGGCATTACCCACTAAACACTCTGCGACTTTTCCCGGCAAATCCAGGCTCGGGGTGGGAAAGCGGGAAATAGGACGAACCTCATCACCGCAGACCCCACCCATGGACAGCAAGGCACGCCAGTACGGCCTCTTTTCCGACTCCCGGGGCTTAAAGCCCCCAGAGCAGCTCCCACTGCCCTCCGAAAAGCCCCAACCGGGCGGCGCCCGCATCGCTGGATTGCGATACGGGCGTCGCGGGCATGGGCTCCTGCAGAACTCTCCACAGGGGGGAGTGCCTGCAGGCTTCCAAAAAAACTGCCCCACCAGACGGCCCCACGGCCGGCTACGCTGGATTGCGCAGTCGGTCGCTGGACGGAGAGGTGGGGTTAGCCGGCCTTTGCCGCATCCCACTGGCTGTGGGACGCAGCGCAGACCAGCAACTAAAGACCCCCACAAAAGATGTGGGGGGTGGCGCCCGAAGGCGCCCCACTCGGTGGGGCCCACGTCAAGGTGCGCCCAAAGTGGAGGAGATCCTCACAGGGCGCCGGACAGGGCCCCGGCCCAGACAGAGCTGGGCCTCAAAGTGCAGCTGTCAGCCGTCGGGTAGCAATATGGCGATAAGCCAATTGCTATGCCCAGGGACACCAGGACCCCTCCGGTAGCAGTTCCAAACAGAAAGAAAATACTACCGGGGAGGCCACACGAGGAGGTCGCCGCACCGTAGTCCCCTCGATCCCCACCCTGGACAAATATACGTGTGATGAATACTTTTTTGTCTGATATCTGTAACTAGTACGGAGTCAGATCAATGTATGAGAAGTGTGAATTTATTTATTATTTATAGTTATGTACCAATTTAGGTATTTCATTTAAAACAATAATTATAGGGTACAGCAGAACATATAAAAAAAATAATGATGAGATATTTACAGAGAGAGCAGAACATATAAAAAAAAAAATGATGAGATATTTACAGAGAGTTGTCTGCCCCGCAATTCAGCGTGCCCAAAATGCTGGCGGCATTACCCCTTTGAATGGCCAAACCGATGCGTTGGCCAAGGTAGCTGCCAGCATTATGGTCACCCGAAATTTCGAGTACCTAATTAATACTTATAATATCAGGTATGTGGTCCCAAATTGTCTAGCAATGCATTTTATTTTGAAATCATGGTAATTTTTATTTCCATTAAATGTCACTAACATATCTTGTATAAAATACTCGTTAGGTCATCAACATAATATTTAGTTACAAAATATGTAAACCAAATATTATTATAAAAATTATACTTGACCGAACAAAATGGCGAACTTTGACGTCAGGAGCCAAGAGCCATCTTGGATCGCTGAGTCAGCATTAAGTATTATAGGTGCATGCTCAGATTCGAACCACGAACCCCCGTATGGAAGACGTGTCATATCCACTGATCTACCACCTCTCAGTTGCGTGATTATGCCTAGTTATTCTTCAAAACGGATGTACAGTTTCAATTCGAAGGAAAAGATGCATTACTCGCCATTAGACGAGCGGACACAAGTGAGAAGCTGACGCGGTGCGGCCGAATCTGTATAGATCTCTTTCACACACTCTGTACGTCTTTTTTGTTCTACGACTTGAAATTTTGTCGAAAAATTTTTCGACAAAATTTCAAGACACCACCCACGACAGATACACCCTGTATGTAACATATTACTAAGATACCATGATTTTAAGAAATCTTACAAAACATATAAGTGATATAATGTCTATTTAATGGTATGCTCAGAGATGATGACAAATTATGATCATTAAACCAAGCTTCTTTGCAATTACCGAAGTAACATAAACACTTAGATTTCCTAAAATAGTTATAAATAACATAATGTCTTATATTTTTTAGTTAAAGAAGTAAATTGCTTAATCAACTTCAAGGCTTATAAGTCAACCGAAAAATAATCGACTCCCAACGCCATCTATAAAGTCCATTTGGAGTCTACAAGAGAGTGCGTACCTATACTTACACACAAGGAAAACAAAAATATATTTTTATAGGTTTTTGTGTATTTTTTGGAGTTGTATCTTTATTGTTATCTTCTTCTATACTATTTATAAAGAGATAACTTCAATAGACAACGACAAGGCTTATAGGTAAACCGAAAACACGAAACGCTTGCGCGATGTAATTATACACAGCGCCATCTATTGGTTCATTTCGGAATTCCGGTCCCGAAGCGAAGTGAGGGCGGGCCACTATACCGTAAATAAAAGTGATTAACATAGTAAATTAAATACTTTGTTGTTCTTGATATTGTTGTACAGAACCCCGACTCGGACACTTTACTGTGACAGCAGTGTCACCATCATTTCAGCCAATAGACTCCCCCAATGTCCTCCACACAGATTGGTCCTGTGCCGCCCGCACACAAGGAATTCCCCGCGACTCTCACTAAAAACACCTTTACTGTAGTCATCATATATCAGCAACCCGCACTCGTCAACTGCTGGACATAGGTCTCCCCTAATGCACGCCCACGCTCCCGATTTTTCGGCCACCTCTCATCCAGCCCACCCCAGTCAGCCTTCCGTCATCATCCCATCTGTCGCAGGGCGTCCAACACTACGTTTACCGAGTCGCGGTCTCCACTCAAGGACTTGGCGGCGTCAATTGCTTGCAAAATTAAATTACCTATGTTGTTCTTGATATTGTGTTACACCACAGAATACTTATGGGACCGTTCAATTATTACGTAAGCATCGATGGGGGGAGGGGGGGGTCCTTGGCTCTGCTACTTTTGATAAATTCAGGAAGAGAAAGTATATTTTATCGCCAATTTTGTTGACAAGGGGGGGGAGGGGGGTTAAATTTCCCAAAAAAACTGCTTACCTTACGTAATATTTTAATGGCCCCTATGGTTTCACAAAAAAATTGTTAAGACTTTGGGAAAATTGAAGTGGACCAGCCCACTGCCACTTCAGTGGCCTTACCATTCGAGTAATGAAATACTATCCTCGCCATCGAAAACTATCGCTTTGTCTCTTCCATTGTGATGCATTTGAAAGAGACAGAGCAATAGTTTTGGATAGCGAGGATAGTATTTCAAACTCATGGTAAGGCTACAGTTTGCTAATTCGGTTACTGTAGTAATGCCCGTTTATTCCGCCGTCTCCCCTCACTTGGAGCACAGCAGGTCCACATATCCTTATCATTGTTTAATTGCTACGGTGCAACTGACTGCATCGGTCACGATACTCACGACAAGACTCACGTGGCGCATGGATGCAGGGCATCTGGTACATGTCTGTGAACTACATTTCAAGAAATCCATCTAAACCATTTATAAAAAGAGACTAGTGGCCCGCCCGCACTTCGCTTCGGGACCGTAATTCATAAATGAACCAATAGATGGCGCTGTGTCCAATTACATCGCGCAAGCGTTTCGTGTTTTCGGTTTGCTTATAAGCCTTGTCGTTGTTTATAGAAGTTATCTCTTTATAAATAGCATAGATAACATCTATAGACAGCCACAACGCTTGAGCGATATAATCGACACCCAGAGCCATCTCTTGGCAAAAGATTGGAACTATTAGCAAAATTTAGTCCCTAAATATAGGTCTGAGAAAAAAAAAAAACACTACCTAAGAAAGCAAGAAAGCAAACATAAAAGTAAATTGAATTTTTCAAGATGCAATACAATATATATAAAACACGCGACAAGTAACAATAATGACAATTATTGCTAAAAGTGGCCGTTTTTAGCAATAATTAACATTATTGTTACTTGTCGCGTGTTAGAAAATATTGTATTGCATCTTGAAAAATCCAATTTACTTGGATCTTAGTCTGTAATGTTTTATTTTCTTCAAAAATATCATATTTTCGCCACAATCAGTGTAAATAGGTTGGCGGCGCTAGTTTCATTCGTATAGCCCCTTAATTTTAGCGTTAGCGTTAGCGTTTTTTTTTGCGAATGAAGCTTTCTTAAATAAATAATGCCGTATTTTAAACATTTTTTAACTTAAGTATCGTTAAGTCATCGTCACGAAACAGCAGTTAAAGTATTTTTTGCTTCCTTTCCAAAGCAGGTCGTTGACCAGATCTTAGATAACTCAGCAAGAAATTAAATTGAAACGTGACAGCTTTTTTACCTGAAACAGAGTAAAGTAATAAAGATTTTGAACGTGCATGTTAACCGTGGGAGAGCCGCGCTTTGGTATGAATGGGCCGACTCGGAGTGATACCTACTCGTACGACGGCCATACGACACTAAATTCAACCTACTAACAATAACCACGCATTTTTGTCAAGACTTAGATTGTAGGTAATTTAATTTAATTCGATTTTTTTATATTTTAACACTTCCCATCTTTGAGTGTATTACCAGGCCTGTCCCACTCCGCGTGTAGGTATCGAACTTGCAAGTACATGCGGCGTCCCCTCCGGAGGGGCAAATTAGTAGAAAATCACGAACGAGCGGCGACGCACGCGCGACAGTTGCTTGCGATAGAAAGAGAACGCACTTCTAGGTATGAATAATGGTAGGCATTGAACGCTGGGCGGTCGGAATTTCAACGTTATGTTATGGTAGCCTGAGTCTTCATTTCCTTAAACGGTTTTTAGCAGTGGGCTTTCTGTACATGTACTATTAAGTATTCTGTGGTATATACTCAAAGCTTCTCATGGATGTTTTCTCCTCTTTCTCGCAAAAACTATCGAATGGATTTTAATGAAACTTTACAATAATATAGCTTATACATCAGTATAACGAATGGTTACAATTTATAAAAATACTAGCTTTTGCCCGCGACTTCGTTCGCGTGGACTTCAGGTTCGTAGAAACCTCAAAAGTTGTAGCCTATGTGTTTGTTATTCTGATGTATAAGCTATATTGTGGTAAAGTTCCATTCAAATCCATTCAGTAGTTTTTACGTGAAAGAGTAACAAACATGCATACATCCATACTTACAAACTTTCGCCTTTATAATAGTAGTAGGATATTATGTTGATTGCCCAAAATAGCTCTGTCTGTTACTCTTTCACGCCTAAACTACTGAACGGATTAGAATGAAATTTGGTATACAGATGGTCTAGACCCTAAAAAAGGACATAATATGCTACTTTTTATTGCGAAAGGGGGGTTAAAAGGAGGGGGGTGGAAGGAGGGGGGTGGACGAAGTCGCGGGGAACAGCTATAAAAGAAAAAACAAGCACAAAAAAGCTACGTAGGTAACCAGTGTTCGTAGAAATTATTAAAAAGTAGGTAATTACAGTCAAAAGTAAGTAATTAAATTATTAAGTAACTAGTGGCCCGCCCTCACTTCGCTTCGGGGTCGTAATTCATAAATGAGCCTATAGATGGCGCTGTGTCCAATTACATCGCGCAAGCGTTTCGTGTTTTCGGTTTACCTATAAGCCTTGTCGTTGTCTATAGAAGTTATCTCTTTATAAATAGTACAGATAGAAAAAGAAGATTGTTAAAAAGTAAGTGCAGTATTGTCTATGGGCGGCGGTGTTCACTTACCATCAGGTGACCCGCTTGCTCGTTAGCCTTCCTATAATATAAACAAAAAAAAACAGAAATTAACAATTAAAAGATTGTAGTAACCGGATGTGTCCGTCTGTCTGTCCTATAAGCATCATCGATTTTCCTATAGGTGATAAATCATTGATGTCGTAAGCCACCTTGGTGAATCTCATTATATTCCTCTTATTGAAAGGCTTACTGTAACACGCAACAGGGCTGTGACTAGATTTCCGCAGTCTTTAGATAGATAGATAGATAAAATATTTGTTCGCATCAAAAATCTGCTATCTATACTATTAATAAAGAGTTAACTTCTAGACAACGACAAGGCTTATAGGTAAACCGAAAACACGAAACGCTTGCGCGATTTAATTTAGCACAGCGCCATCTATTGGTTCATTTCTGAATTACGGTCGGACGGTAAATAAATAAATATATAACTACTTATATTAAATCTGTAGATAGGTCACTTCTGTACAAGTACCTACAAAATAATAGAAGCATAATTTATTATACAAAACTCAAGTACCTAAATTAAATTTAGTATACCTAGACTTTAAATATCTGCCCCTCTCTATTCCAAATTGCAATGCCTTCCAGGCGCATATCGCACATAAGATGCTACAGTGACGTAACTTACATTTTACAAGTTTGTAGAAAATGCAATTTAAAAAAAAAATTACTCTTTAGCAGGCATTACCTGAAAACGATGAGGGCTAGAACGTTCCTATATATTGGTTTATATAGCTCAGATACTGTATTTTAACAAAAAAGGAAAAACGCTAAAATAAAAGTGAGTCTCGCCCTCTATAATGTTTTTTTTTTTATGACACCCCCCCAGTTGCGTCACTGTTTCTCCAAATGGACTTCCATTTGGAGACAGTAACTTCACTGTTTAATCGAGTCCAAATTATTATAATAAAACAATTTGTATCGTTTATTGCTTTTATTTCAAAGTACACGACTACAAAAATCAAAAACCAAAAAAAATATAACAGTAACTTATCAAACTTTAGAGTTGCCACCAGATGTGTCTTTGTAGCACGGACCATGCGTCTTTTTGCACTTAATACGTATAATAGTAGTAATTAAAAATACTTTGTTAGCCCGCAATGATCACGAGTTTACAGCAAAAATCCTTGTTAATGGCTATTTTCATCATTAGCAACCCGCGCTCATCCACTGCTGGATATAGGTCTCCCCCAATGCACGCCACCGCTCCCGATTTTCGGCCACTCTCATCCAGCTTACTCTAGCCAGCCTTCGAATGTCGTCATCCCATCTTGTAGCAGGGCGTCCAATACTACGTTTGCCGAGTCGCGGTCTCCACTCAAGGACTTTATGGCTCCAACGGTTGTCAGTTCTGCGGCTAATTTGACCAGCCCACTGCCACTTCATTTTGCTAATTCGGTGGGCTTTGTCGGTGACTCTGGGTCTCTGTCGGATTACATCATTTCTGATGCGGTCCTTCAAAGATACTCCGAGCATAGCCCTTTCAATTGCTATTTTAAATATTAGTTAATCAGAAGATAATTAAGTAACAAGTAGCTTTGGCAACATACTTCTCGTCACTTCTAAAAAGTCCCTCATTAAATCTTGCATAGAAGCTGGGAACTAAATTGTTTCCAATCCGGCCAAATTACTAATTATTAGCGTGGCTGAAGTGGCAATGGGCAGGGTACATTGCGAGAACAGACGGCCATTGGGGTGGAAAGGTCCTTGAGTGGAGGCCACGCGCAGGAGGCCGCAGCCGTGGCAGACCTCCCACCAGGTGGACCGACGATCTGGTGAAGGTCGCGGGAGTCCATTGGATGCGGGTGGCACAGGACCAATCTGTGTGGAGAACTTTGGGGGAGGCCTAGGTCCAGCAGTGGACGTCTATTGGCTGAAATAACAAATTAACCCGGCACTACACCGAAGATATCCCGGACGTCAGCCTGTACGAGATTAGCATAACTCTCAAATAGCTTAAGAACGGCAAGGCACCGGATGATGACGGAGTCACAGCGGAGCTTCTGAAAGCCCTTCAGAAGCTATTTAACTTCGTCATCATCGAGGGAAAGACGACCAAAGCGTGGCATACTGGCGAGGTGAGGCTTTTCTTCAAGAAAGGAGATAAATCCCAATTGAAGGACTACAGGCCCTTCACGCTGCTGAGTCACATATACAAGCTGTTTTCGAGAGTTATGACGAACCGTCTCGCACGTAGGTTGGACGACTTTCAGCCTCCTGAACAAGCCGGATTCCGCAAAGGCTTTAGCACCATAGACCACATTCATACGCTGCGGCAGGTTGTACAGAAGTCCGAGGAGTACAATCTGCCATTGTGCTTAGCGTTTGTGGACTATGAGAAAACTTTTGATTCTGTCGAGATTTGGGCCGTGCTACAGTCTCTCCAAAGGTGCCGAATTGAATACCGGTACATACAAGTGTTGCAGTCCCTGTACGCAAACGCCTCCATGTCAGTCCGTCTTCAAGACCAGAAGTCTAAGCCTATACCACTCCAGCGAGGTGTGAGACAGGGTGACGTCATATCGCCGAAACTGTTCACAACTTTGTTGGAGGACGTTCTTTTTAAGCTTCTGGAATGGGGTGGACATGGCATCAATATAAATGGCGAGTACATGACGCACCTTCGATTTGCCGATGATGTCGTAGTCATGGCTGAGACCTTGGAAGACCTAAGCAGAATGCTCGACGACCTCAGTAGAGTCTCTCAACAAGTGGGTCTCAAAATGAACATGGACAAGACGAAACTCATGTTGAACTCTCATGTCGTACCCACTCCTGTATACAGTTACGCCATTGTTTCTCCAGTAAACAAATACAACAAATGGCATAACTTACAGTTACGACGCACTATGTCCAAGCGATGTCCACACTCAACGGGCCGCCCCGCGCAACTGACTGATCGGTCACTGTCGCACCAAGTATTGTGCAATTTTACGGTAAAGCTACAAAGACAACTCGCGCCATCTACCCTAAAAATAAGGAAATGATTATGCGTCTTTGTTTCATCATAAAAAATATCACTTTTTAAATGTAATGGCACTTATAAGTCATTTTCACGATTTTTGAAGTTACGTCTATGTAGCATCTTATGAGCGATATGTTCTCTAGGCTATCTTATGTTACCTGTAGTCATAGGTATGTATTGCAAATAAATAAATAAATAAATAAATAAATAAATAATTATCAGGGGGTGATGTGATCGATACTGATAGAAAAAAGCCATTCAGTAAAATGTTTGTCTTTTGTTTTTTTATGTGATAGGTAGCAGGCGAGCAGGCGGGTCACCTGATGGTAAGCAATTGCCGCCGCCCATGGACACTTGCAACACCAGTGGAGTTACAAGTGCACTAACTAACTAACAGTAAAGTAAACTGACAGATGTCAATGTGTCATCCCCATACATTATCACTCAATTTGACACATGCAAAATGTCAAAATGCATAGAAACTTGTCATTTTCATCTGTCAGTTTACTTTACATGATTATGAATCAGAGTATAGTTTGATTTTCAGTAGGTCAACCCTATGAAAAATTGCGTAATTCAGGTTTTTCCTTCAGCTATTTCAACTTGATTACATTGTTCAAGCAAATTGATCTAAAACCATTGTATATTGCATGTAATAATGAGGTGTATAAGTGCTTACATTTTACAAGATTACGAAATAGGTAATGATCTCCGTGATATCACCTGTTTGCTAAAAAAAGAACGTTTTTAGGGTTCGGTATCATAAAAGAAGGATGAATAAACCGTGATTGTTGGCGTGACGTGACGTTTTGGTATATAACTATCTAAAACTAACGAAGAAAGAGACTTAGTCTTTTTACCCGACTACGGATTTTTCGACGATTTTTCAAAATTCAAAAGTCGTAAATCAAAATATCATCATCAGCAACCCACGCTCGTCCACTGCTGGACGTAGGTCTCCCCCAATGCACGCCACCGCTCCCGATTTTCAGCCACTCTAGCCAGCCTTCGAATGTCGTCATCCCATCTTGTAGCAGGGCGTCCAACACTAAATCAAAATAAACTAAATCAAATGCTGATAAATCTATACGGAACCTTTAGGTAATGCGAGAGTCTGACTCGCACTTCGCCGGTTTTTTTTATGTAAGAAACAATTTATAAAATTGCCGTAATTTCAGTGTCATCTGTTAGACGTTTTACAGTCAGTTTTTTACTTTTACCACCTTGGTTCTTGCTAATCATGACGGTAATTTACTAAGAGCGACAAGGCTTTAACTGTGGGAGAGCCACGCTTCGGCATGAATGGGCCGGCTCGACCGGAGTGATAAAAAAAGCACATTACATAATCGTACGAAGCTATCAGCAAACAGGTCATATCCCATTCGCAATAAATCTATTTAATTTTTAAATTATCAAATCGTAAAGTATGTACGTTTGTATGAATAATACGCTATGGCCGGTTAAATGTGCCGCAGAGTGTATATTATAGGTAGGTAAATAGAAAATCTAATAAGGCTAGCACAAACTTTTCGAAAAGTCGGTAGTCTCTTCGT